>CM067362.1:39128062-39440062 GCA_034401795.1 Chaetoderma sp. LZ-2023a | reverse complement strand
CTACACTTTTGGTTGGATTGATTGATAGGCATCAAGATCTCGATTTGATCAGTCAATGCCACAGGGTTTTCTTTCATTTTCAGATGGAGGAACGAGGTTTTTCTTTCTTCTCTATATGGGGATTTTAGATCCTTTTCTTGGGATGTCATTAGATCCGAATCTTTCTAGTTCCCAGTCATGTTCCAGTTAGACTGATATTTCTTCCAGACCAGTAGTTCAGTCCTAGCAAGTTCTCACTCGCCGAGTGGCAGTTTAAGAGGTTGGTTGCCGAAAGCGTTTTTAAGCTTCTGGGTCTTCCCCATGTCGATCTTTTTGCGACATGTCTGATTGCCCAGATGTCTCCCTTTTCGGCCAGTCAGGTTTGGGCGATGATCGCACTGTCTCAGTTCTGGACAGGATTGTTGGATTTCATGTTCCTTCCAATATTCCTGATGCTAATGGTCCTGAAGATAGTCATGGACCAATTTAAAGAATTTCTTCGAGCAGCATCCCTTTGGTCAAAGAGGATCTCATTGGTAGCCTTTCTTGATCTTCTTTTGGCTTCTTCTCTTCCTTGTCTTCTGAATGCTGATATCAAGGATTCTCAATGGTTTTATTAGAAGATTGGACAATATTCGTCCTCGTGTGGCTAAGCCTTTGTCCTCCTGAAATTTAGCCTTGATTCTTCAAGTTTTGGCAGGTCACCATTTTGAGCCAATTGTTTCTATCAGTCTCAAACTATTGACTCTTAAGGCTGTTTTCCTTGTTAGCTGCCTCTTCAGCTAGGAGAAGATCCGAAATTCATTCTCTTTCCACAGAAAAAGACAGATTTATCGATTCTGGGGACAGTCTAAGGGATTTTTTTTATCGAAGACCCAGTCTAACCGTTACTCAGCCAAACCTATTATTTTGTTTTTTTATTGTTTTTTTCGCCATCGGACAGATTCTGGTGTCCTGTCAGGGCCGTAAAAGTTTATAAACGTCATACCATTTTAAAAAAATCTGATTCTTCGCACTTATGGGTTCCGTATGCGAAGGGGTGGCTAGACCAGTTTCTAAGGCCACAGTTATCAGATGGATCTGTGAGACCATAAAATTATGCTATGAGATTGCCTCCCCAGGTGAGGCCAATTTAGCCCATGTCAAGGCTCTCGACCTTCGTGGTATGGCTTCCTCCTTCACTCTTTTTGCTGGCTCATCATTGGACGACGTCATGAATGCAAGTCATAGGTTGGAAATCTGAATCGACTTTAACCTCTTTCTATTTAAAGGATCAAAGCCCAGCGGCCTCCTTTTTTAAAATTAGAAATATAACGTTTTTAACAAAACAAGACAAGGGCCATTTACCAAGCACATCTCACCAATTTCGTTAGTCTGTATATCTGTCAGATATGGTGAGAATATTCTCTTGTTTTGTTTATTTCATTGAGTTGACAATTTTACTTGTTTGATAATCACTGTGTGATTTGTTATGGATGCACTATTATGTTATTTTATTAACATTTTGAAGATTTTCGATCTTCGGGTAATAACTTCTTACTAGCGGGTCGGTGGTCCCGCTTCGCTACCGGTAGCTGGAAGTGTTGCTGCGACAACGGCTAGCCAGTGGCGGAGAAGGAGACGTAGCAGTCTGGCTCGCCTCGTCGATAAGATGGTGAGTGACGATATTTCTATAAGACTGCTGGGCCTGATCTGACGATGAAGATTACTAGGTAAGGATTGAAGGTTGCCTTCAACTCTAGATTAGATTCTTGACAATGATTCCTAAGCTAATTTCCTAACTGGATGTACCAACAAACTCTTGACTTACATATACGTAAGTTGATAAATCTATTAAAACGAACTTTGTACAAATTTACAAACGGTTATTTGAGAGCAAGATTGCTCATAATCAAACTAGTACAATTAATCTGTACGAAACTATCAAACTACTCGAAGTATTACAGAGCTATATTATGCCAATCAATAACTCACACTTCTGAACGTCAGCGTGACGCGCAGTGATTCACGATGGTGGATTGAATAACTTTCTATACCTGAAAGTCCATCCTTTATAGTACTCAGAATCTCTAATTCTGAGGTTCTATACATATCGTAATAATAAGATCCCTCCTGAATCTGTTTTAATGACTCTTCTAGGCACGTCATAAGCACACCTTGATTGGCCCGGATAATTAGTCCACCAATCAACTTCTGCTTATTCCTTCCTAGAAGTTCCTACCTAATAAATATTAGTCCTCCTGACCAATCAACGATCCTTTCATTTCGTTGTTGGATGTAAAACCTATTCTACTTAATTCTTTGCTACAGAGTTTGATCGACGCTCATTGATTATGACGTCATCCTGACCAATCAAACACTGTGCTATTCTTCTATGGAGATGCTACCTCACATAGACAAAGCGGTGGTAACTGGTTCTGATTTGATGCGATCTGTCAGCTAACTAACAACATTACGGAATGTGTTGTTGTTGCATGCCATTGTATGAGTGACATAGTTGATATACAAATTTCGATCATGTTATTAATTCCTACAGGACGCTACAATGTCCATGTCCTGTCCATTGCCTATTGATGGATAAGCCTGTAGGATGCTAGAGTTAATAGGCACATGAGCTGTATGATCTCACTGCCAGCTGGTGTTGTTCTATTCTCATGTGAGAATCTAGAATGCCTACGTCATCAACTAAGTCCGTTTGTCACGTTCGATTCCATTGATTATTATACATCGATTATTTTCTAAACTATCGATTCAACCAACTGCTGAATATTATAAAAGTGTGTGCCGACTGAACAGCAACAACTTTCATTCAAACTATTTCCAAATACACCAACTCAGAACCGTGGAATCCATTCTAATCAATTCGCTTATTTCGAATATTATTCTACAACTACATCCATTTAGTTTCAGTGTGCTATATTAGCACTCCATCTATTTATCGGAAACATAGATGGCCAATATTTATCAACAATATCAGCAGCACTGGCTGATGTAATTAAGCTATAAATTAAAACCTGAATGTCATCCAGTCCCTTAGCTGACCTGGTATTTTCAAAGTATAATTTCTTTAGGGACTTACTCGAAAATATAAGACATCCGGCGGGGTCATGACTCCCACAAGACAATCCCATATTTACAATTTGGATATGAGTTGTTTAATTTCTATCCTTGTTTAATGATTCTTAAATCTCCACCCACCAAGGGTTTTTAAGTGGGGCACTGACCAAATCTACGGGTTTAGCCAGTAGTGATTGAACTGTAATGGATGTTTTTGTGGTGTAATAACAACCCTCAACAGACCCCCCCCCCCCCCTTGTGTGTTGGTCTGTAGTTTTATTAACCACTATAAAATATACTTACCGTTCAATCACTACGATCCAGCCTCAACCACCCCGCGTGGGAATGATTTGAGAATCTGTTTGTAATATTTCGCACTTAAATTTAGAAAAGTGAATCTGTTTCCTATTTGGGCTCCTATGCGCGAGCGTACTCAGTGACAGGTGTCACCAAGGAGTGCGTACAGACTGGTGCCAGTCTCTATCAGGTCATATGCTAGGGGTGTACCCTACCAGTAGCCTGGTTGAGGGTATACATAGAAATGGAATAGGCATATGGGTGTTTGTAAGCAAGCATAAAAATCCTATTCTGGTGGCTAAATGCAGAGTAGTTGATTTAGCAAGTAGTGATTGAACGATAAGTATGTTTTTTTATAGTGGTTAATAAAACTACAGACCAACCCACAAGGGGGGTCTGTTGGGGTGGGGGTGGGGGGGGGGGGGTTTAAGACCTGATAACAATTTAGTACAAGAAGGCGGAAATGTAAAAAACTAATGTTACATGCTATTACAGCAATAAAACCCGCCTCCTTGGGCCATGACGTTGAGCGTTCCCTTTCTCCGACTGTGCAGTGCTCAAACTATACGCCTATCACAAATAAGTTAAATATTAAATCTGTGACCAGAAAATAGGTCTTGTGCGCACATTTGGCACTCGGTTCTAGCCAGCAAAAGCGCTTTCAAATTAAGTGGCAATACAGCAACTTTCTGCCATACAAAACACAGCCACATTTACCAGTTAACCAGCTGGCCATACAGAATCTGAGCCCACTAACATTTTACGTAAATAACGCTTAGAAAGCAACACACTGCCATACGGCACAACACCCGGCGAAAGAGAACGCTAATATTTTGGAAACTTCAACGTCAGACCAACTGCAATTGCCAAAGTAGCCGTTTATATTCGGATTTGAAATCATGCTAACGTAAAGCTCACGATCTAGTCAGCGCATCACTCCAAAATTGACATTCCACTCTGAATTCCGTTTCGATACACACATCAGAAAGCATCGGTCTGAGAATCTGCGAGAAATTCATTGAATAACTACCGGAAACTGTTGCACTGAGCATCTGCAACAACTTCTAGCATCATCATTCAAAGAAAATCAAACAAATTCCAAGACACCAACCCTATGATGAGAATCTAAAAAACAGGCTATCAGAATCGAGTGGTTAACGTGTCAGGCTAGCTATTACTTGATATGCAAATCTGGACCCTAACAAAAGCCACGCCGTCTAAAATTCACATTCGTCTCCTATGAATAGTCTTTGATAACTATTCCTCATGTGAACACATCCAATATAAATCTAAGTAAATGCGTGCATCTGATAAGCACTCAAATAAACTCCATCTATAGTAAGTCCATCGAACAGCAAATAATGTCATTTCACAAAAATGACACAAAAATGGCCGGTACACAAACTAAAGACGAATATCCCTCCTGTGTAAGGAGCAACGCAATCGAATAATGAAAATTGGTTCAAACTCGCAGTTCAAATGAAATGTGAGTTGACACAATCTCAAAATTCCATCCGGCTGCTATTTGATTACAGTATCAATAATAATAATAATAATAATAATAATAATAATAATAATAATAATAATAATAATAATAATACATCACATACTGGATTACTGTCTTTGAGCTCGATGAACGACCCCCCCCCCGCCCCCACCTCCCCAACCCTCTCTCTATTACCTCTAGCAACTTAAAACGGCAGATCTTCTAGCACTAAATGTAAAAAATTTAAGAATAATGCATATGTACTGTGGGTGCAAGTGGAAAAAATCCACATCTTATATTATTATAATTAACTACTAGTAACTTAATTATGTTTTTGTGTGCGTTACGTGTAGTGTTGTAATGTTGTTATTTGTAATATGTACAGTAATTTAATGTTGTAATGTCTCTTTGTCTAATATATGTTAGGGGTCCATCACCACACAGGCTTTGCCTTTGATGGACTACCTGTCCTTTGTAATATAAATGTGAAATGCTACTATAAAATAATAAAAACTATTTGAATTGAATTGAAGTAAGTACAGTTTATTTGCTTTTTATGCCAATTGGCTGATAAGCATACGTTTACTAACGTGAGCCCTAAATGCGTAGTCTATCACCAAGAGAAAAGACCTGATATCGTTTGTACATTGATAACTGGCCATTTATGGTAAGCCTAGATATATTTATAACTATAGATATGTTCTTAATTAACTTTTCTCATGCATCATATACAATCTATGACCCATCTCATAACATGTCTAGCCCACCCGATTCACCTTTTATCTCATTGCCCACCCATTTATCAATGCCCTATACATGTAATACATTTAAAGACCAAGTACTATATGCAGCAAGAGTTGTTTTCTAATACGTGCAAATAACGCAACATATACTGACTAAAAAAATTACAGTATCATATTGTCATAGGATACACATAATTTTGTAAATACTTCGTCGAAAGTGCCCATTTTCGTACCTTCCCAAAAACGAAACTGAAACGGAAGTACTAGAGTCAAAACTGGGATGTGACGTCATCGGAGGGATCTGTCTTTCTGTTAACAAAAACTTTCCTCGCTGAAAATGGAAATTTACACAAATAACGAAGATTTCTCGGCATATTCTCCAGGCAGCATTCACTAGAACGCGTATGAACTCATTTCTGAGGGAAATAGTGACTCCGGGCCGGAAGATCGCAATGATGTGCCAGATTTAGGCGTAGATCATAGCAGACGAGTTGAACTGGCATGGACGACAGAAATGCGCGACTTCAGAACATAGACTGGTCAGTAAATCACAAACGAGTTATTGTTTTTCTATATGAGCTAATATTGTATTATATCTGCCGCATTAAATTATAAAGTATCTATATATAGGCTGCGTATCAGAAAATAAACAATAATTTGCTCAGTTTGTTTTAGATTTAGTCAAAACTTACTAGTTATGATGGGACAATGCTTGCTGTTGTAGTGACAAATACAAGGCCTCCATACATGCGAGGGTCATGCTTCATTATTACAAACCAAAAATTAATTAATTGTTGTTTACACACAGAAAACTAGAAGCAGTCCAAACACGTCCTGGGAAGACGCTATGCTTTGTCTTACTATAATTACTGAAAAATAGATATACTGGAGCCATACGCATGTTCAAGACAGATGCTGTCAGGATGATGTCCCGCGTGGTTAATCATTTGTAGCCGAGCACACCTGAAGTCTGTGTAACCGCTTAGGCAAATCTGCTGGAGAAGTTGCCTTCAGATCCAGTATTTGAATCCACATGTGTACAACCGTTTATATGAAACTGGCAGGGATTGCCAGTACCTAGTCCTAGTAGAATGTATAGCCTATTTTGTTCCCATGATTTAAGTACAGGTGGACATGTATGTTTTTCATGCACCTTGTACTGTCTAGAAGTGTAAATATGTATAATATTTTATTATGAATACATAAGATGTATAGATATATGTACCCATCATATCTACATGACACAAGTCACAAAAGTTCCTTAACCGGAAAAAGTGATGGTTAATTTTAAACTCAAATATTTTGACCAACAAAAGGCCATACAGGCCTTATACTGTACGTCGTAATGATTCCGTAACCAATCCGTACCTAGCCTATTGGAGAGTCCATACCCTAAATCTGGTTGATGATGATTTGGATGGCTAAAAAGCCCAAAAAGATTGTGTCATTAAAACGGACAAAGAGGGCATGTCATCTAACATTCATCATTATCATCATCTACAAGGCATATGACAAAGACATTAGCTTGCTATGTCCTCGGTTGTGTTTGTCATCGTGTTTCTTTATGTTTTATCATGCTATCACTTTTGCTGTGTCACTGTGATAATAAAACTACAATCTACATTGACATTTTCACAGGTAGGCCTACTTAGCAAATATAATAATTTTTCCGTCCAATGCATAATAACTAAAATTATATTCCGTTGAAGAATTTGAAAATAATTTAACTGGAAGCCATTGCTGCATTAGACATCAATGCCTTCCAGTGAAACCTTTTCCAAAATATTCAACAGATTGCCTTTATGATTGACCTAAGATTGGCAAGGATTGCGATATATGTAGCGATTTCGTTGAATCGATAATCTACTTTATGATAGATTATCTGGGCTGAAAATTAAGTAGCATTTTTAGGCTACCTAAATTTGTCTAAATTTAGGGTTTGCATCATCATTGTTGCTGTCATCATGGTCAGCATAAGTTTGAAACCATCATAATCAGCATCATTATTGCTATCATTGTCAGCCATCATAATTACCTTCATTGTTACTTAAATCATGGTCACCATAAAACTACAACTATCATAATTGTCACCGTCACCATTGTTAGGCCCATCATTATCACCATCATTACGGATGACTGCGATCTGTCGTTCAAGTATATGGCGTCATAATCAATTACATCACATGTAGGATGATGTCACAATCATAATTGAGATAAATACTCCGTCATGAGGCTGGAATAGTTCGTCGAGTGTACAAATTGTATGTCTGATAGAGGTACTATTTAATAATCATTCTGCCGATTCTATTGAAAGTTTTGAAACAAATTTGACTGCGCTGACTATGGCAGAAATAGCACTCAGTCAAATTAGTTTCAAAATATTCATCACTAGTGTTGTGAGTCGGAAAATTTTCCAAAGAAAAATTTTCCGGAACATTTACAAACGCATTTTTCCGGAAAATGTTCCAGTCACCTAAGATGCAATTGCAAATTTTTATTTCCCTATTGCATTAATACTGATGCTTTTGCTACTGGTGTACGTTAATAATTTAGATTTGTGTCATCTGTTGCCATGGCTGAAATGGCTTGCATCAGGCAGGTTACACTATCACTATAGTTCAGAAATAACAAATTTCCAAACAATGTTGTTAAATATCTTGAACCCAATTTGCTTGAAAAAAACTATTGCTGCTATAGGTAGTAATGGCCTGGTAGCACTGGCTTCCTAGCAAATTGTGTTCAAAATATTCAACAGGAAAGTTTTTGCATATCATTCAAAATTGAAGAAAATGTTATTTCTGTGTACTGTTACCTTATTTCTGGGTTCAACTGTACACCAGCTGCATGGATGATGCAATATTGCTCTCACACACACACACACACACACACACACACACACACACACACACACACACACACACACACACACACGCACGCACGCACGCACGCGCACACACACTATATATATATATATATATATATATATATATATATATATATATATATATATATATATATATATGGACACGGCATAGCTAGAAATGTATCTCTCTGTTATTGGCACCCCCACCATTATCTCCATCAGCCTTTTTTACTGCCATCATTATCAGTCACCATCAACATTGTAAGCGCCATAATTGTTACCCTCATCATGTCACTGTTGTCATCACCATCATTGTCACTCATCATAGTAAGTTACAGTCATCACCATCATCACAATCATTGTCACTGCTATCGGTCTTATCAGTATCATTGTCACTCCCTTGATAGAACTTTACTATCATCTTCATCATCATCTTCATTGTCACAATCATTATTAGCTCACCTGACCTGAAAAGGCCTAGTGAGCTTATGCCGTGGCGACCGTCCGTCGTGTGTCCATCCGTCACCTTTTCCTTTAAACGACTTCTTCTCAAGAACCACTGGGCCAATTTCAATTATATTTGGTAGGAAGCATCCTTATGGCATAGGGATCCATGTTTGTTCAAATGGAGCCAATCGGCTAGTTTGGCCGGCGGCCATCTTGGATTTTGGCCGATTTTAGGAAACGTCTTTAAAGATCTTCTCCGAAACCACTTGAGGAATCGATTCAAAACTCATGAAATATCATCTACGGAAAGAGGTAAGCCAAGTTTGTTCAAGAAGACTTGATTGACCAAAATGGTTCGGTGGCCATCTTGGATGACCCAGTTTTCCCAAAAAACGACTTCTCCAGAACCGCTGAAGGGATCGGGCGGAAATTTGATAGATATGGTGAGGGACTAAGGGCCATTAAAGTTTATTCAAGGGAAGTTGATCCGTCAAAAAACATTCCCGCCGTGGGCCAGTCAAAATATAGCGTGTTTGGCGGCCATATTGGATTTTTTTATTTGTAGGATTTTGAGGCCGAAATTGGTTCTATATATGGTTTTGGGTATTCTGAGCTCAAATTATCCATTCTCGAAACTGTTGGGTAAACGGTTTGGTGGCCATCTTGGATTATTTTCCCACCAAAGGTGCCCATAATACTAAAGCAATGGGGAATTTAAAATGTCTTCTGGAGAACTACTAGGCCGATTTCAATTATATGTGGCAGGAAGCATCCTTAGGGCGTAGGGATCCAAGTTTGTTAAAATGAAGCCGATCGGCCAATTTGGCCGGTGGCCATCTTGGATTTCGGCCAATTTTAGGAAATGTCTAAAATTTTTCTTCGAAATTGCTTGGGGAATCGATTCAAAACTTATGAAACCTCATCTAGGGAAAGACATAAGCCAAGTTTGCTGAAGACGACTTGATTGACAGAATGTTTCGGTGGCCATCTTGGATGACCTACTTTTCCCGAAAACAACTTCTCCAGAACCGCAGAAGGGATCAGGCCGAAATTTGGGAGATATGATCATGGACTAAGGGCCATTAAAGTGTGTTCAAGGGAAGGTGTTCCGTCAAAAAACATGGCCGCCGTTGGCCAATCAATATGTAGCCTGTTTGGTGGACATATTGGATTTTTTTATTTGATGGATTTTGAGGCCAAAATTGGTTCTATATATGTTTTTGGGTATTCTGAGCTTAAATTTTCAATTTTTGAAATTGTCGGATAAACAGTTTGATGGCCATCTTGGATAATTCTCTCGTCAAAAGCTCCCATGCGAAAGCAATGGAAAATTTAAAATGTCTTCGAGAACTACTATGCCGATTTCAATTTTGTTTGGCAGAAAGCATCCTTAGGGCATAGTGATCCAAGTTTGTTCAAATGAACCCGATCGGCCAATTTGCCTGGCGGCCATTTTGGATATCGGCCGATTTTAGGAAATGTCTTTAAAAATCTTCTCCTAATGGGGAATCTTCATCTAGGCCAAGAGGTAAGCCAAGTTTCTTCAAGAGGACTTGATTGACCAAATGGTTTGGTGACCATCTTGGATGACCTAGTTTTCCCGAAAACGACTCCTCCAGAACCGCTGAAGGGATCGGGCCGAAATTTGGGCGGTATGATTAAGGACTAAGGGCCATTAAAGTTTGTTCAAGGGAAGTTGATCCGTCAAAAAAAACCTGGGCGCCGTGGGCCAATCAAAATTTAGCATGTTTGGCGGCCAAATTGCACTTGCAAAAATGTCCACAAATTCATTTAAACGACTACTAAACCACCCACCAAGTTTGACACAAATCGATAGTGCTCCAGGTGAGCGACGCAGGCCCCTTGGGTCTCTTGTTATTGTTGTCAATACTAACACCGTACACGCATTGTGATTGAGCCCATAAAATTGTGATATATTTATTTCAAGCCTTTCAAGCCGTTGGTGTGAGTGTGCAACACGTGTGTGTGTGTGTGTGTGTGTGTGTGTGTGTGTGTGTGCGTGCGTGCGTGCGTGCGTGCGTGCGTGCGTGCGTGCGTGCGTGCGCGCGCGCGTGTATGTGGACACAGTAGATGATTAGGTGGTGCTTTGGACTTCGGGGGATAACAAAGGGAGTTCGGATTGGCTGCTCATAAATCAGTCAGTCATTTGTTCTCTCTTTAATTTCACCTGGGTTCACTTTCTGCAGAGACCACCACGTATCAGAAATGAGGTCGGTGCCAATGACTCGGGTGTGCGTGTGCGTCAAGATGGTTTATCCTATTATGAAGAGTCATTGATTTAAACAAAATGGATTCATTGTACCTCTCTGACTTCTTTCATTTTCTCTAGTTTTAGACTCAATGAGAAACGTTATTATCATTGTGGCACGTTTGGCCATACTTAGAGCTATTGACTTCAAACTTGGTGAGTGAGTACCTCTGGGCAAAAGCTACCATCCATATAATTACTAGGTCAGTCTGATCTACTTTCTGGATAATATAGGTGGCTAATAAAAGTTTATGCCGTATAGTTCGATAACTTCATCTCAAATTGATATTATAAATTTAGTGAAGTGAAAAGATGATGTCGGAAACAAGATGAATCAAGAAACAATGTAACAACTGGCGTCGAGCATGCGCATAGAACGCAGTTCTTACTTTCTATTTCCTGGATTATAATGAGTTTCAAATTGAAAGGAATTAAGAGTTTTAAGACACAGGAAGCTTATGTCAATGAAATATGCAGCAGTATTTATTCATGTAATTATTTTTCATATGTTTATTCATTTCATACGTTTCTTCATATTTCAGAGTGATAAAATGTACATGTTGTGAATAATGGCAAGATGCAACTTGAAATCAAGGACAAAATATAAGCCTATATATTACGCCTATAATAAAGTAAAACGTGTCTAGATAGCATGGATTGGCACAGGTTAGCAAATGCTTAGCGAAAGATGAAAAATTTAATGTTTATTTGCAAACTAAGATGACTAATTTTGACAATTTACCAAATTACCAATGATATCACTGGTTCCAGAAACTAACCAGTTATTTCAGCGGTAAATTTTCAAAAATAGTCTTCTTGGTTTGCAAATGGGCATTTATGAAGAGGACTATTGGTCCACAAACACTAATGGAAATATTGCAACATCTTTTAGTATAGGCTATTGAGAGCAATACATATTGGGGTTGCCAGAGCGAACTGGGTCATATACAGTGTATGTCCATTTGCTGACCAAGATTCCAGAAGACTATTTTTGAAGATTTACCAATGAAATGACTGTTTTGGTAATCTAACCTGTCATTCCAGTGGTAAACTTTCAAAAATAGTCTGTTGATTTGTAAATGGTGTCCGTTTGCTGACCCAGATTCCAAGAGATTACTTCTGAAAATTTACCACTGGAGAGACTGGTTTTGTACCCCAACCAGTCATTCCCGTGGGAAATTTTCAAAAATAGTCTGTTGATTTGTAAATGGACATTTATCAAGACCACTGCAGAAGTGCTAATGATGGAAAGGTGAACCAGCATCTAGTATATTTATTCATCATGAGGCAATGAGCACAATACACTAATTAATACATATATTGGGATGCGTAAAATGAGTTACATTTTTTTAAAATTGTTCATAATACGTTGGTTGTCAATTTGGGGACCCAGATTCCAAGAAAACTATTTTTTTTTAATTTACCACCGTAATCTAGCCAGTCATTCCAGTGGTAAATTTCTTTTAAATTGTTATGTCTTGGTTGACACAAAGACATTCCTTAAGATCACTTCAGATGACGTCTTTGACTGCCTTGACCATTAAAGGGTTTACTTTAGCTATTAAATTATTAGCTCAACTGGCCTTAAAGGCCAAGTGAGCTTATGCTGTGGCAACTATCCGTCGTCCATCAACTTTTTCTTTAAACGACTTCTTCTCAAGAACCACTGGGCCGATTTCAATTATATTTTGGAGGAAGCATTCATAGGGCATGGAGATATAAGTTTGTTCAAACGAAGCGGATCGGTCGAAATCCAAGATGTCCGCCGTCCAAAATGGCCGATCTTTAGACACTTTAATTAAACCTTCTCCGAAACCGCAAGAGGAATTGATTCAATACTCATAACACATCATCTATGGCAAAGTTAGACCCAGGTTTATTCAAGCCAACCTTATTGGCCTATTTGCTTGGCGGCCATCTCGGATGACGTGGTTTTCCCGAAACAACTTCTCCTCCGAACCGCTGAAGGGATAGAGCTGAAATGTATTAAATATGCTTAGGGACCAAGGGGCATTCAAATTTGTTCAAAGGAATTTCGTATGTTAAAAAACATGGCCGGTATCAACCAATCAAAATTTAGCATTTGTTTGTCATATTGGTGGGTTTTTTATTTGATGTATTTTAATGGCGAAAATTGCTCTATATATGCTTATCAGGGTGGTGAGTTCAAATATGACACTTTCGAGACTGGTGGATAAACGGTTTGACTGCCATCTTGGTTTGTTTTCCTGCCATAGGCTCCCATAGTAAAGCAATGGGCCCATAGTAAAGCAATGGGGAATTCTTTAAACGACTTCTCAAGAACCACTGGGCCGATTTCAATTATATTTGGCAGAATGTAGCCTTAGGGCATAGAGGTCTAAGTTTATTCAAACGAAGCTGATCGGCAAAATCCAAGATGCCCACTGGCTAAACCAGCCAATTTTTAGAAACATCAGCTAATGCAGGAGGAGAACCAATTTGTTCAAGAGAACCTGATTGGTCCATTGGCTTGGTGGCCATCTTGGATGACCTAGTTTTCCTGAAAACAACTTCGTATCCAGAATCGTTGAACGGATTGGGCCGAAATTTGGGAGATATGATAAGGTACTAAGGGCCATTACGTTTTGTTCAAAAGTAGTTGATACATAAAGAAACATGGCTTCTGCTTTCTTGTTATAATTCTGCTCAACTCTTTAGGGTCTACGTATTGTTGATGGCCTTTCTGGTTGAAATGCCTATGATGCAGGTGAGCGATACGGTCCCCTTGGGCCTCTTGTTACTAGGCCACCGAGGTGTGATCAGTCACAAATTCTACTTCACACTTGTCAATTTGTACTAGCCTTGGGCTAACAGTGGTAACAGGCTAGTGTTAATTTCTTTGAATGACACATGTAGGCAAAACCTTTCTCACTTTGTG
Organism: Chaetoderma sp. LZ-2023a; assembly: GCA_034401795.1. NCBI lineage: Eukaryota > Metazoa > Mollusca > Caudofoveata > Chaetodermatida > Chaetodermatidae > Chaetoderma > Chaetoderma sp. LZ-2023a. The sequence continues at coordinate 39,426,022 of CM067362.1, read as the reverse complement.
ACCAAGGATGCGCCACATCCACCTTGCAAATCTCCTTATGCCGTGGCGACCATCCGCCATCCGTCCATCAACTTTTGCTTTCAAACACTACTCCTCATTAAACAATTGGCCGATTTCAACCAAATTTGGCTGGAAGGTCCCTATTGTCTTAGGCTCCAGAACCAGTTCAGAATTTTTTTTCATCAATTTTTGGGGTGAAAATCTTTGATTATATGAAAAATGTACGGGAAATTGTCAAAATTATAAAACATACTTATGTAAAAACACAATCTTAGATTTTATGAAAAAACCGTATAACTGCTTGACATATTTCAACCAACTTTGCCTAGAGTGACCCTATCATGGTAGAATCCAGAACTTCTATTCAGAATTTTGATTGATCAATTTTATGGGTGAAATACTCAAACTGATGATCAGTGTACTATTTTATTACTTAACAGAGGTCAGTGTTCTCTGAAAAAAGAGAGGACGTATGACCACTGCACTGGAAATCTGTTGAATATTTTGAAAATAGTTTTACTGGAACCTGTTGCTGCAACAGCTACCAGTCAAATAGTTTTCTAAATATTCAAATATGTTTAAATTCTGGTGTTCTCCAACTAATATGTCACAATACATAATTATACCCCCCCTCCCCTCACACCCTCGTTGCATCACGCAGTGCATTGCAAACAGAGAGGTGTACTATGAAACAAGAAATTCTACTGACTGTAGACCTTTAGCAAGCCTCTAACATCAGGTCTACTTCTGTGTCATAAACAGTGGTGAAGTCTGCTACAGATTCAAAATTGAAACTCAGTGGATGGTCGTTCCATAGTTTATCAAGTCTGTTTTTTAATATATTGATGGATGGTGCAGTGACAATGTTTTCATCTAGACTGTTCCAATGGTCTGTGCACCGTAGCGGTAAAGAAAATTTCCTTAGATTTAATCTAGCTCTGATTGTCTTGATTTTCATGCTATGACCCCGCGTAACACTGCTTTCATCATAAAGTTGGATAAATTTGGATGTGGGCATGCCATAATGGTTGTGTAAAATTGTGTATATTTCAAGCATATCCCCACGCAGTCGTCTGAATGCCAAGGTCGGTAGATTCAATGATTGTAGGCGTTTACTGTATGGAAGATTTTGCATGCCAGGGATAAGCTTGGTCGCTCGCCTCTGTACATTTTCTATTGCATTTGTGGGGTTTTTTTCAAATATGGTGCCCATACAACATTGGCATACTCGATATGCGGTCTGACAAGGGATTTGTATAGATGTTTAAAGCTTTCTTTGTCTATGTGGCTAAATGTTCTTCTAATCAGTCCCATAATTTGGTTAGATTTGTTTATTTTTTCATTTATATGATAATCAAAACTTAATCGTTCATCAATCACGACCCCAATATCCTTTTCAGTTGATGCAGTCACTATACTATGGTTATTTGGGTCCATTGTGTATTTGTGCGGGATTGTCCTGCGGGTAGAAATACGCATACACTTGTCAGGATGTAGCTGTAATAATGAGTTCTTTTGTCCATGCACACATAGCGTCTATATCAGTTTGCAAGGAAATACAATCTGTTTGATCAAATATTGACTTAAATAGTTTGGTGTCATCTGCAAACAGGAATATATCGGTTCCAGTGGTAATTGTGTCCGGGAGGTCATTAATATATATCAAAAAGAGCAGAGGGCCGAAGACTGATCCCTGTGGCACACCAATGGTTACATCAGGTGGTTTAGAGTGGGTTCCATTGATAACCACATATTGTTTTCTACCCGTGAGAAATGATTTTATCCAATTTAGTGGTGTTTCTAGTATGCCGTATGCAGGTAATTTTGCAAGCAGACGTTTGTAGGGAACTTTATCAAACGCCTTCATGAAGTCAAAATATACAACATCGACCATGCCTTTATTATCGAGTGTCTCCATCCATTTTTCTAGAACCACCAATAGTTGAAGGGGAGGGGGTGTGGGTGGACTAACCACTTACGAAGCCAAATTGTTTCCCTGATAGCATATTGTTATTTGTAAGATGCTTCATTATTGCGTCCTTGATGCGCGATCCCATGACTGCAAACAACGGAAGTAAGACTAATTGGACGGTAATTATCAGGCTTCTTTTTATCCCCCTTTTTGTAAATGGCTGTGATGTTTGCAACTGTCCACGCATCTGGCAGTTTGCCAAGATTTGTTGAACAGCATAGAAAATGTGAGGCTAAGCACATGGCGTAATTCATATAATAATCGAGGATGGATTTTGTCAGGACCAGGTGATTTTGAGGTTTTGAGGTTAGAAAGCTTAGTTTTCACCATTTCCCGAGTAATATGAATATCCAGGTCATTGCAATAATTTCTAGCTGGGATTGATAGAGGTTCGCTTTCAGGTTCTGTAGTAAGTACTGATTAAAAATAATCAGCAAGTACTTCTACCTTCTCTGTGTCATCTTTAGTATATATGACATCATTGGTGCAGCTGCTTGGTAATTGTAGGTATGGGATGCCTGACTTAACATTAGTCTTACTTCGGACGTAATTCTAGAACTTTTTCGGATTTTGTTTTACACATTTGGAGATGTCTTTCTCATACAATTTTACTGATTTTCTGGTAGCCATTCGCTCCTGGTTTCTTATCCGACAGTATTCAATGTAAGTCGAGTTACTGCCTGTATTCAGATATTTCTTCCAAATCCTCTTCTTATTTATCTTTGCTCTGGTAATTTTGCTAAGAGGAAATTTATATTTTTTGTTATTAATCTTTCGAACAGGTACATATTTATTTTCTGCTTGTAAACACATTTGGGAGATTCTATTCCACATATCGTTGATATCAACGGATCCATTCAGATATTGTTCCCAGTTTATGTTCATGAACTCGGTCATGGCTTGATAGTCAGCTTTGTCGTAGCACAATTTACTTTTATGATTATAATTTGTATTGTCACTTAGGTGGACTGTGGTTTTTATCGATCACGTTTTCCTAGCGGTGCACTAATGTGTATATCATCCACTAGATCTGGGTTATTTGTTAAGAGTAAATCCAATATTGATGTATATAATATGTATGTCTCTGCTGCAAATGACTAGACGATTGACCTAAATTACTGGTTTGAACTAGATAGACGAGCTAGACAGCTGTTTATAATTCTTGATGTTGTGATTTGACGTTACACAGCCTTATATTTAGACAAAGAGCGTAAGTAGTAGTAGGTCAAGTAGTGTCTTTTGTTTCTTGCAGTTTTTGTTGGTGAGAAAGTGAGAGGTGGTGGAGGGGGGGGGGGGGGAACTTTCTACGCGACACCTAATGTGGGTGCACATTTTTTCATAATTAATCCATAAAAGCATTCCAAGTTATAACCAGTCAGTATAGCTGTTTGTGCTTCTACTCGAAAACAATCTGCACCGAAATGCAGAGAGGAGACGACGGCTGCTGTACTGCGCCATCTTTGGGTTCACGGAAATCGGCTCTCTTTGTATGTAATTTACCCACTACACCGTAGCCTATAAATTTGATTTGTTTGGGAAAATATGGAGCGAAATTGCATTTGTTTTGTTTGCAGTATTACCGCAGCTATAAGCCACACAACGGTTAGGCATATTTGACTACAATCAACAGGGTCACAATTCGCACTGTGGAGGTGCACGGTAACGATATGTCCCTCCAATGACGTCATACGATATAGAGCTTTTCTATTTCGTTTTTTTCGACAACACAGAATTGCAAAATACAACGTAAAACAGAGTAAAATTTTAAAATAAAACATTTTATATTATTTATTGCACAATCGTGTATATTAAAAGCACTTTTGCTACCGTTGTGCTTGGTCTTTAATGTCTATACATGTTTCCCTCAAATAGTCATACAATTCAAACAATACACAGCCAACTGAGGAAATTGTTCAGCAGCCATCTGTTTTCTGCTGACTTTATTTGTCAGTCTTATATTGCAGCAGTTACTATAGCTAATTAACCATATCCCACCCAACTCCACTCCCTTTCCCATATGCCCACCAAATTCCCATGCTCATCTTGCAATAAGCCAGTGAAAGTAAATCAGCAAGCATTACTGTGTGATTGTTGTGGTGACTGGGTACATAGAACTTGCTCAAAGCTAACGACCACAGATTATGAATTAATAGAAAATAACAAAGAGCCATGGTGGTTTATTAGTTGCAACAAAACCGTATTCCCATTCAATCACCACGACAACAACACTGAATTTTTACTAAACATTTTAGGTCCCAGCATTCTAATAAATCCATTTAATTTAAATACAGCACAAAGAATTTATACTCTCTGAAACCAATACTGATGATGAAACTATCACTCTTCCCCAACCGGAGTGTAAATATATTTTACAGACTGAATTTAATGATGAAATGATTAAAAACAATGAGGCTGTGTCTTTCTCAGGAATGCGCATTAACATCAGATCTCTACCAGCACATTTTGACAAATTAAGCAATTTTATCGAAAACAGTTCTATAGAATTTAATATTATCGAAATTACTGAGACGTACTAACTCAGCACTTAGCCTAATTAATATGCAAAATTACAAATTCCTAGAGAATCACATACCAAATCAAGCAGGAGGTGGTGTAGGCATCTACATAAAAAAGCAACGTACAGTGTTATGAGAGCGAAGACCTGACAACAATGGAAGACTCTTTTGAATCTTTTTTTTATTGAGATACCGGCAAGAAAAGCAAAAGATACAATTATCGGTGTCATTTACAGTTCTCCAGATTATGATAAAGACAAATTCATGGAATTATTAGAAAAATGTTTTAAAACCATACAAAAAGAGAATAAGATCGTTTAATCTACTGGGGGATTTTAACATCGATCTACTGAACAAGAAAAAACAATTACTCAAGACTTTGTGAACTTATTAAGAACATTTGGATACTATCCATTCATAACAAAACCTACAAGAATAATGGAAACAACAGCTACTATTATTGACAATATTCTCTCAAATAACACTTTAAATTCAAAAACAAAATCAGGTATTTTTGTGGAAGACATGGACTCGGACTATTTACCAATTTTCTACATAGAAAGAGAGAAAGGTAAACAAAAATCATTTGAAAAAGAGGAAACAATCTGTAGAGACTTTAGAAGCGAGAATGTGGAAAAATTTAGAAACATCATGTCAAATATAAATTGGAACCAGATGATTAATTGCGAACTCTGAAGATGCCTACAACGTATTCCATACTATATGTACTAATGCCTGTGAATCTTCTTTCCCACTAAAACAATTAACAAAATTCAAGCAAAATCCTACTAAACCCTGCCTACCGCAAGGACTGATAGCTGCTTGTCGCAAGAAGAATAAGCTATATCTAGCATTTATTAAAAACCTGACAACATACAATAATACTCAGTTTAAGAAATATAGAAATAAACTGAACCAAATTATTAGGATAGCTAAAATAAATTATTACCATTATAAATTTAATGAACAAAAATATAACAAAGGAAATATGGAAATTAATTAAGTCACTATTGAATAAGCAAAAGAGTAACTCGGAAACATCACAGTTTATCTGCAATAATATTATCATAACAGACAAAAATGATATAGCAGATAAATTCAATGAGTATTTCATTAACATTGGACCTAAATTGTCAGAAAAAATCCAAGCGAGTTCAGAAATTCATATACAGGACTATCTGACAGGGAGCTACCAAAACTCAATGTTCCTATCTCCAACAGACAGAGAAGAAATCTATAACATTCTAATGCAAATTAACACAACTAAAAGTGCAGGTATTGATAATTTTAAATGGAAAATCTTTAAAGAGTGTATCGCAGAAATACTAACCCCGCTAAATCACATCTGCAATCTCTCACTCTCCCAAGGTGTATTTCCATATCATTTAAAAATAGCACGTGTGTCACCTATTTATAAAGCTAAAGATCCATCTGACTTTACTAACTATAGACCCGTCTCAGTACTCCCGCTTTTCTCAGAACTTCTGGAAATGTTCTTCTTTTCGTTCGCTGATCATACCGCCAGACCTGGAAGTGACTATCGACATTATCATAAGCGTTAAGTGCGTGGATCCATGGTTTATTAAAGTGCGCCGTGCGGCCTGGAACCTCCGTCTTCAGCACTCGAGGTTTCTGTCAGGGTTACCTCACCCTTACCTCCTTTAGTCGCCTCTTACGACACGCAGAGGATACGGAAGGTGTATTCTAAGCCCCACCTACAGGGCAGGAAAGGTTATACTGTAATAGAATCTTTAACTACTTAAACAAAAATTCAATCATCTACCAATCTCAGTATGGTTTCAGAGAAAAACACTCCACCATGCTTGCCATTGTGGACATGATAGAGAAAATCTCTAAGTCGCTAGAAAAAAAGAACATACGCTAGGTATATTCTTGGATCTTTCCAAAGCATTTGACACCATTGACTATGCAATATTATTTAAAAGACTCAAATTATGGCTTTGGATTGGATTCTAAATTACTTGACTGATAGGACACAATGTGTGCAATTTAATGGATATATCTCAGGAAATAAAGGATTAGTCTGCGGTGTCCCTCAAGGTTCAATTCTTGGACCCCTGCTGTTCTTATTATACATGAATGATCTACCTAATTCCAGTAACCTACTATCACTAATTTTATTCGCGGATGATACCAATGTTTTAGGCCACCATAAAGATGTATACACCCTATACAAAATTACAAACAGTGAAATGGAAAAAATTATAAATTGGTTTAAAGCTAATAAATTATCCCTGAATGTCAGCAAAACCAATTTTCTATTATTTACAAAATATAATCAAGTAAACGAAGAGCTTGCTCTCCCAAAACTCTACATAAATAATAAAAAAATACAGGAAACTGAATATGTTAAATTCCTAGGAGTCAATTTGGATAAACAACTAAGCTGGGAGAATCATATAGAGACGATCATATCCAAGGTAGCGAGGAATATTGGTATCATGTGCAGACTCAAATCATATCTCCCACCTGATATTCTAAAAACTCTATATAGCACATTAATACTTCCACACATCACATACTGCAATGCTATCTGGAGTAACACACATCAAACTAAATTAAAAAACCTAAAATCACTACGAAAGCAATCTGTTAAACTATTCTCACAGGCAGCAAAGGGCCAAGATACCTTTAAAACAAGCAAAACTCTAAAACTTGAAGACATTGGAAAGGTCCAATTATTTACTATTTTAAGAGACTACCACAATGGCAGCTTACCCACATCATTATCCAATATTTTTACACCTGATACAGACATACATGGTCACAACACATAAGTAATTTCTAACCTACATGTTGCATATCACCGAATGGAGGCAGCTACACGCACTCCATCCCATCAAGCAATACAATTGTGGAATAACACAGATGCAGACACACATGCGCACATTCTTACAACAAAGTCATTCAAAAAGTACATAAAGACCACAATTATTGAGAGCTACTAGTAACCAGATCACTAAAACACACACCAGAAACCCTTAATGACAAAAAAGGACTAATTTCTTATAATGTAATGAATGTTCTGTTGGCTATTTTGGAACAAATTTGAACTGCCACTGTTGCTGCCTGTGACAGTAACAGACTACATTTGAATCGGTTGCAAAATACTGATTTCACTGTTCACTGTGCACCTGACTGAAATTAAGATACAGAAATCTTAAGGGTTAAAGGTTTAACCACCGCCATGGCAGCCATGTTTCAAGACAGCAGAACCTGTCTATAGCGGCCACTTGCTTTCTGGATCCAGGAGGTGATGGTCCTTTAAAGCAGGTTGACATAAGACACCAGGTCCTGAAAGGTCGCTGCCCTGCTGTATTACAAACCACTACCTATATTCCTAAATGTATGAAATAACCAATTTTTAGTGACATATTTATTTTTTATGTTGTATAAATGTGGTCTCTGTAGACGGGTTCTTCCGCTGTAGCGCACCAAGTCACCAGGACAACAAATATGTAAAAATATGTACGTGTACATGATGTATGAGTGCTGATAATAATAATAATAAAAATAATAATAATAATAAAAATAATAATAATACATGATAGTAATAAAAATAATAATAATAATAATAATAATAATAATAATAATAATAATAATAATAATACATGCAAATAATAGTAATGGTATTGTCGTTGTTATTGTTATTATTAAATATAATGATGATAATAATAATGCGACCATAATAATACAAATAATCATTATGGTGGTGACAACAATAATTAAACATGATAATAATACTCATTGTAATGATAATACTGATGATGATGATGATAATAATACTAATAACAATAATACGTGTAAATAATAGTAATGGTGTTAATAATATTTTTGTTGTTATTGTTGTTGAGCATAATGGTAATAACAATGCGACAATAATTGATAATAATAACAATAATAATAATAATAATAATAATAATAATAATAATAATAATAATATATGTAAATAATATTAATGGTGTTAATAGTGATATTATTATTGAGCATAATGATAATAACAATGCGACAATGATGATAATAATAATGGTAATAATAATGATGTTCTTGTTGTTGTTGTTGTTGTTGTTATCATTATTGTACAGCATGAGTATACATGTAATAATGATGAGAAACGCAATGGGGATAATGAGTATAATAATCGTAATTTCACTGAATAGTAATAATACTCTGCAAGATGGTCACTCCACTCACTCCACCGCCCCTCTCTCTCCCCCCCCCCCCACCCTTGTATCGTATCGTACTCTATGTCATTTGTAATATAAAATATCCATGTACATGTATATAAATGTTATATGTGTAAACATAATATTAAACATTTATGTTATATGTCAAGGGTCCACCGCATCATAGGCCTTGCCTTTGATGGATGCCTGTATTGTTTACCTATATGGAAATAAAGAATCTTGAATCTTGACAAAAGGTATCAATTCTGTCATTAGCGCTAGAATGTGGAAAATGTATGTCCTTCCTCGAGGTTTATACTGAGATAGAAGCTCGGGAATTCACAGCAAAATGCCTGGTCGATATTGATATCCCAATCCTGCGTCAATGCTCTTTATTTAATTCAGATTCTGATCTAATACTCCCCATTTTATCAATCCTATACTATAAAATATCTAAGTCACGCCTACCATCAACTTCTCACCCCAAATATTATTGTGACTTTGTTGAGCACCTCCTTCACCCCCCCCCCCACTGTACCATATTAAAAAACCTGGATCTACAATCAAAAATCCTAAGACTCTTTATATGTAGAATATGCTACATGTAGAACAATCATGACAATATGGTACAAAAAATAAATAGATGTGCCGTCCTGTGTTCTGTGTTTACTCGCAGATGTTTGTATAATTAACTATCACCTTATATATTGTAATGTCTGTATATTGTATATTAAGCATGAAATAAATAATCTTGAATCTTGAAGTATGCGGGAGGAAAATACTAAAAGCCATCCAAGGACTCCCAACCAACGTGGCAAATAGTGCAACATATTCTCTTAGGAGAAATTCCGGTAGAAGCTCACATACATTTATGGATTCTTTCCCTGCTAGGCCAGCTGCTGAGAAGAAACAACTCAGTAGAAAGAAATGTAGGAGTGAGACAATGTGCTATGAAAAGTATCAACAGCTACAGCTGGTTTATCGATGTCGCAAAAATACTGCATAAATACAACCTACGTACGGTACACGAAGTAGTGCTTAACCCCGGTTGCAAAGCGGAATGGGCAAACCTCATTAGAGAAACCATACACAACTTTTGGATACTTGTGAGCAATTATAGAAGAAGCTGAACAGAAGAAATCACTCAGATTCTTAGGCTTCAATAACTACACGATTGGGAATCCACATCCGGTATGGACAACAGTAGATAATACACCCCATGATGTCAGAAGAGCGACAGTTAAGGCACGTCTTCTAGCAGGATGCTATATCCTTCAGGATAACAGAGCTCGGTTCAACCAGTTCGAAAAATGCTACATGCCCATTGTGCTCCACTGAACCAGAAAATCGGCTACACTTCATTGTCAGATGTACGCAGCAACAAGACTGTCGTCAACCATACATACAACAGCTAAAAAAAACCTTTTTGAGCTATATGGAGCTGCAAATGGCTGGGTAGAGATTGCTGGCTACCAAGAACTCCTATTACAATGCATTCTAGACATAACTAAACTAGACCCTAAACGTAACCACAAATTGTTGACCTGTGTCGAGATGACATCGAGACACCTATGCTTCACACTGCATGCTCTGTGTTTTTAAACACACAGGGAAAGAGCAAAGCGGCGACTGCACAGAGGGAGAGAGAGAGAGAGAGAGAGAGAGAGAACTACGGACATAAAATACTCTTATATGCTTGTCAAAAATATTATGATTCTAATTCTGTTAAGATGGACCGCTTAGAATTCACATCGTTCGAGGAGGCGATGATTGGCCTGCGAAATTATGAATTAGAATCAGTCGCAATATGTGGTTCATAGAAGGATGAAGAATTTCAACAAAAAATTGATTCATCAAAAATTGACAGCGAGGTGATAGCCTAAGGTTCTTCAAACCTCGATGTCGAACACAAATCAGGCAAAAAAATTTCAGTCACAGAATTTAAACGAATGGAATAACCTACCAGAAAATGTGATCAAATCAAAAACAGTAAATGCCTTTAAAACCGCTCTAGACACATGACCATTATATCATCAGAGGTACTAAATCTGCTGATTTTTGCTTTTATTTGATCCATTTTCTATTTATTTTCGTTTGGTCTGTCAATGGTCTGCTTCAGTCTACTACATGTATCATTGTGCTCTGTTTCAGCTTATGATTTTTGGTCAATATCGTTTTGCTGTATGTGTTGTATATGTTAAATTATACGTTGTCAATGTCTGTGTCATATTTCTGTTTATTTTGCTTTGCTGCTTTGTATTAAGTTGTCAACTTGACAATTCTATGCTGTTGCTTTATGCTTTGTCTATGTCAAACTATATGCTCTCAATATCTGTCAGATTTCACCCTCCTTTTGCCTTTTTCCTAATTTGTCACTATCATTTTGCTTAATGCTTTGTATATGTGTCAAACTGCATGCATTCAATATCTACATTCAATTTTTTCTTAAATTCATGTGTCCAATGTCATCTACTTATACATGCAAACTGTGTATTGCTAATACGTGTGTGTGTGCGTGCGTGCGTGCGTGCGTGCGTGCGTCTTAATCCTTCTTATCTTGCTCCTTAATTCCGCCAACAGATCCAGTCTTATACTAGTCTTCAGAAGTGCCGGCTTACAGACTCAGAGTGGCCTTTCTTGAGGTTCTTACCACTGGAGTGACTGGCATACTAATTGATTCAGTCATTCCAGTGATAAGTTCCCGAGAGAGGTCTACACTGGTTATGCGAATGTACATATATATTATATATCCAACAAGAATTTGAATAATCTTTTTTCACTACATCAAGGGTTTTTTTTGGGTTTTTTTGCCACTGATCATAATCATAAGTGCTCATATAGCTTTAAGCGACTGCTTTCATTTTCCTTTCCATCAGAGGACCATAGTCTACTATTTATTTCTTATCCTTTAAAAAAATTTTTACCCTCGTTATTTATGCTCTGTCATGCCGGTACAAAAATATTAAACTGCCATCCTGAATAATTAGCCATATATACAGCCAGACCATTATATATCAGTATATCCGCTGCTCCGAAGCCACCAGCTAGATATTATGAAAAATCTAAATTGCTCCCAGCCATCCTAAACTATATGTTTTCTGCCAAGCTGAGGAAACCTTCCGGTAGCCTTTTTCTCACTTGTCCACTTCCCTAAGATTTCAATGGTGAATCATAAAATAATTATTCTACCCACACCTATACCTCACTCATACCTTTCCACCCAATCCTATGCCCATCAAAGTCCCTTGTTCTTCCTGTAGAAAACCAGTTAGATGTAACCAATATGCCATACTATGTGATTGCTGTGATGTCTGGATACACTTACGCTGTTCAAAGCTTACCACTGCTGAATATGCAGAACTGGAAAACTCAGAGGTGCCATGGTGGTGCATTAACTGCAATAAAGATGTATTTCCCCATAATCACTATGATGATGATACTGATTTCATGTTAGCTATCCTGGACATAAATGAACGATATAACCACATGTATCAATATACCCAACAAGACACACTTTTTCATTCGTTTAAGCTTAACAAATCCTACCAAAATATTGTATCTCACGATGATGTTGATAATTAAGAAATTAAATATCTTACACCAGAATGTGACTATATTCTTCAAAAGGAATTTAATGATAATTTAATTAAGAATGTAAATGAAACAATCACATTCTCTCAACCTCATATTAATATCAGATCTCTTCTGAAGAATAACAATAAACTAGGCATGTTTCTGGATGCAAGCTCTCATGAATTTGATCTAATTGGTGTTACTGAGACGTGGCTGAAACCAGACTCACCACTTAGCTTAATTGATAGACATCACTATAACTTCATTGCAAAGCATAGACCAGTACAACACACAACCACAAGGGGAGGTGGTGAAGGCATCTATGTAAAGGATACCATTCAATATACTATGAGAGGATCTGTGCATGATGGAAACAGATATAGAAGGCCTTTTTATTGAAATACCCAGAAGTAAATAAAAAAGCAAAATTGTTGGTGTTATTTATAGAGCCCCAGGAACGGATACTGATAATTTTATCAAAGCTTTCGATAACATTTTGCAAACTATCCATAAGGAAAATAAGATAGGACACATTATGGGAGATTTCAACATTGATCTACTAAAACAAAACTGCTTTTATACACAAAACCTACTAAACTTAATTGGCTCATATGGCTTCTATCCACTCATAACAAAACCGACTAGAATTACAGAAACAACTGCGACCATCATTGACAATATCTTCACAAATAGCATTGTTGAATGAAAAACTCAATTAGGTATTTTTGTGCAGATCTGTCTGATCACTTGCCTATTTACTACCTGCAAAAACCCAGAAGTTAAACAAAAATCATTTATAAAAGAAAATCTAATGTGTAGGGACTTTGGAATAGAAAATATTGACAAATTTAAGAACGCTATGTCTGCTATAAACTGGAACTGCATTCTTGATTGTCAGTCATGTGAAGATGCCTACAACACATTCCATACTGTGGGCACAGATGTATATGATCACGCCTTTCCACTAAAACAGCTACACAATTTAAACGAACCCTGACTAAACCATGGCTAACTAGGGGATTGATAGCAGCTTGTCATAAGAAAAACACACTGTACTTAACATGTATCAAGCGCCCTACAAAGTACAATGAATCTCGATATAAAAAGATATCGCAACAGACTAAACCAAGTAATCCGGAGAGCCAAAATCAATCATTACCATAATAAATTCATCAATCAGAAAGACAATATCAAAGAAACGTGGAAGTTAATAAAGTCTCTACTAAATAAACAAAACAAGAAATCAGAGACATCAAGATTTATATATAATGACAAAGTTTTAACTGACAACCAAGATATCGCAAATAAATTTAATGAATATTTGATCAACATTGGACCCAGCCTATCTGAAAAAATTAGGAATACCTCTAATACAAATATAGAAGATTATTTGACTGGCAGCTATCAATCCTCAGATTTTCTAAATCCTACTAACACACATGAAATCTCAAAAATCCTAATGCAAATAAACCTGAACAAAAGTGCAGGCATTGATAATTTTAAACCACATTTGTAATCTTTCCCTGGTGCCGGGTATATTCCCATCTCGACTAAAAGTAGCATGGGTGACACCAATATATAAAGCCAAGGACTCTTCTGACTTCACTAATTACCGGCCTGTCCCAGTACTTCCACTATTTTCTAAACTTCTAGAAAGACATTTCTACAATAGACTGATACAGTTCTTAAATAAATATTCTATTCTCTATAAAGCGCAATATGGTTTTAGACAAAACCACTCCACAATGCTGGCTCTGATAGATATGTTGAAAAAAATAACAAATTCTCTAGAAAACAAAGAACATATTCTTGGCATATTTCTTGAACTTTCTAAGGCTTTTGACACAATTGATCATAAGATTCTAATAAAAAAAACTATCTTATTATGGAGTGAGAGGAATTGCCCTAAATTGGATAACAAGTTATTTATCAAACAGAGTACAGTGCGTACAATACAATGGAGCTTGCTCTAGCAATGAAACCCTTGTCTGTGGTGTCCCGCAGGGATAAATACTTGGACCTCTCCTGTTTTTAATATTTATGAATGATTTACCCAATGTGTGTCAGCACCTTTCATTAATACTGTTTGCAGATGACACCACTGCTTTTTGCCACAACAAGAACATAGAAACACTACATAAAAATGTAAATGAAGAAATGGAAAAAGTAATAAATTGGTTTAAAGTAAATAAATTATCACTGAATGTCGGGAAAACTAATTACATGCTCTTTACAAAATCTAGAAAACTAAAGAAAAATGACGTGCCAAAATTGTACATTGATAATCAGGAAATACAGGAGGCCGAGTTTGCTAAATTCTTAGGTGTCTAACTGGATACAGATCTAACCTGGGAGAAGCATATAGAGATTGTAACATCTAAAGTGGCAAGAAACATTGGGATCATGCGACGACTTAAGTCATACTTACCACCTAACATACTAAAAACACTATATTGCACGTTAATACTCCCACAAATTACTTATTGCAACACTATTTGGACTAATACATATAAAATCAGACTCGCAGGACTAAAATCACTTCAAAAGCAAGCCATTACACTTTTTGCACAAACAGACGAGGCCCAAAATGTTTACAAGACAGAAAATTTATTAAAACTAGAAGATATTGGTAATCTCCAATTATATACGATAATAAAAGATTTTTTCAAAGGTAATCTACCAAATTCACTGTCTTCTCTCTTTAACCTAAACACTGAAATACACTCATACAACACCAGATCTTGACACAACTTTCACACAGAATACAATAGAATGGAAATCTCAAAACAAAAACCATCCTTTCAAGCTACAAAACTCTGGAATAACACAGACACGAACACACGTACACAGATTATTAGTCAAAATTCCTACAAACATATTATTAAACAAATGTTCATTAATAAGTACTAAATCGAGTAATTGGACCTCACTCATATATTAGTTACTGCACCTTGATGCGCCCGGACACCACAGCAATTACCAGCAATTCATAATGAAGAACCACCTGTTAACAATACTGATATTACTGCTCTTGCCTTGCCTCTACACTCCTGTTTGACATATCGTCAACATAAAATAAAAGGTACTGCTGAATATTCTGGACCTAGTGGAATTTGTGGGAGAAGGCAGCAATGTCTTCTATTCCAAATGTGTGCAGAAGATTACTTACGTCATAACCAAAACAGTTTGTTGCTAGAATCATGTTGGCCATTGTTATCTTTACTGTATCATTAACCATAATCATATTTAATTTAATTTATTTTATTATATTATATTTTATGTGAATGTCTGGCTCCTGGGTCTTACAGGCAACACATCCCAACGGTCATAGCTCCTCTTGCTGGAAGTTTTGAAGAGGACTTGACCGGGGGCTGTGGGTGGTTAAGCCACCAACAACTCTTGGTTGGGTTGCTTTTCTGAATATTCAGCGAGTGTGCAGCTTCTGTGTTAAAATCCGAGTCAAATTGGATCAGCACTCCTCAAAATATACACAGATCCAGAACTTAATCATATCTAAGAGCTCTAAGAAACCCAGCCATGACAGACATAGACTCGCACACAGATTCACATGGCCACATTTACTCTCTTTCCTCTAGGGAAAGAAGGTGATAGACAATAATAATAATAATAATAATAATAATAATAATAATAATAATAGAAACAGGATGATCTCCAGCCCCTCATCCCCTAGCCCATTCCAATGAGTGAAATATGTTACCCACAGTATGAAAAACAATCAAAACAAGTGAAGCATGTTTGTCAAATGTCTTGTCTTTTTTTTTCTCTTCTTTTTTTTTATGTCAAATCCTATATTATTTGTCTGTAGTTATGTATAATATATTGTCATAATGCCTTATGTCTACTTATGTCAAATCATGTGTAATTTGTATGTTATTCTATGTCAGGGGACCACAAGCTAATAGGCACAGCCTCCAGTGGACTCCCTGTTATCATATTGTAATTTGTAATATTTACCAAGAGAATAAAATCAAATCAAATCAAATCAAACACCTTTTGGAAGCAAACCCAGCAGTAGGATAGGGTATCATATTTAAAAATGGACATAAAATAGGCAAAATGCTTAACTTCGTCCATCTCTGTAACTCTAACTCTAACTCTAACAAAACATGTAAGATTTCAACAATATTTACAATTACAATTATTTCTTAACTGAGTCACCAGTTTTCGTGAATACCACTACCCGTCATTCCATACCCAAACAAGACACTACCGGTAAGGTTGGCGGAACACATGGAATTTTGGGTTGTGGGACCATGTCCACCACAGGGCCTCTCCCCCCCCCCCCTCCCCTGCTCTGTCTCCCATTGCATATATAACAGTCGATCCTTATTATTAGTAATCATTATTACATATTGATTACTAATTGATTCCGTCTGAGCATTGCTGCGACAGCTCGAGTTGACTAGTAAATTTCTATATTTGGTGCGCATGCTAAGTCTTCATACATGCAACATAATACAGATACAGACATACGCACACAAATTCTCACGTTAAAATCATTAAAAAAATTCATCAAAAACATAATTATTGACAACTACTAAAAATTACACCACTAACCACCACCACCATGGCCGTTGCACAGCACAGCTCTGGAGCGACTTGGAATGCTTCAGAGCGAGCTGAGGTATCCTGTTGGGCAATCTGGGCGCAGTGATGGAAGACATTGCTTCCCAAAGTAGCTGTGCCTTCCAATCCGATTGTGCTCAGAGTGTTCAGCGGAGCACTTCTCACTAATTAACATGTTAACTTACTGTCTTGATCTGGAGGCATGCCAACTTCTTTTAGCATTATTAATCCTATTATGAGCTGTGCTGCAGTCTAACTATTCAAGGCACTTGTTCACCGGAACAAAACATCAAATGTAAAACTGTATAGGAGTAATAATAATAATAATAATAATAATAGTAATAATAATAATAATAATAATAATAATAATAATAATAATAATAATATGGTAATATATAATAGATGAGCTCCCCCGCCCGCCCCAATCCCTCCCACCGCATCCGTTTATGTTCATGAATGCAATTGTCCTGTTTTACTGTTGTATCCTACATGTATATACCTACTGTTCATATAGTATCACGTAATATATGTCTGTTTATGTTACATCATATTATTTTGCAATTAATGTTTATATGTTAGGAGACCACCACTTCATAGGCTTTCCTTTGGTGGACTGCCTGTTGTAATCCCTGATAATGATGACTAAATACGAAAATACATAATCTTGAATCTTCGCTTAATTTATTCCATTTGTCTATGACACGGGTTGGAAAGAAATTTCTTGTCCAATTTATTAGGTGAAGTGACCTTTTCCAATATCTATCATATGAACCTTTTGCTAAAATCAATTAAAGGTATATATTCATAACAAATGCCTGAAAATACATTTTTTTAAATTACAGACTTTGAGAGGCTTAAACCGTGTGCCTCGGTGCAATGAAACAAAATAAATCTTAGCATATGGTAATTTGATTCCGTGTAAATTATTATATTTTTTTAGTTGTGAATCTGAAATAGGGACTCGTGTCTCTAATTCAACTTCACAACTTAAAAGAAATTATATTAATTTATACGTGACGAAATCATCATATACCTCATGTAACCGCATGCAGTTACTGGACGAAAGGATTGTTCTGTGTGTCCAGATACTCACCATCACAATTCTCTGATATAACTGATCCACTGTGTCTCGAAGCATAGATACTGAGTTCTGCATCATACATGCAATCTCTTGCTGCTTCCAATGTCTCCCCAGCCACGCTTCGAGTGCCATTACTGTTGGAGCACTCACTACTGATTCAGATTCTGAATCATATGTTAACATTTATTTCGTTTCTTTACATCTAGGCCCACAATTTAAGCCTCCAACATTATGCGATTTTAACAATTTATTTTCAACTATTCTACTGTGAATATGCACCTTTAAGTGAAGGTGACCGTTTCCAATATGTATTAGGTGAAGTGACCTTCTCCAATATCTATCTGACAGGTGAAGTGACCTTTTTGCTAAATTCCATTAAGTGACCGTTTCCAATTTCTATCAGGTGAAGTGACCTTTTGCTAAATCCTCTCAAGTGAAGTGACCTTGTCCAATATTTATCAGGCGAAGTGACCTTTTCCAATATCTATCAGGTGAAGTGACATTTTCCAATATCTATCAGGTGAAGTGACATTTTCCAATATCTATCAGGTGAAGTGACATTTTCCAATATCTATCAGGTGAAGTGACATTTTCCAATATCTATCAGGTGAAATGACCTTGTCCAGTATCTATCAGGTGAAGTGACATTTTCCAATATCTATCAGGTGAAGTGACATTTTCCACTATCTATCAGGTGAAGTGACATTTTCCAATATCTATCCGGTGAAATGACATTTTCCAATATCTATCAGGTGAAGTGACATTTTCCAATATCTATCAGGTGAAGTGACATTTTCCAATATCTATCCAATATCTCAGGTGAAGTGACCTTTCTGCTAAATTCCATTAAGTGAAGTGACCGTTTCTAATTTCTGAGGTGGAGTTACCTTTTTGCTAAATTCCATTAAGTGAAGTGGCATTTTCCAATTTCTATCAGGTGGGGTGACCATGTCCAATTTCTATCAAGAGAAGTGACCTTTTCCAATTTCTATCAGGTGAAGTGACATTTTCCAATTTCTATCAAGTGAAGTTACCTTTCTACTAAATTCCATTAAGTGAAGTGACCGTTTCCAATTTCTATCTGGTGAAGATACCGTTTTGCTAAATTCCATTAAGTGAAGTGACCTTTTCCAATTTCTATCAGGTGACGTTACCTTTCTACTAAATTCCATTAAGTGAAGTGACCTTTTCCAATTTCTATCAAGTGAAGTGACCGTTTCTGCTAAATTCCATTAAGTGAAGTGACCATGTCCAATTTCTGAGGTGAAGTTACCTTTTTGCTAAATTCCATTAAGTGAAGTATCCTTTTCCAATTTCTATCGGGTGAAGTGACATTTTCCAATTTCTATCAGGAGAAGTTACCATTTTGCTAAATTTCATTAAGTGAAGTGACATTTTCCAATTTCTATCAGGTGAAGTGACCTTTTTGCTAAGTTCCATTAAGTGAAGTGACCTTTTCCAATTGCTATCAGGTGAAGTTACCTTTTTGCTAAATTCCATTAAGTGAAGTGACCATGTCCAATTTCTGAGGTGAAGTTACCTTTTTGCTAAATTTCTTTAAGTGAAGTGGCCGTTTCCAATTTCTATCAGTTGGAGTGACCATGTCCAATTTCTATCAAGAGAAGTGACCTTTTCCAATTTCTATCAGGTGAAGTGACCTTTTTGCTAAATACGATTAAGTGAAGTGACCTTTTCCAATTTCTATCAGGTGAAGTGACTTTTTCCAATTTCTATCAGGTGAAGTTACCTTTTTGCTAAATTCCATTAGGTGACGTGATCTTTTCCAATTTCTATCAGATCGAGTGACCATGTCCAATTCAGGTGAAGTGACCTTTTGCCAAATCCTATGAAGTGAAGTGACCATGTCCAATTTTTATCAGGTGAAGTGACCTTTTCCAATATCTATCAGGTGAAGTTACCTTTTTGCTAAATTCCAGTAAGGGAAGTGACCTTTTCCAATTTCTATCAGGTGAAGTGACATTTTCCAATTTCTATCAAGTGAAGTGACCTTTTCCAATTTCTATCTGGTGACGTTACCTTTTTGCTAAATACCATTAAGTGAAGTGACCATTCTCATTCGATCAATACTTACCATTACATTACTCATTGATAATACAGCTATCCTGATAGCTGGCTCTCGGAATCTAGATTTAGAGCTTTACCGGCTCCTGGAACCGGGTACACGGTTCCCAACAACCGGGTACACGCCTGCCAGAGACACTCATTCTTGTTTGCATATTTACAAGAGGATACATTGCTATTTTGTTCTTGGAGAAATCTTAGAGTTCTCTTTGTGTTTTTCTTTGTGACTATTTACTGTTTCGTTTCTGGAATTACTGGATTTACTATGGAAGGAGCCACTGAATCTCAGGTCGTATTCTTTCATGTTATTTCTCTAGCTATATGGAGACTTATGTCTCTGAAATTTCGTCTGTGTTGCCTGTCCCCTTTTCTGACCTCGGAACTGGGACATATGGTTATAACGAAATATGCCAGATAAGATCACCTTTAATCCCAACGGCGATCGGCCAGTAATATGAAACTAGGCATTGGCTTACGGGTTTTTAACACTAAAATTGGCTTACATCATTAAACCGTATGGTCCGAGCGGGTGACTCGAAACTTTAGAATTATGTCAAGTTTTGCATGTAATCACGATCTGTTTGCATTGATCGATGATTTCCAAATATACTTGATTAACATGTGTGTTCTGCGGTTTTACCGTGTTCTACAGCAGTCTGTGAATTCATTTTGTTGTTCCTTCACATATCGTTTTGGCTTTCGCTTGAGTAGTATAATTTTGAAATTAATTCTTAAATATACCACGAATGCATCCTACATGGTTCCTGGTTCTGTGGTTATACATCCTGCAGTATCAATTTATAGGTGTATTGTTGGCCCGCTCTCGTTCTTGTTGCCAGCTTACGCGATCTTGGGTGTAACGTTGTGGGTGTGGGTGTGCCGGAGGGTTAACTTTTAATTTATTGTCAAAATATTTGAAAATTATTTGTCTGCCTTCCATTCCTGTTTCGTACCTCTTGCTTATTTTAGGTTTGGTGCTTATTTTCAGGCCAAGCCTAACCCGCCATCATGTCCAGAGTGTCACCACTTCGTCAAGATCGCATTTAAGGACCATGTCTGTTTTCGGTGTTCGAAATGTAACGTTGATAATAGGTGTAATGTCTGTGCCGTGTGGCCTGTCGAGTTTTTAGTCGAGTTCCTTGCCCAGAATGACTTGGCTGGGTCTGACGCAGGGTCAAGCGGTTCGAAAACAAATCGAGGAGCCTCCGTTTCGGCCCCTGGGGGGTCCTCGTCTGCAGTTGGAAGGTTCGGAGATGGCACCCCTGACGTGGTTTGGGCCCGCTATGCAAGGCTTCTTGCATAGCGTCCTGCCCACGCTGGTGTCGTCTCTGAAACCGAAGATTATAGGGTAATCTCTCCATGTCCGGTATGGACCCTGTCCTTAGACAGTGTTCTGGACTGTTTACCAAGGGGCCCAACTCGTATGGCTCCCTGGCGGTCCCGTCGGGCTCCGGCCTGGTGGGTACTGCTTCTCTGCAGCCACCTCTAGTGATCCAGTAGCAGTAGCCGGTCCGTCGGGCATGGGAGGCGTTCGCCAGGACGGCTCCAGTGTTTCCCCATCCAGTGACGACTCTTTGGGGTCTGAGGATGAGGAGGTTGAAGAGGAGAGGTTGTTGCGGCCTGAGATACAGCGGGTGGAGCGCATGGAGGTTGATTCCGTCCTGGACGGAAACGCCCTCCATCTGTCTGGCTTGGCGCAAGCCATGGCAGCCACTCCACCCGTGGTTGAGGCCACACCGGTACCGGGTACCCGTCCAGGGCTGGTTGGTTTGCCACCAACTGACATGGTTACGGGTGGGGCTGGCCAGGCTTGGTACTCACCTATCTCGCCTGGTCCAGCGGCCACACATAGGGTGCCGTTGGCGCCCGTGTATGGCCACGGTTCCATAACTGCTACGGGTCTGCACGGTTTTCTGTGTGGGCCGACTCCATTGAACAGTGTTTCATGGGGTGGCGGCGGAACCATACGGTACCGGTGTTGCTGGCTTACCAGCAGTGGCTCATTGCCGGGAGGCCACTGCTGGTAGACCCGTGAACACAGCAACGGGTAATGTGTTCACTGGGGTGTCTTCCTCGGAGACGGACTAGTCCGATGCTCTGGCTTGGCTAGCCAGGGTGGACCCGACTGTGGTCTCAGCGATGACCGAGGAAGGCATGCCCCATCCATAGGTTGCATCAATTCGGACGGGGGAATTGCTTGAGGCTATTTACGTCACGCAACTCTTGACCAAGAGCCAGTTCCCTGCAGCCTCTAGGGAGGTGCGGGCAAAATGCCAGGGGGAGGGGGGGGGGAGTACGAGTGGTATGGTGTGGTCTCAATGGTCACTGAGGATGACCATTGGGTTCTTGGTGTCTAGAGTGCAGGAGCAGGTGACCCCGCTCAGGCACTTGTGGACAAGCGCCAAGCACACAATGAGGAAGTTCTGTCCCTTTGCGATGAGGGAGTGAGGGCAGCTATGAATGCTGTCAATCACTCCTATCGCTTGCTTCAGTTGGTGGGGGTTGAAGCTGGGGCAGGCCACCCTGTGTCGCCTGCTGTGCTTTCATGTGCCAATGGCGGCCTTGTGCTGTCGATGGACATGTTGGCCAGGGTGCAAGCGCGAATAACCAAGTCCAGGAGGCAGATGGTCCTGGACCACATGCGTCCAGCTACGGCTGTCAGGGAGCATTTGCATGGAATGCCCCTGAACGGCCCTAGCATCTTTGGTGGCCAAGCGCGAACCATCCTAGAGGACACGGCTAACATCGCGCAAAGTCGGTTAGCGGTTAATCTTCAGCTGGAGCTAGTGCATCAAGCACATGCACTAGGGGCTGTTGCGAAACCGCTAACTGCCCAACCTTCCTCCAAGAAGCAGTTCAGAAGCATAAGGCCAAGGCGAAAGCCAAACCAGCTCCTGCTATTGCTGGGCCTTCTCAGCCGCCTGCAGCTAAGAAAGCGAAGAAGGTTGTAGAGGCTCCTGCCCACCCTAGTGGTGGCCCTGATCGCCCGAGAGGCGGGACGGGCAAGGATTAGTCCTAATGGCGGGAGCAGATCATACTGGAGGGTATGGTAGCTCCCTTTGTATCCGTCTAGACCACGCCTGTGCGACAGGAACAGTGCTGCCAGTTAGACCAGTAAAGCCAAGACCAAAATGGTTCTTTCTCTCCATCAATTAAGAGGGGTGGGGTGGGGAGTGGATTGCGAGCCAGACACCCGCATTAGGCATCAATGCACCTATATTGGGTGGAAGGCTCATACGTTTCGTCGAGGCTTGGCGAAGTCTGACGTCGGACAGTCTGGTCCTGGGATGGATATCCCAGGGGTACATGCCAGAGTCGCGGGATTTCCCACCACAAAATCTGTCTTTGGCACCTGTCTGGACTCCCGTTCCAAGGGAGCCAGACAAGTTAGAAGCCATTCGAAATGAAGTGTCAGGTTTGTTTCTGAAGGGAGCAATAAAACCAGCAAGCCAGAGCACTCCAGGCTTCTATTCAAACATGTTCCTTGTCCCCAAGAGCACAGGGGGTGGAGACCCATACTAAATCTCAGGCCATTGAATTGGTTTATCCATATGCCTCGGTTTCAGATGAAAACGCCGAGATCGGTAATGGCTGGATTGAGAAAAGGAATGTGGTGTGTGTCCATCGATCTGAAAGATTGCGTATTTCCACATTCCAATGAACAGGGGTTGTCACAGGTTTCTGAGATTCACGTTTCAGAATCAGGTATGGGAGTTTGTAGTCCTGCCATTTGGCCTGTCGACAGCCCCAAGGGTTTTCACCAGAGTGGTCCTAGTGGTGAGAGCGTTTCTCAGAAGAGAGAATGTGGTGCTTCACACCTACATAGCGGATTGGCTTATCAAGGCGGACATGCCAGCCAGGTTAGGAGTGGATACTGCTCTGACTCTGAAATTGCTTTCAAATCTAGGCTGGATAGTCAACAGGGAGAAGTCCGAGTTGATGCCCACTCAACACTTCGTTTATTTGGGGATGCGATTCGATCTCAAGGAAGGCAGAGTTTACCCATTAGAGCCGAGTGGTGACTGTTAGCCATCCTCAACATTTTTCGATTGGGAACCCAGATTCAGGCGAGCAGGTTTCGTCAGATGCTGGACATGATGGTCTCCATGGAGCAGGTAATCCTGTACGCTGCTCTAATGCGAAGACCTACCCAGTTGTATCTAATGTCTCTGTGGAAGCAGAGAACAGAACCCCTATCAAATCTGGTACCAGTTTTGGAGCCAATAATGTCACATCTTGTATGGTGGAAGGAGCGTCAGAATCTCATAGTAGGAGTTTCGCTTCACCTACCCCACCCCCAGCTGACCGTGTACACGGATGCATTGCTGGAGGGGTTGGGGCCTGCCTTGGAGATCACACTGTTTCGGACACATGGATTCGCCAAGAGAACCAGCTGCATATCAATCTGTTGGAAATGATGGCACTGGAACTGGCTTTTGAAAAGTTTCTTCCAGAAGTCAGGGGCAAGATGATATTGATACAGTCGGACAATTCGACAGTAGTATCATACATAAATCGCCAAGGCGGGACCAGGTCACCCACACTGTGTACGAAGGTGTGGCACTTGATTCAATGGTGCAGGAATT
Source organism: Chaetoderma sp. LZ-2023a (assembly GCA_034401795.1). NCBI lineage: Eukaryota > Metazoa > Mollusca > Caudofoveata > Chaetodermatida > Chaetodermatidae > Chaetoderma > Chaetoderma sp. LZ-2023a. The sequence goes on along the minus strand of CM067362.1, from coordinate 39,401,438 downwards.
ACTCAGTTGTTTTGAAAGCAGCTCACATTCCTGGGCGATTGAACATTCTGGCGGATGCTTTGTCTTGCAGACAGAATTCTGCCAACAGAATGGTCTCTCAACCCTCCAGTTCTACAAAGAATCTTCGAGCATTGCGGCTAACCAAACGTGGATTTGTTCGCCACAAAGGAAAAAGCTCAAATTATGACATGTCTCGCCGATTCCAGATCCAAATGCCGTCGATACAGACGCTCTGGCGATAAGCTGGAGAGGGATGCACGCTTACGCCTATCCGCCCACCATTCTTCTACCAAAGGTTTTGTTGAAGATCAGGGAGGAGCAGTGCCTGGTCCTGCTAATAGCGCCATTTTGGCAGGTAGTGGTTCATGGATCTGCTGGTGGACAATCCAGTGCAGCTGCCCGAGATTCTGAACATAATCTCCCAGGCAAAGGGCCGCTTCCTACACGAGCGGCCCGAAATGTTAAAATTGACTGCGTGAATGTTATCAAACAACGTCCCATGTCGGAAGGCTTTTCTCAACAGGCTGCGAGTTTCATCGCAGCTGTGAGGAGGTCAACCTTCAAGTCATATAACCACAAGGTTAACAAATTTACATAGTGGTGTGAAGGAAATGGTATTGATCCCTTTCAATCCACTATTCAGCAAATAGCAGACTTTCTCTGTGAGCTCTTTACAGGACTGGCTCCTGTCACAATTGCTGGATACAAGTCAGCTTTGGCATCAGTTATCCCGTGATTAGCCAACAGGGATAGTCCAGAGGTGGCCCAGTTGAATGTGATGGTGAAGGCAATGAGCAATCTCCAACCGAGACAACCGGTAGTCATTCCAGCTGGGAGTCTATCTTTGGTGCTTAAAGTACTGGCCAAGCACCCTTTTGAACCGTTGGGGTCGGCTAGTCTAAAGCATCTGACTCCAATGGCGTTTTTTCTATTGGCAGCTTCCTCAGCAAGAAGGCGCAGTGAGATACATGCGCTTTCAGCAGAGATGGACCGATTTATTGTCTCCTGAGAGGGTCTGCGATTGCTGCTAAGAGCAGAGTTTATGTCAAAGAATCAATCTTTGAAATATCCCGGCAAACCAATCAAAGCTAACTAGGTTTGATCGTCATGCCAGTGCCTGGTGTCCAGTCTGTGCTTTGACCAAGTACAAAAAACCAGACGGATTCTCTATGGTCAAATGAGAGACTTCTGTGAATCTGCGATAGGAAGCCATATGGCGCTGCATCCATGGATACTATCTCTCATTGGGTAGTCAAATACTTTCACACTACCCACGAGATTGCGACTGGGTACCAGGTGCAATGTACTAGGGCTCACGATGTTAGAGGAATAGCCCCCCTCGACCACCCTATTCAATGGTGTCCCGTTAGAGGACATCATGGCCATTGCACAATGGCGCTGTGATTCCTCCTTCATGGATTATTATATGAGGAACATGTCAGCCACCGCCAATCCACTCGCTTTAGCTGTTTTGAAACGATAGTCTAGTGGCCACACTGCTCATCTCCTTTTGATAACTTTGAAAAGCAAAAGTAGTAAGAACAGACATGGTCAAGCGAGAGGAATTCAACCATATGGGACACGTTTGGTCGAACGTGTGTTGGTTGATGGCTCCACGTCTGGAATCCATAATTCATGAGGTAATTCAAGTTGGACAGTTTTTTGTATTATGTTAATATATCATGCTCATTCCCGGGCTTATATGTGTAAAGAGCTGTTAACCCTCTTCGCACAGTTGTGTTTCAGGCGAGATGCATGTTCGTGAGTTCTCGTCCTTTTTTAGGAGAAAAGGGGGTGGGAGCAGTGATGCGAATGTGATTCAGTCGCAAAGCTTGTCGACCCTTTTAGGTCTCCATATGTCAAGTTTAGGTCTAAGTTCTAGGAGCAAAAGAGGCTGTGTATGGCTTGGCCCTTCCCACCAGGTTGCCGACCAAATCTGGTGTTAGCAATGAGTAATGTAATGGTAAGTATTGATCGAAGGAGAATGAAGGAAATTTAAATTTCCCTTTCTTCGAGATTTAACAATACTTACCATTACATTATGGACCCTCCCTCTCAGCCGCACAGAGGCAATCCATGTGTATTCTCTTGTTTGGTAGCTATGCAAATAATATGAGTGTCTCTGGCAGGTGGGTTGGGAACCGGGTACGCGATTCCAGAAGCCGATAAAGCTGTCTAAATCTAGATTCCTAGTGCCAGCTATCAGGATAGCTGTATTATCAATGAGTAATGTAATGGTAAAGTATTGTTAGATCTCGGAGAAAGGAAAACTGAAATTTCCCTCATTTTCAATTTCTATCAGGTGAAGTTACCTTTTTGCTAAATTCCATTAAGTGAAGTGACATTTTCCAATTTCTACCAGGTGAAGTGACCCTTTTTGCTAAATTTCATTAAACCTAAGAAACCTATGCGGCGTCTGGACGGCGAGCAAAAGGTGCACACATAAACCTAAGAGCTGTCTGGACGGCTTTCAATAAGTGGATGGATGTGCCATCCTACGCGCTGTCTGGATGGCTTTAAGAGCACCAGTTTTCGCTCATTAAATACGCAAGCATTACGGGCGTTTTCTCCAATCAAACGTAGCGTTACATTATGTCAGAGGATTGAATTTTATAAATCCACTGTTAATTGGTCAATTCAGTTTGTTTACAAATTTCTACGGGAAAATATATATAGTTTTCTGTGGATGAAATTCCTAGCGTAAAATCGTAAACAGTAGCGTGTCGATTCCTTTATTTAACAGAGTACTCGATTCCCTGATGGCCAGAATCGCTTAGTGAGTAGACGTAATTAGACTAGTGAGCACATTCAAATTCAGTTGATTGGTCGAGAGTCGTGAAGAAATTAAGATGATTTATAATTTCGTTCGATAAAATATTACATACAACTGAATATCTGCACCGACGCCTAAAAGATTTAAAGTGTGCATCCTTACATAGCTTGTCCGTTAATACCATTATCTCACACACATCATTTTAGCTTCTAGGGAGATATTGGCGTGCTTCTACGGTCTATTTCTGTTCCTCAATTATTTATCCTGATAATGCATGTTATGGGGCCGCTACTAGGTCAATACGGGCCTGTAACATGCATTATTATAGTAAGCACAGTCATAAGGCATAATGGCTTGTTATTGCCATTTGACATCAACTTTATTGACTGTTCCAGTTTTATTTCCGTTTTCTATTCTTCTTTTATCTTGTAAATGTTTCTCTACTTTTTTTCTTCAGGATAATATGGTGACTACGACAGTGATCAGGTTGAGATTTCATGAAAATGATGATTCTGTAATTCTATCTTCTGTGCTATTTTATTAGCCCTTACCACTCACAATTTTTCATTTCCAAATTAAATTAAAAGAACTGGTGTTCATTTCTCAACAGATTTGGTGGAAGATGTTGCTTTCCTAGATAACAACATCTACCAGAACAAAATTGTTGAAAAATGTACACCAGTGTCTTTGCTATTGGCACATAAAAAGATAGAATATTGACATCAGAGTGGTAAGGGTTAAATCTGATGCATTTAATGTAAATCTACTGTACCATTTTATTGCGAATCACTTATCATATAAGCTGCCATTGTACTACATGTATATCAAATACAGTTTCTTCTATGTAAGAGTGTCATGTTACTTAGGACTGGTGATTAAATTGTTGAATATTTTGAGATCGATTGAACTGGCAGGTGTTGTCCAGTGGTAAAGCTTGCATGTTATAAGGTTGTATACTGTATTATTTGTAAACCATCAGTGTAAATATCAAATAAAGTTTACTCGAAGTGAGAGGGAGGGAGAGTCTCATCTTAGGTAATCAGACTGGACTATGTATAGTAGCTTTGTTGAATATATCGAGTCCAATTTGATTGGAAACTGCTTCTTTTTTGGACAACAATAGATTCCTCTTAAATTTGTCAAAAAATACTCAACAGATTGCTTCTTTAGATTGCAGGTACTTTTGATCTTTATTACTATTCATTCCTAAGTGGAAAGAGGCTATTGCCTGTGTGTGCAGGCCTCCGGTATTACATCTACAAGTTACGGATCCAATTCATTTACAATTTTAACACAACAAAGCAACATAACCTAAACAAAGGTTTCCAGACTTTGGCTGTGAACTGGGCAAAAATCCAGGATCCAGATCAGATACAAATCTTAATCTATGGACATCTCGGAAACCCCCAACAGACCCCCCCCCCCCTTTAGTGGGTTGGTCTGTAGTTTTATTAACCAGTATAAAACATACTTACCATTCAATCACTACTTGCTAAATCGACTACGCTGCATTTAGCCACCAGAATAAGATTTTTATGCTTGCTTACAAACCCCCATATGCCTATTCCATTTCTATGTATACCCTCAACCAGGCTATTTGTAGGGTACACCCCAGCATATGACCTGATATAGACTGGCACCAGTCTGTACTCACTCCTTGGCGACACCTATCACATGCATATTCGCGCATGGCTATTTTCATGGATGTGTCTGTGACAGGATAGGGAGCGGTACTGGACAATCTGTCAGTGTCGGCCGAATGGGATCGGACAAACGCGCAGAAAGACGTCTTAGAACTATTAGCGGTAGCATTAGCACTTCGAAGGTTCGAGGACCGAAGACAAAGTACTCCTAATAAGGACAGACAATTCAACAGTGGTGTCTTATTTAAACCGCCAAGGCTGGACGAGGTTACCAGAGTTGTGCAAAATGATTTGGAAACCTCTGTGGTCGTGCCAAGAGAAGCAGAACACATTCCGGCCAGATTGAACATCCTAGCGGATGTGCTCAGTCGAAGGACGCTTTGTTGTCCGATGGAATGGCAGCTCAACCAATCGGTAGCAGAAGTCCTCTTCAATCATTGGAGCAAACCAAACATGGATCTGTGCGATGAAAGGAAACGCAAAGATGACCACTTGCGTGTCTCCAATCCCAGACCTGTTAGGATTAGCAGCGGAGCAACTGGCAATCAGTGCTAAAGGGATGTGTGCGTATGCATACCCTCCATCAATTTTAATTCCAAAGGTTCCGGAAATGAAAAGAGAAGGTACATGCCAAGTACTATTGATCACTCCTCATCGGCTGGGCCGATCATGGTTTATGGATAGATATAGATATTATCAAGCAGCAAGCAATTGAGAGTGGCTTTTCTGAGCAAGCAGCAAAATTTGTTGCTTCAAGTGTTAGGGCATGCTCCTTTGAACCTATTAGATCTATAGATATTAAACTGTTAACACCTAAGTCAGTTTTCTTGAGTACAGCAGCATCGCCGAGAAGGAAAAGCGAAATTCATTCACTTTCTGGTGAACAAGACCGCTTTGTCGTCACGGGTGATGGGTTACGACTATTACCACATCTGCTTTTTGGCAAAGAATCAGTCACTTAAATATCCAGGTCAACCGATCAATTTGCCAAGTTTAATCAGACACGACCCCAGCTCTTCTACTTGGTGTCCAGCCCAATGTCTGAAAATGTACAAAAAACTTACTCAGGAGTCGAGTGATGATCCAAAATCTCTTTGGGTCAGTCTCAAGGCTCCCCATCTACGTGCCTCAAAAGATACTATTTCACAATATATAGTCGATCCTATTCAAATAATGCATAAATTAGCTACGGGAAAGCAGATTGATCGAGCGAATGGCCATCAAGTACGAGCACTAGCAGAAGCAGCAGCCCTTTATAAGAGTGTCTCATTAGGAGGTTATGTCTGTAGCATAATGGCATGCTGAGTCGTCATTTACCGATTTCTATCTTCACGATATAGCAAGCGTGCTTAATCCTGTTGCCATCACAAACTTACTCAATCTAAATTCTGCCACAATGAAGACCTCGCTTAAACATCACACGTACTCCTAGGAGCTCTGGCTCAGGAAAATCATATGTCTGGCATATCGGCAGCGAATGGGCAAGCTCCTGGGAAGATCACAGAGGAATTCCACTGGTGTTTCTGACCAATCCAAGTGTTTTCACTCGAAATATCAGATTGTCTGATTAAAGAGTATATTATTCTCAATATCAGAATTAAGTCTTATTCCATTTGGAAATTCATATCAGAATCTTGACAGTGTTTTCCAAAATATACAAGTTGTAGTAGCTTCTCTACACTCTCCGGGACTGCTCTAGCTGAGATGTAGGGCTGACACGGGTCCAGGGGGTGTTGCCTCCCCATGACAGCCCTCATATTTGCGTGGACAAATGAGGGGGAGAGCGCGATCTAGACTATAGATGCCTTCGCATTCTATAAGTCAGATGGCAGAACCCAAGTGGGCGCTGGGGTTCCTAGTCTCTTCACAAACCTTCTCTTTGGTTTGTAGATGAGAGTTGTTTGAGTCTCATCTCCGCCCACCGGAATGTCTGGCTGTCATAATCCGGAATTTATCAAAATAGTACGTCTTGTAAGTATTATTCGAAGTAGAATAAAAAAGCATCCACTTTTGTTTCTATGAGAATTATTAATACTTACTAGATGTACTATGGCCCGCCTCAGTCCACCCCGCTGAGGTGAGGCTGAGCTGCTTAAACTGTCTTTGTTGTGCAAACATAAGACAAATCTGTCTGTACCTGGGAAGTGACTCGGTACCTGGCGCTAATGGTAATTCCTGGACACAGGCTGAGCATGATCCTGGAGTGTTAATCTTTGTTAGTTATATTGAGCTAGACTTTCGATAATAGACATTATCATAATAGTACATCTGGTAAGTATTAATAATGCTCGTAGAAATAAAAGCGGATGCTTTTTTGAAGCACCTATGGTCCAATCTGGATCAAGCTAGCATGCTAAAGATCACCTCTTTCCTCCCCACTGCTAAGAAATACCAGACCGATGCGCAATGCATCATTATTACATCATTATTACCTTTTCATCCACAATGGTAATCTACCAAACTCTCACCTTAAAATCTATAGTTCAGACTCTCTTATGATGTCGCTGTAACGTCAGCATCGCCACGAACCAATGACGTCATAAACATCCCCACCGCTACATTCCTTATCATTCTTGAAGTCAGATAAGCCAATCACACTTGCAAGCTATTAAAATGAGAGATTACACCTGTAAAAGTGCCACATCAAGTATACCTGAAAAATCTCTGTGAACGGATACATCGCAGAAAGGCATTCTGAAGTACCACCACGGACCAGCGATGACTGTCTCATTCCGTTCACCAGACTGGAACATTTAAAGAAATATCTTTCAAAAAGGCACTGCATATCAGACAGGCGCAATCACCAGCGCTGTCTGCAATTCCCTCAGCATCGAAGGTGGGAACTTTGTAGATCCAAAAACGCCATTACTAAAACCTAGAGTTCCCTCCCCCAACATACAGTCACTGATACAACATCAAGCGCTACACAGGCCAGACCATCGGCGCATATACCACAACAGGAGACGAAAAGCCAAATTTTCTATCCGGCTCACCAACGTCAATACATACTGTTTCCTGTGAAGCTATAAACACTGTAGACTCACTCCTGGATGAATATGACACAATTAACGATAGTAGATTTACACAAGGCACATAGATCACACATTGAATAGGGGGTGGGGTGGCTGTCTCCAGTGTTTTAGCGGTCCAGATGGAGAACAATCACTCACCAGGACAAGCCTTGGACAGTGTTCAACCATATGAAACTCCAAAATGATCACGTACCGCTATCAATCTGTGCTTTCTTATCACCTTAATCTATCGTACTTTCATATATATCTCACCTACCTTATATAATACGATCTCATCCATCTGTAACATCCATTTTAATGTAAAATACACCCATGTCTCTCATCAATGACATCCGTATGTCTGCCTCACTAATAGGAGACGCCCCCCAGTCTAGAAAAACTGCCTCTGATGAGTTCTACATACAGAACAAAACGCTGTAAGTCTGTAACCTTAGGTTAGTTATACACACCTGAGCACTCGCACATAGAGACACATTTCTGTGTGGCACACACGCACGTACGCACACAAACACTGGGCAGTATACCAGTTTGCACAGATGCATAAGGACAAAGGTGCATCATCCACACAGGTGAAGGTTTCATCGAACACCCACCATTGTGTACTGGTCAACAATATTTTTCGTCCTGAAAAGGCACACAAGCCAAAAAACTTTGCACGGCCAAACAAAAGTGCACCGGCGAAAAGCCATGGCAACCGGAAAAAATATTGGGCACCACCAAAAAATGCACGCACCCTCAAAAGTAGGCACACTGCCAAAAAATATTTCCACCGCCAAAATACAGTGCATCGCCAAAATAAGCACCTCCAAAATAGCGGATACACTGCATCGCCAAAAAGTGATGGGCGGCCAAAAACACAATGCCCATATTTAATTATGACCCACCTCACTTCCAGTCCTCAAGTGTCGGGATATAAAGGAAGATGAAAATTGCATCGTTATCAATCTTGCTATTTCAGTATCTGAGTTTAATTAAATGACATCTTTGCAGGAACGGTGTTGTTTAATTTGAAACTAATTTAGCTTGTTATCTATAGAAGCAAAGGAAGGTCATGGTGATTCAATTAAAGAACGTGCTTCCTTTCCAATTGATAGCTTAGGTTTTACGTAGCCAGTCTTCACCAAGCATGTTTCCATTTGGGGTTCAAATAATCTTATTAATTTGGTCTCTAATGTAATATATGGTCATGGTGATCCAATTAAGGAAATTGTATTGTGTCTGCAAGATGATTACAAGTCCTATCTTAAGCAAAAGGCATGTGTTATCTTGAGCAGCTTCATGCATAATGATATTGTGTGTTATCTCATAGCTGAATAGACAGAAACAAGACTATTGTAGAGGTGAGTGCTCGACGAGCCCAGGTGCAACTCGCCAGATTCCAGTGGTAGAATTAAGATCAGCTCAAGCCGGCTGGCATGCAGCCAATACAGTTCACAATGCTAAATCGGGCAACTCTTGTATACCTAAATAATATATATATATATATATATATATATATATATATATATATATATATATATATATATATATATATATATATATATATAATTTTGTTTAGACATGATTTAACTGGATAAAATGCTATTTTAGCTATTACTAGTAATAAATTTGATATATATGAAGACACGCTCCATTTAGCGATTACCCAGTTTAATGTCATGATGTGCTACCAGGTTTTAGCCTTGTATAAACCTTTTTATTATTATTGAATCCTGGCCATGTATGTCCAGTGACTTGTCGAAAATATAAAATATCAACCTATCACTATATAAAGTTAATTCCTAATTATCCCCTTGAAAATGAAGTACGAGGGTATATGGGAATGTTTATGTTCGTACGTAACTATATGTGCGTAACTAATTGGTTTCGATGCAATAACTTGTTAGACTAAATGGATTTTCCGCGGATTTCCGGTTAACCTTTTGGTTTGGATCAACATAGCATCTTAAATCTTGCCCTGGCTGCACCCAATTGGGACTAAACTTGGAAACATGATTACCCATATCAACCGGAGGGAGTACACTGATATTGAGCTTAAAGATTAAGGCCACCGTGATCTTGGTATAATATTCTATTGTTTCGGGTTAGGTTTTTGGTTTATCGTTTCATATCTAAGGATTTGTTCAGTCTATTGCGACTAAACTTGGACACATGGTTAAATATGTCAACTAGATGGAGCACAATCCTATTGAGGTCAAAACTCAAGTTTACTGTGACCATAATATAAATCTCAAGATTGGTTCATCCTACTTGAATTTCTCTTGGTCACATGTTTACCTATGACCACAACTATCACGTGAAGTCACCTTTTTCTTCGTACCATCAAGTGAAGTCACCTTTTTGCTTATACCATCAAGTGAAGCCACCTATGATCACAACTATCAAGTGAAGTCACTTTTTTCCCTCATACCATCAAGTGAAGTCACCTTTTTGCTAAAACCATCAAGTGAATTCACCTATGACCCCAAATATCAAGTGAAGTCACCTTTTTCCTCGTACCATCAAATGAAGTCACCTTTTTGCTAAAACCACCAGGTGAAGTCACCTATGAGCCCAACTATCAAGTGAAGTCCCCTTTTCCTCATACCATCAAATGAAGTCACCTTTTTGCTTATGCCATCAAGTGAAGTCACCTATGATCCCAATTATCAAGTGAAGTCACCGTTTTCCTCATACCATCAAGTGAAGTCATCGTTTTGCTTATACCATCAAGTGAAGTCACCTTTTCCTTGCACCATCCAGTGATGTCACCTTTTTCCTCGCACCAAGTGAAGTCACCTTTATGCTTATACCATCAAGTGAAGTCACCTATGAGGCCAACTATCAAGTGAAGTCACCTTTTTCATCGCACCTTCAAGTGAAGTCACCTTTTTGCTTAGACCATGAAGTGAGGTCACCTATGACCCCAACTATCAAGTGAAGTCACCTTTTTCCGTGTACCATCAAGTGAAATCACCTTTTTGTTTAAAACCATAAAGTGAAGTCACCTATGACCCCACCTATCAAGTGAAGACACCTTTTTCCATGTACCATCAAGTGAAATCACCTTTTTGTTTAAAACCATCAAGTGAAGTCACCTATGACCCCACCTATTAAGTGAAGGCACCTTTTTCCTCGTACCATCAGCTGAAGTCACCCTTTTGCTTATACCACCAAGTGAAGTCACCTATGACCCCAACTATCAAGTGAAGTCACCTTTTTCCTCGTACCATCAGCTGAAGTCACCTTTTGCTAAAACCATCAAGTGAAATCACCTATGACCCCAACTATCAAGGGAAGTCACCGTTTTCCTCGTACCATCTAGTAAAGTCAAGTTTTTGCTTAAACCATCAATTGAAGTCACCTTTTGCTAAGACCATCAAGTGAAATCGCCTATGACCCCAACTATCAAGTGAAGTCTGCTTTTTCCTCATACCATCAAGTGAAGTCATCTTTTTGTTTATACAATCAAGTAAAGTCACCTATGACCACAACCATCAAGTGAAATCACCTTTTTGACTATACCATCAGGTGACGCCACCTATGACTCCACCTATCAAGTGAAGGCACCTTTTTCCTCATACCATCAAGTGAAGTCACCTTTTTGCTAAAAAAAATCCCATCAAATAAACTCACCTATGACCCACATCTATCAAGTGAAGTCACCTTTTTCCTCGTACAATCAAGTGAAATCACCTTTTTGCTTATACCATCAGGTGACGCCACCTATGACCCCACCTATCAAGTGAAGGCACCTTTTCCCTCGTACCATCAAGTGAAGTCACATTTTTGCTTATACCATCAAGTGAGGTCACCTATGACTCCAACTATCAAGTGAAGTCACCTGTTTCCTCGTACCATCAGCTGAAGTCAGCTTTTGTGAAAACCATCAAGTGAAATCACCTATGACCACAACTATCAAGTGAAGTCACCTCTTTCCTCGTACCATCAAGTGAGGTCACCTTTTTGCTTATACCATCAAGTGAAGCCACCTATGACCCCAGCCATCAAGTGAATTCACCTTTTCCTCATGCCATCAAGTGAAGTCACCTATTTGCTAAAAACCATCAAGTGGTGTCACCTATGAACCAACTATCAAGTGAAGTCACCCTTTTCCTGGTACCATCAAGTGAAGTAATCTTTTTGCTAAAACCATCAAGTGAAGTCACCTATAACCCCAACTATCAAGTGAAGTCACGAGAACGGCTCTCCAAGTGTGGTACCAGCGATCGAAAAGAAGAAGAAGAAGAAGAAGAAGAAGAAGAAGTGAAGTCACCTTTTTCCTTGTACCATCAAATGAAATCACCTTTTTACTAAAACTATCAAGTGAAGTCACCTATGACCCCAACTATCAAGTAAAGTCTGCTTTTTCCTCGTACCATCAAATAAAGTCACCTTTTTTGCTAAAACCATCAACTTAAGTCACCTATGACCCCAACTATCAAGTGAAGTTTCCTTTTTCCTCGTACATCAAGTGAAGTCATCTCTTTGCTAAAACCATCAAATGAAGTCACCTATGATCTCAACTATCAAGTGAAGTCACCTTTTCCGCATACCATCAAGTGAAGTCACCTTTTTGCTAAAACCATCAAGTGAAGTCACCTACGACCCCAACTATATAAGTGAAGTCACCGTTTTCCTCGTACCATCAAGTGACGTCAACTTTTTGCTTAAACCATCAAGTGAAGTCACCTTTTGCTAAAACCATCAAGTGAAATCGCCTATGACACCAACTCTCAAGTGAAGTCTGCTTTTTCCTCATACCATCAGATGAAGTCATCTTTTTGTTTATACAATCAAGTGAAGCCACCTATAACCCGCAACTATCAAGTGAAGTCACCGTTTTCCTTATACCATCAAGTGATGTCACGTTTTTGCTAAAAAAAACCCGTCAAATAAACTCACCTATGACCACAACTATGAAGTGCAGTCACCTTTTTCCTCGTACCATCAAGTGAAGTCACCTTTTTGCTTATACCAACAAGTGAGGTCACCTATGACTCCAACTATCAAGTGAAGTCACCTTTTTGCTAAAAAAACCCCATCAAATAAACTCACCTATGACCACAACTATCAAGGGAACTCACCTTTTTCCTCGTACCATCAAGTGAAGCCACCTTTTTGCTTATACCATCAAGTGAAGCCACCTATGTCTCCAACTATCAAGTGAAGTCACCTTTTCCCTCGTACCATTAGCTGAAGTCACCTTTTGTGAAAACCATCAAGTGAAATCACCTATGACCACAACTATCAAGTGAAGTCACATTTTTCCTCGTACCATCAAGTGAGGTCACCTTTTTGCTTATACCATCAAGTGAAGCCACCTATTATGACCCCAGCTATCAAGTGAATTCACCTTTTCCTCATGCCATCAAGTGAAGTCACCTTTTTGCTAAAACCATCAAGTGGAGTCACCTATGAACCAACTATCAAGTGAAGTCACCCTTTTCCTGGTACCATCAAGTGAAGTAATCTTTTTGCTAAAACCATCAAGTGAAGTCACCTATAACCCCAACTATCAAGTGAAGTCACGAGAACGGCTCTCCAAGTGTGATACCACGATCGAAAAGAAGAAGAAGAAGAAGAAGAAGAAGAAGTGAAGTCACCTTTTTCCTTGTACCATCAAATTAAATCACCTTTTTACTAACACCATCAAGTGAAGTCACCTATGACCCCAACTATCAAGTACAGTCTGCCTTTTCCTCGTACCATCAAATGAAGTCACCTTTTTTGCTAAAACCATCAACTTAAGTCACCTATGACCCCAACTATCAATTGAAGTTTCCTTTTTCCTCGTACATCAAGTAAAGTCATCTCTTTGCTAAAACCATCAAATGAAGTCACCTATGATCTCAACTATCAAGTGAAGTCACCTTTTCCGCGTACCATCAAGTGAAGTCACCTTTTTGCTTATACCATCAAGTGAAGTCACCTTTTGCTAAAACCATCAAGTGAAATCGCCTATGATCCCAACTATCAAGTGAAGTCTGCTTTTTCCTCATACCATCAAGTGAAGTCATCTTTTTGTTTATACAATCAAGTAACGTCACCTATGACCACAACTATCAAGTGAAGTCACCTTTTTCCTCGTACCATCAAGTGAAATCACCTTTTTGCTTATACCATCAGGTGAAGCCACCTATGTCCCCACCTATCAAGTGAAGGCACCCTTTTCCTCATACCCTCAAGTGAAGTCACCTTTTTGCTAAAAAGAACCCCATCAAATAAACTCACCTATGACCACAACTATCAAGTGAATTCACCTTTTTCCTCGTACCATCAAGTGAAGTCACCTTTTTGCTTATACCATCAAGTGAGGTCACCTATGACTCCAACTATCAAGTGAAGTCACCTGTTTCCTCGTACCATCAGCTGAAGTCACCTTTTGTGAAAACCATCAAGTGAAATCACCTATGACCACAACTATCAAGTGAAGTCTGCTTTTTCCTCATACCATCAAGTGAAGTCATCTTTTTGTTTATACAATCAAGTAAAGTCACCTATGACCACAACTATCAAGTGAAGTCACCTTTTTCCTCGTACCATCAAGTGAAATCACCTTTTTGCTTATACCATCAGGTGAAGCCACCTATGACCCCACCTATCAAGTGAAGGCACCCTTTTCCTCATACCCTCAAGTGAAGTCACCTTTTTGCTAAAAAAAACCCCATCAAATAAACTCACCTATGACCACAACTATCAAGTGAATTCACCTTTTTCCTCGTACCATCAAGTGAAGTCACCTTTTTGCTTATACCATCAAGTGAGGTCACCTATGACTCCAACTATCAAGTGAAGTCACCTGTTTCCTCGTACCATCAGCTGAAGTCACATTTTGTGAAAACCATCAAGTGAAATCACCTATGACCACAACTATCAAGTGAAGTCACCTTTTTCCTCGTACCATCAAGTGAGGTCACCTTTTTGCTTATACCATCAAGTGAAGCCACCTATGACCCCAGCTATCAAGTGAATTCACCTTTTCCTCATGCCATCAAGTGAATTCACCTTTTTGCTAAAACCATCAAGTGGGGTCACCTATGAACCAACTATCAAGCGAAGTCACCCTTTTCCTGGTACCATCAAGTGAAGTAATCTTTTTGCTAAAACCATCAAGTGAAGTCACCTATAACCCCAACTATCAAGTGAAGTCACGAGAACGGCTCTCCAAGTGTGATACCAGCGATCGAAAAGAAGAAGAAGAAGTGAAGTCACCTTTTTCCTCGTACCATCAAGTAAAGTCACCTTTTTGCTAATACCAACAAGTGAGGTCACCTATGACTCCAACTATCAAGTGAAGTCACCTTTTTCCTCATACCATCAAGTGAAGTCACCTTTTTGCTAAAAAAAACCCATCAAATAAACTCACCTATGACCACAACTATCAAGGGAAGTCACCTTTTTCCTCGTACCATCAAGTGAAGCCACCTTTTTGCTTATACCATCAAGTGAGGTCACCTATGTCTCCAAGTATCAAGTGAAGTCCCTTTTTCCTCGTGCCATTAGCTGAAGTCACCTTTTGTGAAAACCATCAAGTGAAATCACCTATGACCACAACTATCAAGTGAAGTCACCTTTTTCCTCGTACCCTCAAGTGAAGTCACCTTTTTGCTAAATCCATCAAGTGAAGTAACCTTTTTCATCCTCAATCAGTCACAAGTTCACAGCCACTGATAGAGAGGTGCTTTGTTTATGCAATGTGTATGGCCGGAGTGACCGAACGTAACTTTTTCAGAAGAAGTTAAGTAAAATAAGCTAATTTCACAGCCCACTAAGGGATCATGGTCAACATTCAAAATGCAGGTAGATGCCTTCTGAAAGCATCTAGATTTCAAAATTTTCTAAAACCATCAGGTGAAGTCACCTATGACCCCACATATCAAGTGAAGTCACGTTTTTCCTCATACCATCAAGTGAAGTCACCTTTTTGCCTATACCATCAAGTGAACTCACGTATGACCCCAACTATCCAGTGAAGTCACCTTTTTCCTTGTACCATCAAGTGAAATCATCTTTTTGCTCAAAACCATCAAGTGAACTCACCTATGACCTCAACTATCAGGTGAAGTCACCTTTTTCCTTGTACCATCAAATGAAGTCACCTATGACCCCAACTATCAAGTGAAGTCACCTTTTTCCTCGTACCATCAAATGAAGTCACCTTTTTGCTTATATCATCAAGTGAAGTCACCTATGACCCCAACTATCAAGTGAAGTCACCTTTTTCCTTGTACCATCAAATGAAGTCACCTTTTTGTTTATATCATCAAGTGAAGTCACCTATGAGCCCAATTATCAAGTGAAGTCACCTTTTTCCTCGTACCATCAAGTGAAGTCATCTTTTTGTTTATGCCATCAAGTGAAATCACCTTTTTCATCGCACTATCAAGTGAAGTCACCTTTTTCATCGCACTATCAAGTGAAGTCACCTTTTTCTTATACCATCAAGTAAAGTCACCTATGACCACAACTCACAAGTGAAGTGACCTTTTTGCTTATACCACCAAGTGACGCCACCTTTGACCCCAACTATCAAGTGAAGTCACCTTTTTCCTAATACCCTCAGGTGAAGTGACCTTTTGCTAAAACCATCAAGTGAATCCACCTATGACCCCACCTATCAAGTGAAGTCACCCCCTGTTTAAGACTATATGCTCGGCCTCAACGTGGCGCAGGGGTGTAACCCACTGGGTGTCAATCCAGACATTTGGAGCGGCTAACCAGAGCATTATGCACAACTCTAATGAAATAACACTTGGAGATCGAATCAACCGAAATGGTGCTCGCCCTGTGAGGATCCGCCAGGCAGGTGCAGCGCTGGGCTCCACGCCTCGAAGGAGCCCACCCTCAGCTACTGGAGGTCCCATCAACTCGTCTTGTGGAGCCAGGGGACGGGGATGGAGAGCTACTGGCCAACCAAAAGAAGAGACCAAACCCAAAGAGAACCCCAGTATCAACATCAGGCACTGGAACGCAGAAGGGGTTACCAACAAGAAATCAGAGCTCGAACAGTTCCTGTACGAAAACAACATTGATATCTGCTGCATCCACGAGACACACCTGCAAGAAGGAAAATCATTTAAGATCAGAGGTTACCAGATTTTCCGGTGTGATCGAAGAGGAAGAAAGAAAGGCAGGGTGATCACCTTGGTCCGAAACGCCAGCCAGATCAAAACCTTTATGGAAGAGGCAGAATATATCAAGATCAAGGTAACAACCAGCAACTCCGTGATTGAGATTGTCAATTATTACTGCCCTAATGACAAGAATCTCTCACTTGACACAATCCAGCTCCCGGACTGCCACTTCCTCATTGCAGGAGACTTTAATAGCCAGTCTCAGAGCTGGGGATACAGAACACTTGATAAACCAGGAGAAGACATTGAAGCATGGCAAGATGAAAAGCACCTTTTACTTGTCAACGATTCCACAGATCAGCCTACCTTCTACTCGCGCCAGTGGCACTCGACAACAATGCCGGACTTGGCATTTTGTACAGAAGACATTCACAGAAACCTCAGTAGAGTGGTCTGATCGCAGTTAGGAGGAAGCGACCACCGTCCAGTCCTCCGCTCTCTTTCTGGAAGTATTTCGACAAGTTCACCTCAACATCCAAGGTGGAACTACAAAAAGGCAAATTGGAGTCTGCTCGGCATTCCTTCCAATGAGCGTACCCAAAATATAGCAGTAGAAGGGAGAAACATCAACAATGTGGTCAAGGAATTTAATTCAAGTATCCTCAAGGCTGCCAACGAAGCGATTCCTCGAGGGTTCAGGAAAAACTACCGCCCCTACTGGACAACAGTATTGCAAGCAGCACATGATAAACTAAACAAGGCCAGAGAAGATGCAGAGGGTAATCCCTGTCATGAAAACCACTTCATGCTACAACAAACTAAAGCCAGGTATCTAAAGACCAAGCTGGAGGCCAAAAGAAGAAGATGGAGGGAAAAGACGGCAGGGTTTAATTTAGAGAGAGACACCACAAAGCTATGGAGACTGAATGATGAGGGCGTCGGGGGAGAGAAGATTACTCTTGAAGAAGATGGCCAAACACTGACAGGAAAGATGGCTGCAGATGCCTTTGCGAAGGCATATGCAAAAGAAAGCAACATTTCTATACCACGAATGCATCAAAAAGATGTTAGAAAAGAGCAAAAGGAAAGAACAGACACCAACACTCACGATGCAATGAAAGTTGACATTAGTTTAGCAGAACTGAAGAAGGCTGTCCGCCAATTGAAGAAGAAGAAATCTCCAGGGCCAGATGGCATTACGAATGAAATGATCCAACACCTTGGTAATGCATCTCTCCGCAAGTTGCTAGACATCTTTACTCCCAGTTGGACCAATGGAGAGGTTCCTCAGTGCTGGAAAGAAGCCAGAATGCCTCCTATTCTGAAAAAAGGGAAGAACAAGACGAAAGTGCTGAGCTACCGTCCTATCAGTCTTACAAGCTGCATATGCAAGACCATGGAGCGCATCATCAACCAGCGGATGCAGTGGTACCTGGAGTCGGAGAACATTATAGTTTCAGAGCAGGCCGGCTTCAGAAGATACAGGAGCACAGAAGATCAAACAACACATCTTGCACAAGTCATAGAGGACACTTTTCAAGCCAAGAAGGTGATGCTAGCTGCCTTTATCGACATTTGACAAGATGTGGAAGGATGGCCTCCTCGTGAATCTCCGGCGCACAGGCATCGGTGGCAACATGTTCCGATGGACCAAGTCATACCTACACAATCGCTGAGCTAGGGTGCTGGTGGATGGACAATCTGGACATAACGTATTGCTGAGACAAGGGGTGCCACAAGGCGGAGTATTATCACCAACTCTGTTCATACTCTTCATTAATGACATTGTAGCAGAGCTGCCCAATGGGATCCAAGCCACCCTCTATGCAGATGACCTCGTACTCTGGTGCACCGAGGAGTACACAACGACTGCCACGTACAGAATGCGGCTCGCCGTGGACAGAATTACAGATTGGGCCAATCGCTGGTGTATTACCATCAACAAAGAAAAATCATCAGCCATGCTATTCTCACTGTCCACCAAAGCCAAGGTTGACAATCTGACACTGGGCGGTGCTCCACTCGAGTACGAGGACCAGCAGACATACCTGGGAGTCACCTATGACAGAAGATTAACATGGAAGGAGCACATCCAGAATGCAGAGGCAAAGGTCAGAAGAAAGCTAAACATCATGAGGAAGCTGGCAGGAACAAAGTGGGGTGCCAATGAAAGGATCCTCAAGACCATCTACCTAGGTGCCGTACGACCACAACTTGAGTATGGATCCAGCTCATGGATGACAGCAACTAAATCTCATCAACAGTACAAAACCAGGCACTGCACATCATCACTGGTGGAATGAGATCAACACCAATAGAAAAGATGGAGCAGACAGCAGGCATCCCCCCACTTAGCAAAGGAAGGGAATACAAAGCACTGATCCAAGCTGCAAAGTTCAAATCGTTCAACAACCACCCGATGAAGATCAGGCAAGCACAGCTGTCATCAGGAAGACTTAAAAGATCAAGTTTTGTGAAAGAGACAAAAGCACTTCAAAGGAAACTTCAAGAAATGTTGCCAGCACAAATAGAAGACCCAAACCACACCCTTGATCCTTCACCCTGGGAAAACAAACTAGAGAGCATAGCTATTCGCACCACAGTACCAAAGATGAACACAGTGATGTGAGCAAGAAGGCCCTGACCCTAGCCATGCTGGAAGAAATGTACCCTCAGGAGACATGGATACGGATCTACACAGATGGATCAGCCAAAGATGCAATTAGGAGCGGAGGTGCCGGACTGCACATACAGTATGCAAACGGACAACATGAGTGAGCTGCAATACCGACAGGCAAACACTGCACAAACTACAGAGCTGAAGTCGAAGCACTGGCTCATGCAGTTAATACCATCAGCAGAACAGCAGACCCTATTGCACAGATTGTCTTTTAATCTGATGTCCGCCCCGTCCTTGAGGCTATCACCAAAGGTAAGGTGCACCAACTTGAAGAAGCACTACAAACCATCAAATGCTTTCGGTAAGCACTGCAGTGGATCCCTTCACACTGTGGAGTCCAAGGAAATGAGGAAGCAGACAAGATGGCAAAGTTGGGTGCAGAAGAGAATCAGACAGAAATCATGGTTACCCATACAGAGATGAAGACTATCATCAAGTCACTCTATAGCACACATCAATCAGAAGATGCCTACCATCATCTCTCGAGGCCAGAGCAAGTGACCATTTTTCGTTTCAGAACTGGACACAACAGACTAAACCAACACATGTACAGGCAGTTCCACCTTACGACATCGCCCGCTTGTCCGTGTGGAGAAGCAGAACAGACCACAGAGCACATACTTCAATGTTGCAGTACGTATCAGCTGCTGAGAGAAGAGATCTGGCCTTTGTCAACCTCTTTTCTTGAAAAGCTGTATGGGCCTGTGGAAGAACTGCAGAAAACCACAGATTTCATCTTGAGAACGGCTTTCCAAGTGTGATACCAGCGATCGAAAAGAAGAAGAAGAAGTGTAGTCACCTTTTTCCTCGTACATCATGTGAAGTCACCTTTTTGCTAAAACAATCAAGTGAAGTCACCTATGACCTCAACTATCAAGTGAAGTCACCTTGTTCCTCGTACCATCAAATGAAGTAACATTTTTGCTAAAACCATCAAGATACCTTTTTCATCGCACCATCAAGAATAGTCACCTTTTTGCTAATACCATTAAATAAACTCACCTGATCACAACTATCAAGTGAAGTCGCCTTTTTCATCGTACCATCAAGTGAAGTCACCTATGACCCCCACCTATCAAGTTAATCACCCTTTTCCTCATACCATTCAGTGAAGTCACCTTTTTGCTTATACCATCAAGTGAAGTCACCTATGACCACAATTATCAAGTGAGGTCACCTTTTTCCTCGTACCATAAAGTGCAGGCACGTTTTTGCTTATATCATCAAGTGAAGCTACATATGACCCAAACTATCAAGTGAAGTCCCCTTTTTCATCGCACCATCAAGGGAATTTACCTTTTTGCTTATACAATCAAGTATGATCACCTATGACCACAACTCTCAAGTGAAGTCACCCTTTTTCTCGTACCATAAAGTGCAGGCACGTTTTTGCTTATATCATCAAGTGAAGCTACATATGACCCAAACTATCAAGTGAAGTCCCCTTTTTGCTAAAACCATCAAGTGAAGTCACGTATGACCCCAACCATCAAGTGAAGTCAGCTTTTCCTCGTACCATCAAGTGAAGTCACCTTTTTGCTTATACCAGCAAGTGAAGTCACCCATGACCCCAACTATCAAGTAAAGTCAGCTTTTTCCTCGTACCATCTAGTAAAGTCACCTTTTTGCTTATACCATCAAGTTAAGCCACCTATTCCCCCAACTATCAAGTGAAGTCACCTTTTTCATCGCACCATCAAGGGAATTTACCTTTTTGCTTATACAATCAAGTACGATCACCTATGACCACAACTCTCAAGTGAAGTCACCCTTTTCCTCGTACCATAGAGTGCAGGGACGTTTTTGCTTATATCATCAAGTGAAGCTACATATGACCCAAACTATCAAGTGAAGTCCCCTTTTTGCTAAAACCATCAAGTGAAGTCACGTATGACCCCAACCATCAAGTGAAGTCACCTTTCCCTCGTACCATCAAGTGAAGTCACCTTTTTGCTTATACCAGCAAGTGAAGTCACCTATGACCCCAACTATCAAGTAAAGTCAGCTTTTTCCTCGTACCATCTAGTAAAGTCACCTTTTTGCTTATACCATCAACTGAAGCCACCTATTCCCCCAACTATCAAGTGAAGTCACCTTTTTCATCGCACCATCAAGGGAAGTCACCTTTTTGCTTATACCATCAAGTAAACTCACCTATGACTACAACTATCAAGTGAAGCCACCTATGACCCCAGCTATCAAATGAAGTCACCTTTTCCTCATACCATCAACTGAAGTCATCTTTTTGCTAAAACCATCACGTGAAGTCACCTATGAATCCAATTATCAAGTGAAGTCTCCCTTTTCCTGGTACCATCAAGAGAAGTAATCTTTTTGCTAAAACCATCATGTGAAGTCACCTATAACTCCAACTATCAAGTGGAGTCACCTTTTTCCTCGTACCATCAAATGAAGTCACCTTTTTGCTTATACCATCAAGTGAAGTCACCTATGAGCCCAATTATCAAGTGAAGTCACCTTTTTTCCTCGCTCCATCAAGTGAAGTCATCTTATTGTTTATGCCATCTAGTGATGTCACATTTTTCATCGCACTATCAAGCGAAGTCACCTTTTTCATCGCACTATCAAGTGACGTCAACTTTTTCTTATACCAAGTGAAGTGACCATTTTGCTTATACCACCAAGTGACGCCACATTTGACCCCAACTATCAAGTGAAGTCACCTTTTTCATCATACCATCAAGTGAAGTCACCTTTTGCTAAAACCATCAAGTGAATTCACCTATGACCCCCACCTATCAAGTTAAGTCACCCTTTTCCTCATACCATTAAGGGAAGTCACCTTTTTGCTTATACCATCAAGTGAAGTCACCTATGACCCTCAACTCTCAAGTGAAGTCACCCATTTCCTCGTACCATCAAGTGAAGTCACCTTTTTGCTTACACCATCAAGTGAAGTCACTTTTCCTCTTACCATCAAGTAAAGTCGCCTTTTTGCTTATACCATCAAGTGAAGTCACCTTTTTGCTTATACCATCAAGTGAAGTTACCTCTATGACACCAATTATCAAGTGAAGTCACCTTTTTCCTCGTACCATCAAGTGGAGTCACCTTTTTGCTAAAACCATCAAGTGAAGTCACCTATGACCACAACTATCAAGTGAAGTCTGCTCTTGCAGACTCTTTCATCAGTGTCTTCACACTGGAGCCTGAAGGAGTATTGTCAGAAATAGAAGAAAGAATAGTGGAACATAGTTTCCAGGACAAAACGTAATCAGAAGTTGAGGTGTGCAAGCTTCTCAAGACGCTGGATAAGACAAAGTCCCCTGGTCCTGATGAATTACACCCAAAGGTCCTGGCTGAGTTAATGGATACACTTGCTAACCCCTGAGCATTATCTTCAATAAATCAAGGCGACTGGGGATAGTACCATATCAATGGAAATTAGCTCATATTACAGCAATGTACAAGAAGCGAAAGAAATCTGAACCCGATAATTATAGACCAGTGAGTCTGGTCAGCCTCTGTGCAAACTGATGGCAAACTAATAAGGGAAGAAATAATTGAGCATATGCAAACAAACAATTTTTTTTAGCAATAGACAGTTTGGTTTCATGAATGGGCGTTGTTAATGGACAGCCCTTGGAAAGTCATCCAGTAATTAACGGGATACCCCCGGGTTGCGCCCTGGGACCGACCCTCTTTGTTCTATATATTAATGACCTACCAGACTGTGTTGAGGCATCAACATACTTATTTGCAGATGGCACCAAGATATATAAGCAAATAAATGGAGGAGGATGTAAATGATCTACAAGCTGACCTAGACTTCTTACAGGGCAGGTCGGATAAGTGGCTGTTAAGGTTCGACCCAGACAAATGTAAGGCAAACGTGGGAAACAAGAAGGGACAGGCAGCAGATCATATCACCTATATGGTGAAAATGGGTCCAAAATAATCCTTGACCATATAGAACAAGAGAAAGAAGACATTGGAGTAATAGTAGATAAAAGACTAAACTTCTGCAGCCCCATAAGATCTCAAGTAAACAAAGCAAATAGTATCATGGCCCTGATCATGAGATCCTTTACACATCTAGATGAGGATATGTTTAAACAACTGTTCCAGGCATTGATGAGGCCACACCTAGAATATGCAGCGAGTGTATGGAGCCCATACACCAGGAAAGACAGCAAGGTTATCGAAGATGTACTACGACGTTTATCTAAGCAAATACCCTCACATAGCAACTTCCGCTACGAAGAGAGACTCATGCCCCTGAAGTTACCATCTATGTGCTACAGAAGGCTTAGAGTGGACATGATCGAGGTGTACACGATACTACATGACTTCTATGGCCCATATGTAACTGATGACTTACTGGAAGTAGCAAGTAACAGACGCACTAGAGGCATGCCCTATGGTTGGTCAAGCACCGTAGTATGATTAATGTGCGGAAACATTCATTTAAAAATCGTGTAAGCGACACATGGAATATGCTCCCTGAGGATATTGTGCATGCCAGAACTGTCTGCTTTTGAAGTAGCATTGGAAAGATTTTGGGAAAACCAGGAATTAAAATATGATCTCTCTGCACCCTACCAAATACCAGGAAGTCAGATACGCAGAATGGTCATGAAGGAAGATGAGGCTGAATACAAGCATGAATCCGCAGAAACATCCTAAGACATAACCTGACCATATACCCTTGTGAGAGGAATCCACCAATCTGGGAGAACACTTCAACCATGCATATAGAAACGCCGCCACCTCACATCAAAACAACTGTGTGCAGAAGCGCTCGCCACCACCACACCTGAGCGATGAAGCACCGCCAGCCAAGATGTGACTCCTGTCTCTGATCGTCTGCTGGCAGATGACAGCAGGGAAGAAAATGATGCATCCCCTATGAGAGGCTGCCCAGCCACCCGACTCCGACATCTGCAAGCACCATGCCATGTCGGGAATGCTCGTCCGGACCTATGCATCCCCAAGGAGATGGCTGGCTGCTCCAGCCAGCAAACGTTTGTGGGGGAGACCCATGAACACACCCATAGGACGGCATCGCAAGCCCCGAGGAATGTGCTCGAGAGCCACCAGGAAGGACTCCAGGGCATGAAGAATCTCCGACTGAACGACCAGATCATGATGGCTGCATTCCCGGTCCTTCCCGACCACACGAGACCCAGCCTCAACAGCCACTGGCCGCCAATTCTAGAATCTCGCTCTTGGTTCCATGGTGCATGTGTCCATCCCGTGTCAGCGAGGGAGGATGGGCAGAACTCTCATGCTAGAACAAACCCATTTATATTGCGACCAGAATGTGCTTCCAGCAAAATCTGGGTCACCTTGTCTTGTTGGTCATTGATGACAGCCACCTCCAATTTCCCACATGTTTTATGTATATAACTTATGTATATAACTGAGCAACTTCAGCTTGGTGTTGAGTATTAGTGCTGTTAATGCCTCCATCTAGGAGATAATTGGCTTGTCAACAAATGGTTTGTATCTCTCCAATCCGATGTCCTTCACTTTCCTCACATTCTCCACCATATTTGGAGGCATGGAGATTGACTGGTCTAGGTCAAGCAGCTCGCCACTGTCCATAAAGGGGGTTCACAGCTACCATTTGCTATTTTAAATCTTACAAATGATAGATATATCAGACTGATTGCATAGACAAAAATTCAAAACAAATACAAAATTACACGGATGACATTTGTAATTTAAAGCAGTCCTAGAAAAAAAAATATAAACAATAGACCTTTCCACTGTATTCATCCATCATATGACGCCTAATCAACGATGTAACGTGTAGAATGACATCATAATGAATGATGTCATGAATGACGTAAATGTACGTCACGAACGCATATTTGAAGACGGACTATGCGTTGTTGTACGATTTGTATGTCTATTATTTAATAAATTTTCTGTTGAATGTTTTGAAACTAATTTGACTGGGCGCTGTTGCGGGAGCTGTTGCTGCCATAGGCAGCACCCAGTCAAATTAGTTACAGTTAAATATTCAAGAGCTTACCTGTATAGTTTTCAGGAAATTGATAGTTAGGACATTCGGGGATCGATCAATCCCAACACAGCGAAGTGCGGGTGGAGCTTAGCTTGAGGTGGATGGGGAATAGCTAAAAATGGAAAGGTGCATTGGTACGAAACGGTGCATATTCACGCTAAAATGCTTGAAAATAAATATTTTATACTTTTAGAGGCTTAAATCGTGTGCCTAGATATAATCAAACGAAATAAATCTTAACATATGATTTCATTACGTATAAATTAATATAATTAATTTTTTTTTTAATTTGTGAAATTGAATTAGTGGCACGATCGATTCGATTCTTTTGCGATTCAATAAAATAGTCCCGAAATCAGTGCAATATCTGCGGCCATATCGTGAATCTTCTTAGTAGATTCCTCTAAATATGGAGCACCTCCTTTCAGGAGTAGAAAGTTCACGTTGTAAGGGCACGTCGATATCCGAGGCAGCGGAGACAAGGTTAAATAGTAATCTCGCAAGCACATCGATAACCAAGGCAGCGGAGGTAAATTTTGTTCAGTTTGGTTATATACACACACACACACACACACACACACACACACACACACACACACACACACACACACACACACACACACACACACACACACACACACACACACACACACACACACACACACACACATATATATATATATATATATATATATATATATATATATATATATATATATATATATATATATATATATATATATATATATATATATATATATATATATATATATACATAGCAAATGATTGAGCGGGATGTATTTGTTCGGAAATGTAAGCAGAATAGACTTAGTCAAACGCTAACGGGGTGACTAGTAATTACTTGCTAAAAGGTTCCTTGAATTAATTTGACCAGACTAGGTACGGTTTACATTCAATGTGTGTGGATCACTGAACGTGGCGTAGTTACGGGGCCGGTTGAATTGTTGGTCAGCAAACACCATCTCTCTCTATGCAGCTTGAAGAGTAAGGAGCATGTTATCCGTTCCAGCTTCATACATAGTTCATCATCAGAGCGAATCACCTCTGGGATAGACTCATGGTCTATGTCCAATATGGCCTGAAGTAGTAGCTCTTTGTTGTGAGCAAGGATAGCGTCGCACCCTGATGAATTTGTGGCGCTAAGTAGGTCGTTGATACATGGAGCACGTACATTTGCTAGGCTAGGGCACACTAAGATAAAGTGCTTCCTATCTTCTGGTGCTGTGCCACAGAGTTTGCATGTAGGATCTGTGTTGAACTGATTTTGTTTGGCCTGATTAGCCTGGAGCCAATATATTCCTGTGAGAATCCTAGCTTTGATGACTGCTTTGCGTTGCTGGTTACGACGACTTGTTGAGGCTTTCCATAGTCTGGCTACATTGAAGGAGCTGATAGAAGCCATAGAGACGTACTTAAGTGATGACTTAGTGGCTAGTTCACCTGTTGACACATCGCTCCAATAGCTCATAACTGCAGATTTTACTTCTTTCGCCCATAGGGTTTTAGAGGGGATGTTGCTGAGTAACGCATGGGCTGTAGGCAATCTGTACTTATATAGAACATCCTGAACATAAACAAACCAGCTGGATGATGTGTAACTCTTCATTGCTAGCTGACGGATGGCTATGTCATGCTCCAAGCTCCCTTCCAGTGCCAGTATATTTATGAGTAGGCCAAGAGTTCTCATATCTATGTAGGCTTCAACTGGTAGAACTCCTAGTAGACCGCGAACAGCTATTGTGGCAGTATTATCAGGGAGTGCCTGAAGTCTGCGAAGCATAGAAGACTGGAATATTTCCATGCTAGAAAGATTGTTAGACATACACTTCCATAGTTCTGCACCATATAGGAGGATTGGTAGGATGAATGTTTTCCAGATGAACGCACATACCATCGGGCTTAACCCATTTTTACCATGGAACCCTGATCCAAATAACGCAAACGTAGCCCTTGTTGCAGTCTTTATATTCCGCTGCATTCTAGCTTCTAGTAGCTCTTTTTCCTTGACTTTGGATTTGTGGAGGATACCAAAGTGTATGGCCTCATCTGATGGCTGTAGTTCCGTACCTTGAAAGACCAGTTGAGCATTACTGCCATATAATTGGTTAAATACGGTAAAACTCTAGCATGTCAGAGTACTCAATAAGGAATATGTAGGCCACTTCACGCGATAATATTTCGTGTGTTCGTCTGCCATTCCTCTTCTTCGTGATAATGTAGGTTCCGCCTCTTTAAGGCACACATCGAACAGAATATGAGTCAATTGAATCAAGACCAAATCAAGACCTCTGGAAATCAGCAACAGACTCACTATTTGAGAAGAAAAAAGCCTTCGTAAAGGCGAAAAACTTACAGGTTCTTATAAACTCCAGGTACATGAAGCCCAATGTACCATATTAAAAACACAAAAAAACCTGTGTCTACAATCAAAAATCCTAGTTGGATCTAAAAGACCCTTTATATGTAGAATACGCTACATGTAGAATAATCATGACAACATGGTACAAAAAATAGAGTTTGTGCCATCCTCCGTTCTGTGCTCGCTTACGGATGTTTGTTTAATTAACTATCACCCTATACAGTGTAATATTTTGTTTTGTGTGTAGGGGGTCCATCGACTCATAAGCTCTGCCTTTGATGGACTGCCCAATTGTGATGTCTGTATATTATATAATAAGCATGAAATAAATAGTCGCGAATCATGAATCTTGTAGCCCTATTTACGCGCAACCAACATGCAACTACATCAATTTGCCCACTGTGTAAGGAAGAACCTGAAAATAGAGACCACTTTCTGCTGAGATGTTCTGTACTTGAGTCACATAGATGACTGACAAGCGAGAACTTATTTGCATACTTAACGGAGATGCAACTGGCGTACACCTGTGAAGATGAAGAGATGATGATTCACCTTCTTCTCGATGCCTCACACGAATGCGTACTTGATGCAATCAGAAATGATCCCGAAGTTTGTCAGAACATAGAGGCTATCTCACGTGACTGGGTGTACAACTCACATGTTCATCGATGGTGCACTCTACATTCTTATTTGCAAAGAGGGCCAGTACCCTGACCACGGCTACATATTCACTTGACCGACTGCGTGGTCCTTCTATGCCCAACTATTTCACTGGGGGTATGACTAGTAGATTTAAGCCGTCTGTATATGACTATGACTCTGTCACTCACAGACCTAGATAGCAAAGAGCTAGGCGATCTTGCTCACTTGGACGAGGCATGCCTTGGTCAGAGCACACTGTTGCCCCTATCTCCTTCCTAGACATCGATGAGAAGGGAGACCTGCGGGAGGTCCGAGGTACCATCCCAGCCCGAGATCTCATCGGGAACACTCATACGGTAGGACAATCCGCCATTAACAAGGCCACGACTGTATACAAGGGGATGGGCATCAAGGAGAGGGCGACGATGCGAGGTATGGTCAGAGTCGATGAGGCTGGAGCCATCAAGGTTATGGCTGAGTCCTTTGCACAGGACCTGGTTAGGGATCTCCAGAAACCACGGAGCTCATTCATCCAAGATGGAGAGAATCTCAAGATAGGCACTCTCAGCCTGAGCAGTATCACTGTCGAGGGCCAAACAGGTGCTACCGCCAGCCTCCGGCTACCAGAGGTGAAGGGGACAGGGTTCTTTAATTTGCCATTTAAGACCACAGGATAGTCATGGCTTCCCGTGCGTGTATCATACAGATACTGGATGTACTAGACACTGTGGGTGCTGACACGTTCCCTCTATGCTATCTTCTCAGCTGCTGCTGGGATTTCATGCTTGATGCATTCATCGCATCCTTCATATCCGCCGGAGGTACAGGATTCCCCGCTCTGCAGGCGAAAGAGCTGGTGCGGGAAGTACTGCCGTTTAGTCTCCCAGATATAGATGAGGCTACCGCCGACCAAGTGCTAACCATCCTCCGCACGCGTGTCTGTACCATTCAACAGTAGGCCGGCCGATGCTGGCCAGGTGGTGCTGATCATTGCCCTATCAGGACACGGGAAAAATATCTTGCTGTGGGCTCTCCTGGCTGAACATCTACACTCTCAATACATCCTTCTGGTGTCTGACTCCGCCGCTGAAGCGGTTGACAGTAATGATCAATGGTACAATGGCCCAATCACCAAGACGCAGAACCTGCAAGCACTGATGGAGAAGCTGCTGGCAGCCCGACTGACAGAATCACTTGTTCTAGTTATCGATGAACCTGCAATGGACCAGAAGACAGTCACTTAACATCACCAGGCACATCCGCCACACAAAGATAACTGTCTTCATCCTCTTTCAGAAGTACACCCGCGAGATCTCAGCAGACATCCACCACAATGTCCGGTTGCTATACTTCAGCTCCAAGTGTGGACGTGCCCTGCTCGAGACCATATACGACAGCCTAACCCTCAAGGAGACCAAAGAGGACTTTATCGCAGGTGTACAGAGGGCAGCTGAGCTGTACCGCTTCATCTTCAGCAACAAGAAGACAGATGAGCTGTCACACTTCAAGCCATCTCTGGAAAAGGTGCAGACCTTCACCTACAAGCTGAATCCAGCCAGGAAACTAGCCTGCTGTACGCGTCATCGCTGAAAGACTGTTTCAGCTGCCGCAACTTCTTTTTCATTCATCAGAAGGTTGAGGAACTTTGTCCGCGGTCTCTGCTACTTCGTCAGATGCTTGAGGACCTTCGACAGAAGCTTGAGGAACTTCGTCCGAAGCTTGAGGAACTTCGTCAGTTTAGTCAGAAGCCTGTCGCTTAAACTCTACCCACTGAGGGTCAGAGTCTAGCGCTCTCTTCTTCTGGAACTTCTCATAGAAGATCCACTTTGTCCATGCGTGATGAGCATCTGATTTGCGAGCGGATTTGATGAGGTAGTCCTGGTAGTCATCTGGGAATTTCAGAAATGCTGACAGATTACTGGCCAATCTCCTGTGCCCTTCTTCGTTGAAGATGTGCTTAACAGCCTCCTTGCGGCCAACAGTGAACCCATCCTGAGTACCTTATGCATGACCTGTGTCATGGCTCTCCGCTACAGCAGCACTGACCTCCTCCCTGAAGTAGTTATTTGCTCCAGACTGGAGGCTATCCAGCATATCTCGCTCTTCCTGGCTATGAGGGCTAAATACGGCAGCCAACTTCCCGACCGTTAGTAGATCTTTGGGGTCCACCCTCGCCCTTTGGAGAGCTAGAATAACAGGACTGTTGGTTTGGGCCACAGGAGGTAGGTCGAGTGTCCTGCCCTGGGTGCTGTCAGACTTCTGGTAGAGTATCCGAGTCAGGAGTTCTTTTGTACTACGAGCTGGCACTCCTTCCTCTATGGCGGCCAGTATCTCCGCATCAGATGGAGGTGTGACCTTGGCTCGCTCATGGATAATGTTGATGTCACGAAGCAGTCCTTGGACCCTGTCACAGTGGGACAGTGCATGCGGTGGCTGTCATGCTGACTGTCGTGCCGACTTGTCCTGCTGCCTATAGACAATCTGCTGGAGAACTTTACCAAACATGGCAGCCGTTTAACCCCTCTATATACCCAGACCTTAAACATGCTGCAGTATGTGCAACATGCAGATGGGGCCATTGAACCCGCGACATCGCACTGCACTGATCCTCGGAAGGACTGCCTGATGGTCATTTGACCCAGTATACACGATGAGAACCTATTGTCCGCTGCTGGGAAGTACATTGACTTTGCAATCTCGGAACAGATCCATGAGATCAAGAGCATGACACTCGACTTCAAGCTTCAGAGCACAATAGAACAGACGGTAGAGCGCCCACAGATTCTGAACAGGTGGGAGATCGTGCAGAGCAACAACACTGTGGACACCACCTATGTGAACGATGAGTACCGAGTCCTAGGTCCGCTGGCTCGTGGCCCAACCTTCTATGCGAAGGGAAAGAGGTACTATGCTGTGGGATGCAATGAGGGGTTCACGGAATTCGAACTATGGGCAGGTGTCGAGAAGCCCGTGGCAGTTCCGCTCTTAACCATCCTTGTTGAGAACACCCATGTGAATCCGGCTGCCATGCAGGATAGGCTGTGCCTCCAGGTGTACACTGAGCAGCTCGCAGATGCGATGATGAATGCTCCAAGACTTCATGTATGGCATGACGAGAATAACCAGGAGCTGAAGCAAATGCATTCCAAACAGCGGATCATGCATGTGGAGCGAGAGCACCAGCAGGTCCAAGCCACAGCTAACCAACGGGTAGAGCTGACATTGCATCGTGGTGCATTGGACTGTGTCGCTGTTGAGGTCCTGGTTCAGATGGGAGGAGCCATCCAGCAGGTGGATAAGCTAGACGACTTCAAGCTTGTGGTTGCTGGGACCAATGTTCTTGGTGAGGTACGTGAACTGGCTGATTGCCAACTCTACAGACAGAAAACTAAGTCATATGCACTTCTGCCCCTAACCAGTGGAAGCGACATCCCACCTAATCAGGGAAACCAGCTCAGCTTCAACATCGGAACCCTCATAGCTGGGACTCGCTCATTAGATGTGATGGTACTTTACTTTGGCTATGCTAAGGTATGCGTGTCGAACACATCAGGTATTCAGCTTGAGCGTGCGTAGAGCACAACTCCTGTCATCACTGCTGCAGCTGCCACCACTACTATAAGTTCTGCTGTCTTCTGATCTGTCGATGCTTCATAGTCGAGCATTGGCTCAGATATCTTTACAGCCTCATAGTACTCATCGAGACACTCATCTGCCTCTTTGAGGCTCTGGTTGGCCTGAGCTCGGAGTTGGCGTCGGCGTGCCTCCCTCTGGCGCATATGCTCGAGGGCTTTGCTGTACTCAAATTTCTCCTTAGACAGCTTCTCTATTGCCTGGTTAAGACGCTCACGCTCGACCTCTGCCGCCGTCTTGTCGGCGAAGCTGAGTCCCCAGTTCGCTAAGGCAAACACATCCACATTCAAGACTGCGGAGGCCATGCTATAGACTACAGTTTAAAGCTACTATACACTGCCCCAGCGACGGATCCCCAGAGCGATGTATGAACCAGAGGTTGATCCAGTCGAGGATATAGATGACGAGGACTATGAGGAGGACTATGATGAGGAGGATGATTATGATGCAGACGACTACAATATAGCGGAGACCGCGGGTGAGTATGATGATGTAGAGCCTGAATCCCGCAAGCTAGTACACAGAGTGAAAGGAATCTATCGCACATACGTAAACGGTTCTATCGGTCCGCTGGCAGCAGTTGGGGCTCTGATCACTCTGGTCACAACGAAAGCTGGCGAGACGGTCCGCAAGATCGCCAACAGTGCTTTCCATGGGGTGGAGAAGATTTCTGAACCCATACCAGCCATCGCCTCAGGAGTAGGTACGTTCTTCGGAGTCGCAGGCCCTTGGCTACCATACGTTGCCATAGCGCTCATGCCCATCTGGGCCGCCGAACATTTAAGCCGTACTATATAAGGATGGGATCTCTGTACGACCTGGTCAAGTCCCTTAACTTCCGAGGGTTGGTCGATAAACTCCTGGTCAGTGAGGGTCCAGCAGCGATTAACCGCCAGTGTACAGAGGTGTTTGAGGAGGTCTTCAGTGATGGTCGAATGAATGATGGCCGTCTGTTCGTCTGTTTAGAGTTCACCCAGGCCGTGCATGACAGGACGGGAGTGGACGTTAGTGATGAAATTCGGGAGTTTATCAACCGTCTTTCGTGAGGAACTCTACTATCAGCCTGGCAGATATTACCATGAGCCCCCTCAACTACCTGAGGCTGCATGTCGCAAGGGCCACAACTTCACAGTTTCCTCGAAATGGCCATGCCTGATGTGCTGTGGACGAGGTCTGTATATCTGCCACATCGCCTGACAGCTGAGCCACTGTCAGTTAGACAGAGTTCACCAGGCAGATGTTCTATTCCTTCCACATGATTCGGTTGGTCGTAAGACCAACAAGTATGCCCTTATCATCGTCGATGTCGCCAGCATGTACAAGTTGGCAGTACCGCTCACAGACAAGTCAGCTGGCCATGTGGCCCAGGCATTCCAGGGTGTCTACGAGACTTCGGAAAATCCACTCCAGTGGCCGGAATTGTTGAGGTGGATGAGGGTAAGGAGTTCAGAGGGGAGACTGCAGCCCTCATCCGGAAACACGTTGTGGCAGTTAGGTGAGGCGAGGTAGGGCATCACCATGCCCAGGCTATCGTTGAGCAGTGGAATCGGACACTGGCAGAGAGACTGTTCCCACACCAATACACCCAGGAGATGGCTGCGCCGAGTGAATGTTCTAGAGCATGGGTGGGAGGGCTGCCTGCTATGGTGGACAGATCCAATACCGAGCTTACTAGGCTAATCGGGAAGAAGCCAGTAGAGGCTATCAGACACTCTGCTGGTCACAGCTCTAGAGGAGCAAACAAGGGAGAGGAGTGCCTGTATGAGCCTGGTGAGCTGGAAGGTGGTCGATAGCGTGTAACAGATCCTAACTGGTCGATAGATGTTCACAGGCTTGACAGGTATGTGGAGGCGGAGGGGCGGCCTACACTGTACTACCTGGCACGCCATCACGGAGTGCCTAGGCAACCATTTGTCGTAGAAGAGCTTGAGCTAGTCCCTGAAGACACACAGCTACCACCCCCTAGGGTGCTAACATGATACTCGATGAGCTTGTTATGGACCCCATCTGGTAGCACATGGCGCTTATAATAGTAAGCGGAGAGGTCTTGTTTTTCCTGCGCATACATCACCATACCTTCGAACTCGAGCTTGAACAGTCCCGGAGTCCATCCAGACCATTTGTCCCAAGCTAGCCAGTCCCGCTTATGCGCCTGGTACTCTGCTCGCATCTCAGGGTGAATGACGTCGTCGAGGGTGGAGCCTGCTATAGCGATATACGCAGAGTCAGTGTCCATCTGCAGGTACTCAAAGCTGTCACGAGCCATGTAGCGATTGAGGAAGTCATAGTGGAACTCCAGCATTCGCAGCTTCATGAGCTCATAAACAGATATCCCCACCTGGAAGGGCCTTCGAATTGTGATTCTTGGCTTGCGACTCTGGAGCTCGTATAACTCACCGATCTCCTCGAGATCTTCGAACCATGCACTACGTAGGGCCTTGTCTACCACGCGTTCATCCTTCGTGAAGCTGGTGTTGCTATGGCATTCTAGGGCCTCGATGAGCTTCCCGTAGGCCTTGTTGCTGAGGAGTTTGAAGAGATCTGCCAAGAGCGCTTTGCTCTTATCTACATCTCCCGAGTGGCGGGCCTCCGTAACATTCTCCACGAACCACTCGAATGGGCGCTTGGCCTCATAGTCTATGGTGCGGTATACAGCAGTGATCTCCAGGCCATGGGTTATATACCACTTGAGGGTCGGGGCGTACAGCAGCCGCTTCTTGCCAGAGAGGGCACTGACCAGCTTCTGGGTGGTGGGCCGCTTTCTCCCTGTTCGCCCTAGATATGCCAGCATCTCAGATGAGATTGCCTCTACAGGGATCTCGCGGTTATAGAAGAGAGGAGGCATTTCCTCGAACTTTGCCCACAGAGCCTTGGGGACCTCTATATCCACCTCAGCAAACCCAAACCAGCTGTCTGCTAGGAGAGCCTCCTTAAAGCTAGCTACACCATTGGCACTGGACCAATGGCGCACTTTCTCATTACCACATGACATCTCTTTGGTCATCGTTGACAGGTACAGAGCATTTGCATCGTAGCCGAATAGACATTGGCAGACACGCTCACTCCGGCGGATTCGAGTCACACCGGCCTCGTGGTATCTGGTGAACACGATGCTGGGACCGCCAACAACAGCACCCTTCAGGATCTCGTAGGCTTCCTTGCCCAGTGGATAGAGGCTAACATCTGGCATGTGCTGAGCGGTTCCACGTAGGAGGTGCTGCAGTGACACACCTGGGAGAGACACCGCATCTTTGAGGATGTCTATTTCTCGTTCTGTGTAGAACTCCTGCATCCGCTCTAGGGCTTTGATGAATGGACTGAGGTCCAGGTTGTTGTAGTATCACAGCCAGTTGGCGAATGTCCGCATTCCATGCTCGCTGAATGTCTGGTTACATTGTTCCCACTCTGTTCGCGTCAAGAGGTAGCCACCCTTGAGCTTAGATGTCCATGCTGAGTAGTCAGGAAGCCCTGGATAGTTGAGCTTCTCATGTGTATCAAACCATTCATACAGGAGTCAGCTCTTCTGCTGTGTACACTCATAAGCTTTGACCCATACCTCGTATGAGACTCCTGGGCCGAGGTAGTTCAGCACATCGAGAAACCATAGCTCAGGTGTTATGAGGAACATGGTCTGACTAGTCCTCTTGGCGACTTTCACTGTATCTGTACTGTCAGTCAGCTCATCGACAAAGTACTTCTTGATGAGGTTCACGTCATACCGCCCAGAGTTGAACCCCAGTACAGGCACTTGGTCACACCACTCGTTGATTAGTTGCTGCTGTCGCTTTGGGAGCTTGTCCAGGTATGTCGGTATGTGCTGTGCCATAACCCTTGTCCGGATTAGAGATGCTCGCCGTTGGATCTCCAGCATGAACTCTCTGATCAGTTCTTTGGGGTCAGGATTGCAGAGGTTAGTGGGCTCCCTCGTGGCACCATCTAAGGAGCCGCCAACTGACACAGAGATAGGTATGTGAGTACTCTCGATTTTGAGAGTCTCCATAGGATGATTCTTGATACCATCTAGGAGTGCTTCGAAGTCATAAACTATTAGGTGTGGGTATGGGACAGTCCGAACTCGTTTAGGCACGCTTGGGCAGCGTATTATACAGCACTCCCACTGTACCACAAGCGTGCATCCAGATGCCCTCAGCTTCTCCTCTCTTAGGACTGTCTTGCGGTATCTTTGTTCAGCATCCTTACCTCGCTGGTGTTGTGGACACCCGTGCCAGTGACAGCCATGGAACTGGTAAACAGTGTTGGTGGTCAGATCATAACCATCTATGGGAGCGCCCTCGATCCAACGGGTGCCACCGTGCCCACACTCTACATGGTGTATATCTATGCCTCTGTTTCTCGACTCATACTTGATCCAACGAGTAGCCGCTGAATTGGCTGGTTGGGTGGATAGAAGGCGTTCTCATACGCAGACTGTGGCACCTCAACCTTCTCGCCAGGACACACGATTTTTGTCTTGCCACCTGTACAGTGATCAGTGTGGCGTTGAAGACTGCATGCCTGTGTAAACCTCTGCTGACAGTGACTGCAGACTAGTCTATGTGCCAGCTTGGGGATGTTCTTGATGTAGAAGGCGTGGTGGTCCCACACTCTGATGGTCATGGTGTTACGGTAGTGAGCCGCTTTCCTGATCATGTGCCAGGTGCCCTCTTCGGTTGGTTCATACACGTGAATCCTGATCTTGGCAAAGAACTCTACGTCGTCCAGCTGATCCAGTGAGGTCTTGCGGACATCAGGTACTGTCTTGACGTAGAACTGTGTGGCAAGCTCTCATGCAGGAGCAGTACTTCTATCACCTCTCGTTCCTCGGTGGACTGCTAGACATCTCCAGAGACACATGTTGTCCCTGTAGGTGTCGAGGGCAGTCATACTCTTCTTCTGTCTTAGCCAGTCTGGGAGGGGGCCTGTCCCAAGCAGAGGTTGGTGGTCGATGACAGCCCTGACCTCAATGTTGATTGATCGAACAAAATCCCACTTGGTGTTGGGTTGATTGATATTGTCTGTGTCGAGGCGGGCTTGCTTTCTTGCTGCCACCCAGTCCTGAGCTGTTCCTATCGTGTTCAGCCATGGGCTCCCTGGAGCATTATTATGGAAGAGCATCACCCTACCGTCTTCGATGTGACGGATGCGATAGGTATGGGTGTAGCGGAGGGAGAAGGAATTCTGGACAGTCTGCTGGATCTTTTGCATGATCTGGCCTGTGAGGTCTCCTTCTAGACCCCTGAAGAATGTCCAGCATACTTACCGGCATCCTCTATCCTCTGTCTCCCTTTTGCTGAGATGCTGGTCGAGAATGTGTTCGCCTTCTCGCCTCATGCTCCGGGCTAAGGGTTCAGTCCTCAGCCCCCTTATGCTCCGGGCTGGGCTCAGACCTCGGCATTGCTTAACGATCCTGCATTTGAGAGTTAAGCGCTCCAGTGGATGGCCCTCCATCTGCCTCACTACAGTCTTGACTCGCAAGCTAGCAGTCGCCCCCTCGTCCAACTGACGACGCTCACGTATCCACTGTGCTTTCTTGTGGGGATTCCAAGGATCCTCTTTGGTAAGTGCTGGAAACCTTCCCGTATTCATTGCTCAGGAGAGTCGCTTCTGCCACTCCTCAGCACGGACCTGTCCAATCATCTTAGAC
This sequence comes from Chaetoderma sp. LZ-2023a, assembly GCA_034401795.1. Taxonomy (NCBI): domain Eukaryota; kingdom Metazoa; phylum Mollusca; class Caudofoveata; order Chaetodermatida; family Chaetodermatidae; genus Chaetoderma; species Chaetoderma sp. LZ-2023a. The sequence continues at coordinate 39,363,963 of CM067362.1, read as the reverse complement.
TCTAAGGCCGAATTGCTTTGCAAAGGCACGAAGCTGTGCAACAGTACTCATGGTGTATATCCCTGTGGATGCCTGCATAGGGTGCGGGGTCCCCCTGTGTTGGAGAGTTAAGCGCTCCAGTGAATGGGCCTCCATCTGCCTGACTACATCCTTGGCTCGCAAGCTAGTGGTCACCTCCTCGTCCAAATGACTAAACTCATGTATCCACTGCGCTTTCTTGTGGGAATTCCAAGGATCCTCGGTAAGTGCTCCAAACCTTCCCGTATTCATTGCTCGGGAGAGTCGCTTCTGCCACTCCTCGGCACGGACCTGGTCGATCATCTGGAGCAGGTCGGCTTTCTTGGCCTTAGATTTGCCTCTAAGTCCGAATTGCTGTGCAATAGTGCGAATCTGTGCAACAGTACGCATTGTATATCCCTGTGGATGCCTGTCTCTAAATGGGCGTTCAGACCCTATTATGTGTGGCGATCAGTACCTGTGGATGCCTGTCTGGGCATTCAGACCTATTATGTGTGGTGCTGGCGATCAGTACCTTTGGGTGGTTTATATCCCTGTGGATGCCTGTCTCTAAATGGGTGTTCAGACCCTATTATGTGTGGCGATCAGTACCTGTGGGTGGTATATATCCCTGTGGATGCCTGTATGGGCGTTCAGACCTATTATGTATGGTGCTGGCGATCAGTACCTGTGGGTGGTGTATATCCCTGTAGATGCCTGTCTCTAAATGGGCCTTCAGACCCTATTATGTGTGGCGATCAGTACCCATGGGGTGGTGTATATCCCTGTGGATGCCTGACTCTAAACGGGCGTTCAGACCCTATTATGTGGGGCGATCAGCACCTGTGGGTGCTGTATATCCCTGTGGATGCCTGTCTCTAAATGGGCGTTCAGACCCTATTATGTGTGTCGATCAGTACCTGTGGGTGGTGTATATCCCTGTGGATGCCTGTCTCTAAATGGGCGTTCAGATCCTATTACGTGTGGTGCTGGCGATCAGTACCTGTAGGTGGTGTATATCCCTGTGGATGCCCGTCTCTAAATGGGCGTTCAGACCCTATTATATGTGGTGCTGGCGATCAGTACCTGTGGGTGGTGTATATCCCTGTTGCAAATATGGAGCTTGAGGAGTAGCTACCTTAAGACCCACCGAGAATCTTGAGAATCTTTTGGGACTCAGACAAATATTCGCTTATGACCTTTGACCCTGTGTGGTTGACATTGCATTTTAACCTGTGTAAATACGTCATCTCATTCATGAATATTCATATACCATATTTGTAGTATAGTTAGCAATGCGCGCCACTAAGTAACTGGTCGCATTGGACAGTCACTGAATGTATAAAGTTTATTTAGAGAATTAGGTTAGTCATCAACGTTACATAACAATTGCATAACAGTAGGCAATGCTGTGTTTAATGTGTGGGTTATGGATGGCTATTTGATGAAACAGGAAGGACTGTTCTAGGTAATAGCGTGATATTATTATAGCAAAAGAGAGTAGCTTACCATGAGCTGTTGTTTGATGCTGTTGCTATGTTGCAGATTCCCGTATAAATATAAATTACTTTGTACCAGTATTCTGTTTGAATTAAATCCGTTTTAGAATGATAGCGATTTGGTCGCTATGACCAAGAACTATATAAGCGTTATGCTAGTATATTACCAATACTGATGCTGTGTATCACCTGTGAAATAAGACCTCCGTCTTTAGGAAGGGTTAAGCATAAAATGCAGAGTAAGAGGCTGAACGGCAAGACATATATAGATTAGATATGAGGGTGTCTTAAGGATGTTTCCTCGGTGTATAATATATCGGTATCTTGCAAGGCAAAGATATGAGATTATTTTGAGAATCAAACACAGTATTTGGCTGGCTGTAATAGCATGCTCAATAAAACCACTTCTGTTTCTGGTAAATTATTGAGATGACGAATTCGGGCAAGCACTGCTGGAGTATTAGGGGATTTCCATGACCACGTTTATTTGCACTTGACGGGTCAGGGATCAGATTGCGGTGTAGCTGGATGGATGAGGACTGTTGGCACCGGTGGCTAAATACGCTTATCTATCATTACAAGGCAATCATAACCGTTCAGAATTAAAGTCATCAGCAGTGTTGTCAAAACAAAATAGAATTCGAAGAATGCGAAACTATGACTAGAATGCTTGATTGACGAGCTTGTCAAACAACAACTGTTATAGAAAGGCCGTCAATCTTTGTCATAATCAAGCTAGTTAGAACCGCTTTAATCTGATCGATCGGGAGACGTGGGCAACCAATCAGATCGCTAGAAATACAGGGAATCACAGGGGAAGCCCTGTTTGATGTCATTGTAGAGCGTCATACACCTACGTAGAACAAGTCCTATATAATACCCGTGCACCATGTATGTGCAATCATTTAACATCTTGATTCCTTAGCGAATGAAACGACTGCTTCGTTGAGTATTGAAATCATATTGTATAGAGTTTAGACAAGTTGTACAAGCCTGCAATACGGCTATACGTTTAGATTGTAAATTAATAAAAAGTATTCACGTTATATTTTCTAGATACTAGTTTTAGTTGTTTGTGAGTAGATAAGAAAGGAATAACCTTTCCGAATTCAAGAATTAGTTAGAGTAGATTAGGAGTGACCGTTAGTAAGGAAAAGACACCCCGAAATCTTCACTGTGGGTGCCTGTCTCTAAATTGGCGTTCAGACCTGTTCAGATGTGTGCGGGGTTGATCACAAGGCGGTGCCCGATGCGACTCTGGCAGAGACTACATGTTTGTCTGAGCCTACACAGAATAGGGAGAGAGAGGCCGGCCCTGTGGTTGATGGCGATCAGTGGTGTATATCACTATGAAGGCTTGTCTCTAAATGGGCGTTCAGCCCCTGGTAGTAGTAGTGTCGGGATGCTCCTACCTCCCTGGCAGCGGTTCGGCGATCCATGGTGGCCCCCCACAGCCTATGGCCCCAGGGATTGAGAGGGTGGTGGGGGCTCATTTGTCTAAATGGAAATCAAGTTGAGGGAGGTGGGGGCTCATTTGTCTAAATGGAAATCCAGTTGAGGGAGGTCGTATCATTTTACTACTGACACTACTACTGCAGGACCCAGTACACTCAAGTCAAGAATGGTCCTGAAGAAGCTAAGGATTTTGGCTGAGGACACAGCACAGTGGACAAAAGCGAAGAAGGACTGATTGCAGCTGTAGAATGTTTCTGCCACTACAGCCGCAGAATACAGTAATCATACATGCACAGTGCTTCAGTCACAGCTACCATCCAAACTGAAAAGCCACAAAAGAAGAAATCTCTGAAAGGAAGCCAATTATGGACGCCACACAAAGCCTCCTTAGTACACCACAGCACGGTAACACACAGAAACTGGAAGCTCAGTGGAAAACGTACAGACAGCGGCAATGTTCTTAATAAAGCATGGAAGGAAGCCCGGAGGAAACTTAGACAATCAGTACATCTGTTGAATAGTGCGAAACAAGCGGAGCATCACAACCAAATCATGCAAGCATGTGAAGAAGACAAACAAACATTCTTTCAGCTCATTGCTAAGCAGTGTTCCGGTCCTCGAAAAGCAATACTGCAGCTAATCATTGATGGTAAATAGCTCACAGATGAAAATTACATTCTGTATTCCATCATAGACCACTTCTGCATGCTTGCCAACCTTTCTCAAAATCCAGTTTTTAACAGTAGCTACATGGCGCTAGATGAGACTGACATTTCAATAATTGAAGACATGTGCAGCACATGCCTTTCCAAAAACAGAACATAGACCAGTAACTGAGGATAAGTTAAGAAGCATGGTCACCAGACTTAAGAAGAACAAAGCAGCCGATCATCAAGGAACACCTAAAACATGCTCCCCCTGTAGTATTTCTCCACCTGACTATTTTAGTGAATCAGATTATCTTTACGGGACATAATCCGCCTGATATGAAACAGGGAGTGATACCACCGGTACTGAAGAAAGAAAAATACAGTGCACAAGTACTAAATTATAGAGGAATCACTGTTCTGTCACTCATAGGAAAGATACTGGAAAGAGTGATCCTAAGTCAAGCTAAACCCATGCACGATAGTATTCAGTCAAAGATGCAGAGAGGCTTCACAGAAAGGTATTTTTCAGCAAACACACCTCTAATCATCTCAGAGGCAACGAATGAAGCCACAGACAACCACAAACAGCTCAATATGGTAAGACTAGATGGTTGTAAAGCCTTTGATGTTGTATGGCATGCCTCATTACTATGCAACATATACAACAATGGAGTTGATGGTTCACTTTGGTGCACGTTCAAGGAGCTCTACTCCAAAGCTCAGTCTTCCATTAAACTGAGCAGAAGTCTGTCAGGCCCGTTTACAATACGCCAAGGTGTTCGCTAGTGAGGAATCCTATCTACAATTCACTGCAAACTCTTCATCAATAATCCTTTGATTGAGGGCACAAATGTTGGTGCCAATATCGGACACATCAACTGCTGTGCGCCAACTTGTGCTGATGCTATTGCCCTGCTTGCACGTGACCCCAACCATCTACAGGAACTGCTCAACATGTAGACCACTATATGCGTCAAGAGTAGCATACCATCAATCCAACAAAAAGTGCCCTAGTCTTTCTCAATAAGAGCCCAAGGACAGACCAAGTATCCATCTAGGTGAGTGCCAAATTGAACAGTCGAGTTGCGAGACACATTTGGGAATTGAATGTTTGACCAACTGTAAAGAAAATGTCAAATAGCGCATACAGTAAACTCGAAGAACCATCTACTCACTGATGGGGGCAGGTCTGCATGGAAATGGCTGTATGTCCCCTGCAGTCGCCGCATATATATGGAAGATCTACTGTGTACCCAGGCTCCTGTATTGTCTGGAAGTCATCAGGTTGTCGCAAACAGGTCTAAACTCCATTGGGCAATTCCAGTGTACTGTCCTCAAACAACAGCAGTCCCTCTAAAAAAACACTGCAACAACAGCATCTCTCTTCTTATTGGAGATTCGTCGAATCCAAGCGGAACTAGACTGCAGAAAACTTACATTGCTAGGAAACATCCTCAGAGATAACAACACTCACGAATTTCAAATAGCTGCCAGACAACTTGCAGTAAAGTTCAGCAAGAGCAACAGCTGGTTTGTGGCATGCCAATCTTTACTAGACACATATAAACTACGAAGCATCTATCAGCTGATTAGCAGCATGCCTACCAGGACAATGTGGAAATCTCTCCTCGACACTCAAATAAACGGTGCACTCCTCATGCGAATCTGACTATGTAGATAAATCCGGCCTCAATTGCATGAACATTGCAGCATGTGCAGTGACCACCATCCATCACTGTGGAGCCTGTGCTGACAATACTACCAGAGATGTCACAAGAGATGTCACAAGAGCCGCAATCAAAGCAAGACTTCTAACAGGCACCTAAATACTGCAGACAAACAGTGCATGCTTCAACCAGCACTCGGTCTCGGAGGGATGTCCACTTTGTCATGCTGCTCAAGAAGACACAACTCACTTCAAAGCCTCTTGTGTAAGGCTGAAGGAGTGCAGAAGTCTGTAGAAGTCTGTATCTGAAAAGAATCCTCTCTATGCTCTGCCTGGAAAATGATGTAGATCTCATCAGCAAGCTAACAAATGAGACTGAAATTACCACTCAACTGATCCTTGACCCTGCAAAAATTCTTGTTGAGCCAACGTATAAGCTCTCCTCCACAAACTCACTTGAAATAGCAACGGTTACACGCTTTCTTTGCTGTTTACTGCATCTGACGTGCTCAAAACTGATAGAACAATACATCTATACTGCTCCAAGTATTACCGATATATCAGCTCATTATAAACATTAGATTTGCATGCTTCTACATGTATCTACGTTATCAACCTATGCCTGTGTGTGACTTGTCCATTACGCCATTGAACTTGGTGAAAACAAATTGCCATTTCTTGCTCTACTACTGTAGGGATGAGCCCATCGTGGCTGGAATTCCATATACAGATACAAATACAGACAGGCGACTAAGTGTTGTAGTCTGTCTATATATCTGTATCTGTCTGTATCTGTACTAATACTAGGCAAAAGTCTAAAGAACATCACGCCTAGGTGTGGGCCTCGTAAACATCGATTCACCATTGCTGTGATGCTCTCCCTCGGGTAGAGGTACACTGAGCGACCTAGTACGAACCTTGCTTCCTTCCTTTGTATGGCTTCAAGTTGGTTTGTCAGGTCACGTGTTGGTGGATCCCAGACTGTTGAAGCATATTCACTTTTTGGTCTGACAAGCGATAGGTAGGCATGTCTTTGGTGGATGTTAGTAATGATCTTAGATTTCTTGTTAAGAAGCCAAGCACTATGTGCAGATGATGTTGATTTAGATATCTGATTGTGCCTTTTTGGGGTTGTGTGTTAGTTGGATGCCGAGATATGGTGCAGATTTACATTCCTCACATTTCTCCCCACTCATTGTGCAGTGTGGTCAGGCATGATCTTCGTTGAGTAAGTATGCTGATATTGCACATGGATAGGTTGAATTTCATCTGCCATCTTTCCATCCAGGCCATAAATTTATCTAGGTCTGCTTGGAGAAGACGCTGATCCTCTTCTGTGTATATGGTCCGATATATGAGGCAGTCATCAGCACATAGCTGGATTGTGGAACTGTGGTTCTTTGCTATGTCGTTGATGTAGACTAAAAAGAGGATTTGGCCTAAAACTGATCCTTGTAGCACTCCTGACAGGACTTTTGCTGACTCGTAGCAGGCACCTTCTATGACAACATTTTGATGTCCTTGTCTATATATACAGTGGGCCATGAGTCTTCAGCAGTCTCAGCCTCAAACAATATGTTTAGTATATCCAGTCTCTGGCTAATTGCTCACTCTCATTAACAAATGAATTAAATGGATGAATCAGGAAAAACGAGGGTAGCAGAAGTTGAACAAGCTGGTCTGGACTAAGATCAGTGACACCAAGATCAGATAGGATTTGACAAAGCCATCTGTAATGCGGGATACGAGCTTCCTCGAGGATATGACACTGAAGCAGGAAATGTGTTCTGGTTTCAGCCGCCTCCTTGAACAGGATGCATGTTGTATCGCAAGCGTGCTGATTGAGGTTACTGTAGGATATCTGGAGACGTAGCGTGGCAGTTACAATCATGGCCTTTTATGTGGCTTTCTTTGTCTCATATGCAGACATATATATAGACGACCAGACTGGAGATACAGCTGACACAGGTCAAATTGGCCTCCAGACATATAACACATTGAGGTAAGATCTTTGGATTGACAGGCAGAGATTCAGACCAAAACAGAGTGATGGCACGATTAACACGTTTTTACCACATGACCATTTACGTGACCAGTCTTTTTTTCATAGGATGTTCATAGGGTAGTACTGTGGACTTGGGCTTTTCAGGCTCTATGTCTGCCTATGTCTAACTAGTGCCAGCTTGAAAGGGTTGACGAACATGCCTTCATCTGGGAAGCTGAAGGATATCCTTATAAGTCCCATCATGGAGTTTGTTGTATTGACCTGTGACTGTATGCGTTGCTTAAATGACAAGTTATTGTCCACTTTTGTCACATTTTCCAGGGTCACCAGGTCACCATTCTGATTTTGTAGACAATACCCATATATGTTTACATCTTTCTTTGTTCCACTCTGTACCTTCATTACTTTCCATTTATTTGGGTGAAACCACAGTAACCATGACACTTACTTGTTACTTGTTTTGTATATCCCGACTGGTCTAAGAGATCCACCAGTCAGTACTCCTGTCTTAACTGATGTAGAGTCTGAAGGTAAAGATTCTTGTCGTTTCAGTGAGATACCATGTTCTCTCAGTTGGGCTATATATTCTGGGACTTGACAGTCAGGATACACGCTCGTCTGTGGTGTAGCTTGAAGCAGAAGTCACGTGTAGCTTCCTCCAGGTGGCTAATAATGGGTCTGTTATAGGAAAGGTATGCGTTGTTTCAAGAATAAGTGTGGTAGACTCCTCATCTAAATGATCTTTCAGAGTGAGATGATGCCCTGCCACAAGTTTGTTGTCAATCATTTTTGTGAATGGCATTCTTGATGACTCGAGGTTGGGGCACCATAAAACTAAGTGTTCTGTAGTTTCAGCTCCAGAATTGCACAAAGGGCAGTTTGTGTTTGAACAATTTGGTGTATGACCACCATATAGATTATATCTTTGAGTCAGTAGTTTCGACTCCACAGTGGCCTTAGCGACGGTTAAAGGATCTATATTATTTCCCCCCATACCACGTATCAGTCCATCTTTTCAGGAAATCCAGATCCTTGAAATTAATATTGCATTTAATGTCTATATGTTAGGGAGTCCACCACTTCACAGGCTTGCATTCGAGGACTGCCTGTTGTACATTTTTTTTACATGCATGACTAAATATGGAAAAAAATAATTTGGAATCTTGAATCTTGGATCTTCCTACTGAGTCAATCTACCTCAGACATGTTTCGTTTAAATTTTTTCAACATTGGCATGATTTCTTTCTCTGCACTTAATTGTTCTTATATTTAAATGATTTTGTGCAGGTCTCCTGTATTTCAAGGAGAACATTTTGTAAGTGATCTGATGTGTCTGTTACTAGAATTCCTACTTCTGTTTTATTAAAGAAATTACTCAATATACCATCAGTAATCGTAGCTGAAACATCAGCTATTCTAGTCCATTTCATTATTGTTGGATAAAATGAATGAGCACTAAGCAAGTTTGTAAAATGTTGTGTGTTTCATCATGCCATTATTGTAGTCATCCGTGAGGTAAACTGTTTTGTTTTCCTTCTGAAGAGTTTCCAAAGTTTTTCTCAGTATTTCAATGAGACATTCCTATTCAATTGCTATTGAGGCAATAGCCTTTGGGTGATTTTTAAATTGGACATATAATTCTGTTTTTGTCTTTTGGTGATTGAATTATGATAAATATTATTTAAATGTAGTTTTCTATATGAGAAAGATCATCACGCTCAATGAATTGGATATTTTCTTTACTGTACATGCCTACACCACCTCCTCTGCCTGTGCTTTGTGCTTTTCAACAAATGTGTAATTCTTTATATTTATGAGATTAGTAGGTGAATTTGCATGTTACGTTGTTATTCATTTGGCCCAGTACATTCACAGCCTACAAATGAATAATTGAATGGCTTTGGAAGGATATAGTCACAAGTCGGTGCAGATATATTTAAGTAATTTCTAGTGTCAGCATGGTTACTTTTGGATAAATTTAATTTGAAAAGACTCAGAATGGGGGATTGGTCGCTGACAACCTCAGTGGTAGTAGAGTCATAATATCGATTTAATACTGCAAGCGTGAAATCTGTATTATCTTTGTAATGATTGGCGGGAAAAAGTGACTTGTTTCAATTGGTGTACAACCAGCAGGTGTCATCAGCTTCAAGGTTGCAATAATCAGATGTTGTTAATTTGGAGCAACTTAGATGAATCCACTTGTTACATAAGTTGCATAACTGTGCTCCCTGGTTGTTCTTAACAGGACTTCTACAGGATGAGCAAGGGAACTTGGCAGGCATGGGTCGGGTATGATCAGAAAAAAGGAATGGAAGTACTGAGGAGGGGGCCGTTATTGGTTGATCATTAGGAGGACTGAATAGGTTTCTCCATTTGGCTGTAACATTTGGATTATCATGACTTAATTGTGTATAGCCCCATCCATCCTGGGTTCCCAACACAACATCTATATGACCTACTGCATACTTTGAAAAGTTAAGCAAACAGACAAATTTAGCAAATAACAACAGGCTATGAAATAACCATACCTAAAGTACTTGGTTTTGAGAGAAACACCCGGCTGTCCTCATAGTCCAGCATGTATTAGTTGTCTGTCTGTGGATACACAGGATGAGATGAGTCAAGTATTAAATGACAATAAATCAGGCATAAAATATAGCAATTAGGATGTGCACAGTCATCTAGACTATTGACAAGTTTTAAGAACACAACTTCATACAGATGGACAACAAATGAGAAATGTTAAAGTTATATCCGACAAAAAATGATAATCAGAGTGATGCCATTCGCTAATTAGCCAAATGTTAGTAAAATTGAGATCTGACTAATAGACGACTGCACTTGAAAAGCATTAGAATAACCATCCTCTAAGACATGACTACGATTATACTGAAGCACCATCACGCATGCGCATACAGAATTTAGTGTAACATAGGGAACAAGGGGTATAGAAACTGACGCTTAGATGACCCACACAACCAAGATACTGTTGGATGTCTGTATGTTGGTGTTGAGTAAGGATAATCATCCAGTAGTTTGGAGCACCCACAGCATTGGTAAAAATTTTGATTTGTTAAAACTAGTAAAACTACTAGTGGGGGAGAGGACTAAGAGAGGAGATGGACTAAAATAAATTACAAAAACATACAGAATTAAATAATCGGACAATAAAAACACTCAAACACATGATTAAGATGATCATATACACATATACAGATACATTACCATCAAACAAGCATATTGCATGAACCAGAGATAGAGAATATGGATTACTATGACTGCAGGTTAGAAATTAAAGTTCTGCCACAGTGTATACTGTAACACAATCTTCTGCTATGATTTTCAATATTGCAGTGCAAGGCGTCGTCATTAGGAAGGATACCAGAGTCTACTAACATAGTGCAGTCTAGATAAGTTGAGTTAGACAGATTAAATCAGAGGCTATTAGATTCCATGTTAATATATCTAATGTGGAAATAATGAGCTGTTTGATTTGGTTCAGATTGTCTGAGCAGAGCGGGACATGAGGTAAGCATATGCATGTAGTCCTTAGGGGCACTCTTACAAAGTTGACAGATTGGGTCAACATTGAAATTACTAAATCTATGGAGAGTCATTTGGACAAAGTATGTGCCAATTAAGAGACAAGATTTAACAAAGCATCTATTTACATCTTTGGTGTTGTTTAAGACTGTCTCAGTTGATATATGAACTTTGTCGATAGCCAGTGTGACAAGCTTAAGATACCCCAGAGTGCTTTTTTGACTACACTCGCCCTGAAGACTAGCATTCCAGTAGCCATCTTGCACAGATGCTGCCATAGATTTTCAAGCCTCATTCCCAGGCATGTGGCCAAGTAGTTGAGCTATAGGTGGAAGGTAATAGTGAGATAGAAGTTTGTCACTATACCTGAACCAGCTTCTGGATGCACTGGATCCTATAGCCAGCTGACATAACATGTCAGATATGGAAGCATTTTTGCATCTTATAATATTACCAAGAAATGTTTGTTGTCAGTGATGTAGTTCGGCAGTGATATGCCTAATCCTGGGCAGAAGGAAAACTGCACATTTTGCTGTATGCATGGGCAAAGACTGAATAATGCGCAGCATCTGCAGATGAAAACCCTCCAGGTATTTAAGGTGTTTTGGCTGGAGTATAAATACCTCTAGCTCATAAAGAAGGCATGGTAGTACGTACATGTTAACTATTTTTAGTCTTACACTTGGTGTAATGCCATTGGAGCCATGCAGTACAGCCCCAGAGAGGCTATAGAAGGCTCTTCAATATTGTGAGATATTTCGTCTTTAGAGCTACGGATTAGGTCAATATGGGTACCCTGCGAACATAGTGAAATTTTAGTGTCACCAAGATGCCAGTCAGAGATCACTTCGTTACAATATTTTGGCAAAGGCACACACAACACAGAAGTTTTATCAGGATGTATGAGAAACCGTTCACTAGCTGATTAGGTAAATGTGCGGCTCAACATACACTGTAATTCACTTGCCGAGTTGCTGACCAGTGTCACATCATCAGCAACGGTAGGACATCCGGTGTAGTTAGTGCTAATGAATGAACCAATTTGACCCTTTTCTAGCTGCACAAGTAAGTTGTTAATGCAGGCTTTGTAGAGGCTAGGAGACAAGATACCACCTTGACGAACTCCTTCTTCTTCTTTTCGATCGCTGGTATCACACTTGGAGAGCCATTCCCAAGATGAAATCTGTAGTTTTCTGCAGTTCTTCCACAGGCCCATACAGCTTTTCAAGAAAAGAGGTTGACAAAGGCCAGATCTCTTCTCTCAGAAGCTGATACGTACTGCAACATTGAAGTATGTGCTCTGTGGTCTGTTCTGCCTCTCCACAAGGACAAGCGGGCGATGTCGTAAGGTGGAACCGCCTGTACATGTGTTGGTTTAGTCTGTTGTGTCCAGTTCTGAGACGAAAAATGGTCACTTGCTCTGGCCTCGAGAGATGATGCATCTTCTGATTGAGGTGTTCTATAGAGTGACTTGATGATAGTCTTCATCTCTGTATGGGTAACCATGTTTTCTGTCCGATTCTCTTCTGCACCCACCTTTAACATCTTGTAAAATGGGGAATGGTGGACGTAGGCAATTTTTCCACTTGACTTTGGAAGTAAGTCCAGAGTACAGATCAACAATTTGTAGGATATGCAAGTTGATACCCTGATCGTATATGTGGCATTTCAGGGACACATGGTCCACAGCATCGAAAGCTTTTTGTGTGTCGATGAAAGCCATGTATGTAGGAACATTTCTTTCCAACGAATCGTGTGTAGTTTCTGAGAGGGTAAGGCTTGTATGTCTAGTCGGGAACTACATAAGAAAAACCACACTAGAAGAAAGATTTCATATTCTACATTTAATTAAGCTCGTAATTAGAAAAAAATGTGATTTTAATATTATTATTATTATGTTCTATGTAATATCTGCATTCCAGGTAAACTTAAAATTAGCTTTTCTGTACGGGGTTTATTTACTAAACTTCATATATTACCAGTTTTCGTGATTGTTACCCACTTTCGTATCATCATCATCATCCCTCCTTAGCTGCAGTACTGTGTATCCATACGCTTTGCATTTACATCGACCAAATTTCAGACACGTGTACCTTATTTGACAATATCGTCTTTCTATCCCACCTACGAAAACTGGTAACTTCAGTTGTTATTACACGACAAAAACATCTTGACCGTTCAATCACTACTTGCTAAATCAAATATCTGCATTTAGCTATCAGAATAAGATTTTTATGCTCGCTTACATACTGCAATAAAAAGCCAGAATTCTGGAACCTTATTTGAATATTTCTAGTACAAATCCGGATATTATCTTACTTCTTAGGGTCAGAGACCTGGTTAAAACCTGATATTTTTAGCACAGAACTCTTCCCAGAAGAATATGATGTGTATCGCAAAGATGGAGTTGACGGTTACGGTGGAGTACTTGTTGCCACAAAGAAGACCCTTGTTTCACAGTACCACCATCAGCAGAGTCAGTTGTCGTGCGCATTGAGACAGAAAACAAAAAATATACATCAATGACCTATGTAACAACATCAACTCTGTGGTCCGTCTTTTCGCCGACGATACCATCCTGTATGCAAATATAAGCATCATAGCGTGGGGCTACGTTTCGCAGCTACATCCATCCTGTGGTAACAGTTCATTTGAAGGGAATCCTGCCATTTAGATTAGGCGCACCCAGGTGTTATCCGACATGGTATCCCTTGTCTTGTGTGACTTAGAACTGTGTCACAAACTATCTTTAAATTCTCTTACACTTGATGTTCCAGGAAACGACTTCTTCCATATTTAAGGTGGAGGAACTGATGTTCATGTATGTTCTGCATATTTCCGGAAGAGCAGATGATCTTATGGTTGCACATCCGTCAAAAGACAGCGTTTGATGTGTAGTTTGTATAGATAATGACAGCTGCAGCTCTCGACCCCCGGATAGCAGAAGATGAAAACAACAGCAATAAGACCAACCACGGCCTCCACAAGTCAGCATGCCAACAAATGCTAGGCGCAGCAGGGAGTAACCATGAGCATAGGCGGCACACCGCAGCTGACACTGGGAACACCCATCTGCATCACAGCATTTCCACAAATCAGCTAAAGTCTTAAATCTAATATCACTGATATACTGACGGTTTCAAGGACGCTTAATTAAGCGACAACCGTCAAATCATTCAAGAACAAGCTAGGTATAATTTACTTCAGAGAAAGATCTTTTGAATTCTTTATGCCTAGTAAAATGATGATGATGTAGAATCTCAAATAGGTTGTCGGATGTACACTTCACCCATAGAGCTATTATCATCATCGTCTGATTTCCTAATATCACCAATCAGGGAATATTTTGTTGGAAAAAAATTGCATAGCAGTAACTGCTAAGCAAATCGAATAATGCATAGCAGTTCATAGCACTTGCATAGCAAACAAACTGTGTTGAAACTGGTTGGTGTTCTAACGGGGAAACATTTCAAAACATATTTGCATGATCAAAAACGGCTTTTTTCATCTACACACACTATGAGCAAGTGAATCTGAAAACAACTGAGAAGCATAATTTTTCGATTTCGCAAAACGTTTTCCCTATGGAATGCATGACTGGTTCCAATGTAGCAGTCATTGATACATATACCATACCGGGAGCTAGTCAATACTTTCAAGCCGAGAGAATTCATGATTTTCATCATGTATTGGTGCTTCGATCGTGTTGTTCAAGCCACGAACAGAATAAATATGGAATGTAGTCTTTTCTAATATGGTTTCAAAATAATCTAGATGGAGATCAGTGTTAAAATGTGTAATATAACCAGGGTTCGAAATTAGCGAAAAGTTGAAGGACTACCAGACTTGGCAAATCAGTAGTCCGTCTAAAAAATTAGTTGTCCGTAAGGCGTGTAATATGCGACACGTAGTTTACACAAATTGCACAAATGTGACATGAACAGATGGTTGAATAATTAATATTGGACTTCTGAGAATGTTATTGAGGATAGTGTATCAGTCTTCAGGTCTACAGTAGCCAGTATTGTCATTTGTCAGTATAACATATGTCAGATTCAGAATATGCATGTACTGGCTCCGGCCAAGGTCAAGGGTGTATAGGAAACCTAAAATAATACGTATTGGCAGATTTGGCAATTACATTGATTGGAAGCTGTTGCTGCTTAAGACAGCAACACATCTCAGTCAAATTATTTTCAAAAAAATCAATAATGTACCTCCCATGAATACTGTGATTTCATTGACTAGGGTTAACATATATTTTGTAACTTACCAACCTACATCACATATCCCTTTCAACTGGTAGGCTAAACAAAGTACACATCATTCAATACAATGTAAGAAGGCTGAATAGTGTTAGTGCTTAACTGGAAGCTGTTGTAGGCTATGGCAGCTGTGAGCAACAGGTCCCCCTTAAAAACTTGCAACATATCAACAGCTTATTAAGATGAAATATAGTTTTTGTAATACTATGACTTCAGTTGAAAGAGTTAACAATTTTTATTTAAAAATTACTAATGGTTGTTTTCTCTGGCTTAAATAGTGAATGATAAAAAGTTTTACTGTGATCAGCGTGTATCAATCGGCTCACGTGTTACTATGAATACTACGAATGCTATATATATATACTACTACGTCATTCTTAAAATTACCGCATAAAACATTGTTTATTTTCTTTACCGTCGGTAGTTTCTTTGCCATTCATTGGTTGTTAGCTCACCTGGCCAGAATGGCCAAGTGAGCTTATGCCATAGCGACCGTTCGGCATCTGTCCATCTGTCTGTCCGTCCGTCCGTCAACTTTTTCCTTTAAACGACTTCTTCTCAAGAACCACTAGGCTGATATAAGTTATCTTTGGCAGGAAGTATCCTTAGGACATAGGGATCCAAGTTTGTTCAAACGAAGCCGATCGGCCAATTTGGCCGGTGGCCAATTTGGATTTTGGCCGATTTTAGGAAATGTCTTTAACAATCTTCTTCTCCGAAACCGCTTGGTGGATTGAAGCAAATCCCATGAAATATGATCTAGGGCAAGAGCTGAACCAAGTTTGTTCAAGGGAACTTGATTGGCCAAATGGTTCAGCGGCCATTTTGGTTGAGCTAGTTTTAGCGAAAACGACTTCTTCTCCAGAACCGCTGAAGGGATCAGGCCAAAATTTGGCAGATATGATTAGGGACTAAAGGCCATTAAAGTTTGTTCAAGGGAAGTTCATCTGTCACAAAACATGGTGCAGTCGGCCAATCAAAATACAGCATGTTTGGCGGCCATATTGGATTTTTTTATTTGATGGATTTTGAGGCTGAAATTGGTTTTATATAGGTTTTTTGGGTATTCTGATCACAAATTTGCAATTTTCAAAGCTGTCGGATAAACGGTTTGGTGGCCATCTTGGATCATTTTCCCGCCAAAAGCTCCCATACTAAAGCAATGGGAAATCTAAAATGTCTACTTTTCGAGAACTTATGGGACGATTTCAATTATATTTGGCAGGAAGCATCCTTAGGTGGTCGAGATTCAAATTTGTTCAAATGAAGCCGATCGGCCAATTTGGTCGGTGGGCATCTTGATTTTTGGGCAATTTTTGGAAACGTCTTTAAAAATCTTCTCCGAAACCGCTTGGTGGATTGAAACAAACCCCATGAAATATGATCTAGGGCAAGAGCTGAACCAAGTATGTTCAAGGGAACTTGATTGGTCAAATTGTTCAGCGGCCATTTTGGTCGACCTAGTTTTAGCCAAAACAGCTCCAGAACCGCTGAAGGGATCAAAATTTGGCAGATCTAATTAGGGATTAAGGGGCATTAAAGTTTATTCAAGGGAAGTTGATCCGTTAAAAAAACTTGGCCGCAGTGGGCCAATCAAAATACAGCATGTTCAGCGGCCATATTGGATTTTTTTGTTTGATGGATCTTGAAGCAAAAATTTGTTCAGTACAGGGTTATGAGTATACTGATTTCAACCATGCCATTTCTGAATCTATCAGATAAATGGCTTGGCGGCATGTAGTAAAATTGGCATTTAGTACAGGTGGTCTTTATAGCATGTTGAACTGCATTCTAAAACCCTTGTAATCATTTGACAGAGTGACCAAACTCACTTAGCAGCAGTTGTTCACTAGTTCAAAATAATAATTTGACTGAAAGTCATTGCTGCCTTAGAATGCAACAACTTTCTGTCGAATAAATATCAAAATATTCAAAGTCATATATGTCAGCATATGTATTGTTATCTTAGATATTTAGCCAGCATAGGAAAACATGTAATCTTGTAATTTAAAACCACAACTCTAATTCTCAGGATTGAAATGAAATTAATACCCAGTGAGGTAGTGAGCTGATGAAGTGTACCATATTCACATACTGATTCTAAAAGATTTATTTAATTAATTCATCATTAACCCTTTAACACTCATATCAGCCAAAAATGGCTTCTGCAGTGGTCGTGAGAAATGTCCATTTGCCGACTAAAAGAAGACATTTTTTTGAAAATTTACCACTGGAATGACTGGCTCGATAATGGAGCCAGTAATTCCAGTGATAAATTTTCAAAAATAGTCTTCTCTTGGTCTGCAAGTGGACATTTTCTTTGAGAAAATTTAAATTGTCTTGAATAAATTTGAGGGTTAAAGCCAATTAATTCTAGCAATGAATTTAGTCGAGTATTGCGTTTCCCACAAGTTTTGTTGGACAGCATGTAGCATGGTGACAGACATTTTGAAAATGGTTTTGCTGATGATGTCTGTTACTGTCAAGTGCAGCAACAGTTTTCAGCATGACTATTCAACCCTTGTCACACCAATGTCTAGAGATAAATTGTTACAAAGCCAGTATTAGAAAGGCTGGTGTACAGTTTGTAAACACCATTGCTGAAGACCATTGCTGTCATAGACAGTGCTGTTGCTGTTATACAATTGACAACAACAGCTTACACAACAACTGTTAAGCAACAGCTTAGCGCATTATTTCCAGTTAAATGCATTAATAAGATTCGCTTCTTATCAATTTATTATTATTAGCTCACCTGGCTATCGATATCAGAGGACACAATATCTTACCTATTTGGCTAGGTTAGGAAAATGGTTAACCCTTTATCCATCATATCAGCCAAAAAATGGCTTCGGCCGTGTTCTTGAGAAATGTCCATTTGCAGACCAAATGAAGACTATTTTTGAAAATTTTGCCATTGGAATCACAGACTCTTTTTAACGAGCCAGTCATTCCAGTGGTAAATTTTCAAAAATATTCTTGGTCTGCAAATAGACATTTTCTATGAGAAAATTGAACTTTTCTTAAATTCAATGGTTAAATGGTTAATTAATGTGCAATTGGAGTTTTATTTCCACCATCCATTGACATATGACAGCTTTTATTACCATAATAGATAAAAAACTAAATTAACAGGTTAACCTTTTCCCTGCAACTGCTGCCTAAATATTTAAGATATGTATTGTGTACTCTGATACCTATACTGTTAAAATATTTTGAAATTTATTTGATTCAGTGAAAGTTGCTGCTGCCTAAGTCAGCTATGACTCAGTCAAATTATTTTTTGAATAAACTGCAGCATCGCGAACTTGGCCATTCAGCAAGATGTACGTACACATGTTAAAAGGATGGTTTGGAATATACTCAGTTGAACCTGCTATAAAGACCATCTGTATTAACCCTTCTTAAAGAAGCCAATGTTGCCTAAGGCACAACGGCTTCGCGTCAAATTAATTTCAAAATATTCAACAAAATAAGTTTTATATCATAAAGAATATACTTTTCCGGGATTTATGGGTGAAAGGGTTAAGAGACCACCTGCCTTAAAGAAAATTTTCTTCATTTGCTAAATGCAATTAAGCAATGTATTTGAAACTTTATTAGCCCTTTAATGGTCAAACCAGCGAAAACCTGCCTCTGCAGTGGCCTTGAGGAATGTCGATTTGCAGGCCAGCATGAGTATTTTTAAAAATTTACCACTGGAATGACTGGCTCGATAATCGAGCCAGTCATTCCAGTGATACATTTTCAAAATGCTCCATATCTTGGCCTGCAAATAGACATAACCTGAAAGTTTTGTTTTACTGAAAAATCATGACCATTAAAGGGTTAGGAAACCAGTTACCATAAGAGGCTGTCTTCTGATTCTCACTTGAGGGGTGTCTTAATACAAGTTTGACTGCATGTCATCAATTTCTGTTGTTAGTACTGATGTCTTCTATTTTTGCTTAAATATTGTTCAAAAGCACCTTTGCAAAATCAACCATTTGACTGTGAAAGTCATTGGAAGTGGCACTGATTGATGTAAAACTCCATAAAGATTAGTTGAGTTGTAAATGTTCCAGGTGAGCGACACAGGCCCCATGGGCCTCTTGTTCTCTATATAGTTATATTTATTAACCAATAATCTTGTGAGAAAGTATGTTCCCGACTTTGGAAAAGAGAACTCGAGAACACTCGCGCATGCATCGATCTTGGCGACATGCCATTCTAAATCTGTCGCTTACGCGAATCAAGTGCGATACGCCGCATGGCTAACTATACTGTGTCAGCCTTGATTTGGGGATGCGTTAACAGGAGTTTAGCATTCGCGCTGATATACCTCAGTTTCCGAGACAAACATTGTCTAAATCGACCAGAATCAGCCTAGATAAACTTGTATTTTTAAAGTTTATCATAACGCTAACTAATCATGAGGCAATGATCAATAGGCATAACCCCCTATAGGAGAATTTAGATTTACAAGAGAGTCTGTTACGAGCAATATGTCGACGACCGTGAATACCCCGTGATACATTGCGAGTTTCTGACTGGTGTCCAAACTCAAAACTGAAGTCTGTAACAGTTTATTATTATACCAGAAGAAGGAAGCCGCTAATGCATGCGCACTAGAGCTGGGCGGTACTGATATTTATATGACGGTATCGGTACCATGAAAAAATACCGCGATACCACGGTATACCGTCATCTGAGCTTGAGGCATGCCATGAAATTTGAAAAAAAAATCTCCTTTTCACTGCCATCTCCAATCAACGGTAAATATAGGTAAAATAAATAAATCAGCTTCCTGATTTAGAGAAGAAAAACATGGCTATTGCGACTGTTTAGTTTCCCGATTTTATTAGGTCACTATTTTTATTGACGTAATATCATTCACGGGGAACATCAGTCAAAGGGTGTGGTCGACTCGCTAACTATTACCCGCTGTTTGAGACATTGGGGTGCACTATTTTCAATCTGGATTGTTCTTGCTATTAATGCGTGCGACCAGCAAACGGCAAATTTTATTTTGGCAGTCGAGCGCTTTGATAAACAGAGTCCAGACAAAATCTGCGAGTATTTAAACGGGGTGAGTGTTGTACTCTTTTATTTCTGTTGGAGTCGTATATTCTGTTACTCGCGAAAACAGGCCATATACACATACATATAACACGACATTGAATATAACCGATTCCAAAGCTTCTAATAATTACCGAGTACCCGATGTGCAGACTCGTTACTCACCATGCTTCACGTGAACAATGCGTGTAAAAAGCTATTTCCACGAACTTCCGACGTGTATCCAGTTGAAAAATGAATTACAAAAACTAAAACACTATAATTTTTATTTGATTTGATTTTATTCCCAAGGAGAAATTTAAAGAAATTTCTTAAAACAAGCCAGAAAAATAAAAAATAACGACCAACGCTGCTCGTTGTTATTAATTAGCACGTGATCAAAACGGCGCTAGCAAATACTACGATTTAGTAAATTTTCATTGATAAATTCAGCATAGTAATGTATTTTCCCACGGTCTAGTTCATGAACAACCAATCAGATACGTCTTTGCGAGATTGCTGTTGTGTTTGAATAGCACGCAGTTTGCATGTCGTTTTGTTATTCTAGCGTGTTTGTTCGGTGACAAAATGCTTGGAGTAATAAATTACAAATAATAGAAACGGGAATAGGGAATATATTATAGTGTAATTACTACCGGCGGACGGCCAGAGAATGAGTTTAGATGTTTTAAATAAAATAGTTTTACTGTGAGACTTTCAAGACGTACGTTTGACATACAATTCTGCCTGTCATTATTTTGTAATTGACGTCTTGATGTTTGTTTTTACAACGACCCTTTCACCTCAACTCGGCTAATAGTTAGGGATGCCTGTATTTTTGGCACTATTAGCACTTATTTACCGTTGGTCAAGTCAGATTTTATGAATATATTTCTCAAATATTGCTCAAACATTATGGACGGTATTCACGGTATTTGGAAATGTCAACGGTCACGGTATCGGTTCGCGGTATACCGCGGTCCTCACAGTACTACCGTCAGACCGCCCAGCTCTAATGCGCACATCACTTGCTTTTAGAATTGTGATCTATAGAGCGCTTACTGAACTCGCTTCACCAGCGGTCATTTGTCCCATAGTGAGGGAAGGTATGAAGATATGTGCTCTATAGCTATGTATGTCTGGGCTATATCGGAAATCAGTCTCCAATGCATGCGCATTTCGCTTCCTTAGTAAATTTGACAATCGTTTTGCAACTTTTAGCGACTTTTTATCCAAAATATTTCAAAATTAAGTGAATTGACTGAATTTTACATCAAAATTATGTATCGCAGCAAATAGCTATGCGACGTTGTAAATGTGTAGCAACAGGTACTCATTTGCATCGCATTTTGCGATGCGATACCGCTCGAAATATTCCCTGCATCAGTTGTCTAAGTTGTATTTATGAATAAAATCAATATAAAACAAATCTGATCAGTGTGTCGTATTTATTTCAATACTGTACTACGGTAACCGTAGGCTTGCACGATTATCCGATATCCGATTTTTTTTCAGCCACAATTTCTTACGATGTGATTTTGAAAAAAATCGAAATATCGCCAAAATTTTACTGTCATGCTGTATTCTGTCTATTTATAGCATAGGTGTCTATTACGTCAAGCTGTTCAATTTATTTCCACACCAACATCTCTGAGAAAGGGGTGGGATTATACTAGGAATAGGTAAAAAAAGGTTGAAGTTCATTCTCTAAAATTGCTTTGAAAGATGGACACTAATACGAAAATTCAACACAATCTACCGGTAAAATTTCTTGCCACCTTACTGTATACCTCAAAACCATGATCGCGGGAGTGAAATTATTACCTGGGAAGGTATAAATATTGCATGTTTTGTAATAAGCATGGTTTATAAAATCAAAAGTAATTCAAAATTTGACATTAAATGGCGTCGCGGGATTATATAAATCACGTGATATTGCTTGCTCTCCTGTTTTTTGAGGCGAGAGGTGGTGCGTTCACAAATGTGATAGCTAAATGAGATGGTAAACACGCTTTAGCAAGCATGGCGAACTATCCTCGATGTTTTTGAAGGCTAACTATTATTAGTAAAATATATAAATCACATGATATTGCTCGCTCTCCTGGTTTTGGAGGCGAGGGTGGTGCGTTCACAAATGTGATAGCTAAATGAGATAGTATACATGCTTTAGCAAGCAAGGTGAACTATCCGAGATGTTTCTGAAGGCTAACTATTGTTATTAACCGGGTAATCGGAAATGCGGAGCAGATCTAAACATTAGATGTCTATGGCTTTAAAGTACATTCCTAATATCACATGATTTGTATATTTTCACAAAGACGACATGAAATGTCAAAATTTAGGATTAATTTTCGTGTAATAAACGATGATTTTAACAGAGTACGCAATATTTAGGTTGGCCAATGTAATAATTTCACTTCCGCAATGATGGATATGGTATACATTAAGCCAAGGGGTAAGGCGGCAGGAAATTATTAATTGTGTCCTATTTTCGTGTTATTAGCGATCGGTTATAGTTTAAGCATCTTGGCGACTGGATTTTAAGTTTTTGTTGAAATTTACCAATTAGAAGTCATCCGGCTAAAACTGATATGAAAACTCAGAGCGAAACCGATACGGCTACATAAGCCACACCATGCAGTCCAACTCAACCCATGACCAATTCACCCCGTGAATTCATATACCTTAAAATAGGCTATACGATATATCGAAATATCGTGATTTTTTCACCATGATATATCACGATACCTCCTAGGACAATATCTTGCAAGCCTAGGTAACCGGAGTCAATTCAAACAGTTTATAATCATTTACTTAATCTTACTCTATAATGTGCTGTGCGCCATATCTAATGCATGCTATCTTTATTATTCCCCATTTTCATTCTATGTTTTATGGTAATAAATGCCAGTGTATCTGCAGATTATTTCTATTTCTGCGAAATATAAAATGTTAGCCATTTTGATAGATAAACTACTGTACTTCTCCTTCAATCAATACTCACCATTCTGTTACTTCTGATATACAGCTGGCCTTGACAGCGGCTCTAGGATTATAGACTTAGAAAGCTTTACCGACTCCTGGGAACCGGGTACTCGGCTCCCAACTGCCGAGTACCCGTTTACCATAGAGCTCATTCTTGTTTGCATAGCAACAAGAGCAATACATGCTTTCTGCATTAGGGATTTTAGTGTTTTAAATAATCTAAGTCTTTAATCGGTGATAGTTTGTGTGTTCTGAAAGGATTAACTAAGGACTATGGAGAATACCGCCCAAGATAACCAGGTTGTATTGTTCTTTATTATCCATAGTTAAAAGACTTAGGTCTCTAAATTTCGTTGTGTCGCATGTTCCAATTTCTGACCCCATAGAATCTGGGACGTGTGCTAACAACGATATATGCCAGACGATCGCCTTCTTTAACCCCCAACAGGCGATCGGCAGATATGAAAATAGGTGTTTGCTACGGTATTTCTAACACGAATATCGGCTGACGTCGTTCTCCGTAGAATCCGAGTGGGTGACATCACACCTGGTCGCTCGGATGTTTATGTGAAGAAAAATTTTTCATTAATTCGCGCATCTTATTCTGGGTGCTGCGTACTAAAAATGGTACCGGAAACTTTAGAATGATCAAGTTTACGTGCGATCACGATCGGTTTGCAATGATCGGTGGTTTCAAAATTCTTGAGTAGATGCATGGTCTGCGGTTTTACCGTGTGAGACAGCAGTTTGTTATACATTTTGTTGTTTTCTTCACATATCGTGCTGCTTTCGTTAGGAGTATAATTTATATTGATTAGTAAATATACCCTGAATGCTATGCGATATGATTCCTGGAGCCGTTACACATCCTGGAGGATCTATTATGGGTGTGTTTGTGCCCGCCGCGTGCTTGTCGTCATAGTCAATGCGATCGTTGTTGTAACGTGGCGGGGTGGGGTGCGCGGAGGTTACGGTTAATTTATGAGTCAAAATTATTTGAAAATTAATTGTCTGCCTTCCATCCGGGTCTCGTTCCGCTTGTTTATTGTAGGTTTGTGCTTATTTTATAGGTCAAGACAGCCCCGCCATCATGTGACGACTGCCATAAGTTTGTCTGTGTAATGTTCAAGGACCATGTCTGTTTTAGGTGTTCTCTGTGTAATATAGATCATAGGTGTAATGTTTGTGCAGTGTGGTCCGTCGAAATGATGGTTAAGTTCCTTGCCAAGAAGGACTTGGCTGGGACTGACGCGGGGTCAGGCGGTCCGAGAGGAAATCGTGGAGCGCCCGGTTCGGTCGGTGGGGGTGCTCCATGTCCCCAGCTGGAGGTGGCGGAGATGGCACCGCCGGCGTGGTTTGGTCCGGCTATGCAGGGTTTTCTGCATAGCGTTCTGCCCACGCTGGTGTCGTCCCTGCTACCAAAGGTTGGGGGGGCAGTTTCTCCCCATGCCTGGTACGGATCCTGTCCTCGGACAGGATTCTGGACTGGTTACCGAGGGGGCCGTCTTGTACGGCCCCCTGGCAGGCACGTCTGGCTTCGGTCAGACGGTTTCTGTCTCTCTGCGGCCACCTCCGGGTGGTCCAGTAGCGGTGGCCGGTCCGTCAGGTGTGGGAGCCGTCCGCCAGGACGGCTCCACGGTTGACTCATCTAGTGACGGCTCTTCGGAGTCTGAATACGAGGAGGCCGAGGAGGAGAGGTTGCTGCGGCCCGTGAAGCCGCAGGTGGAGAATATGGAGGTTGATTCCGTCCTGGACGGAACCGGCCTCCATTTGTCTGGTTTGGCGCAAGCCAGGTCAGCGGCTCCGCCTGCGGCTGAGGCCAATCCGTTACCTTGCACCGGTTCCGCGCGGCTTGGTTTGTCACCAGCCATCATGGGAACGGGTGTGCCGGGCCAGGCGTGGTACTCACCTATCTCGCCTGGTCCGGCAGCCGGACATGGGGTGCCATTGGCGCCCGTGTCCGGCTATGGTTCCGCGACTGTTACGGGTCCGTACGGTTTTCCGTGCGGACCTACCCCATGGACCGGAGTGTTTCATGGGGTGGTGGCGGAACCGTGTGGTAGCGGAGTGCCTGGCGTGTCAGCCGTGGCTCCTTGCCGGGAGGCCGTGGCTGGCAGACCCGTGAGCACGTCAACGGGTGACGTGTTTGCGGGGGTGTCTTCATCGGAGGTAGATTGGTCAGATGCTCTGGCGTGGCTAGCCAGGGTTGACCCGTCTGTGGTTTCGGCCACGGCTGATGAAGATGCGCCCCGTCCATCGGTTGCGTCGATTAGGACGGGGATTTTGCCCGCGGCCCGGATCCAGTCAGTGGGACTGGATCCACGGTTCATAGATTTGTTGGATGCTATTTATAGCAAACAACTAATGACCAATGGTCAGCTCCCTGCGGCCTCTAGGGAGGTGCGGGCAAGATGTCATATTCCGCGGTGTGAATACGACAGGTATGGTGTAGTCCCGTCGGTCACGGAGGATGACCGATGGGTACTGGGAGTCCAGAGTTCCGCGTCTGGTGGCCCCGGTCCGGCACTAGTGGATAAGTCCCAGGTACACCAGGAAGAAGTCCTGTCCCTATGCGATGAGCGTGTGAGGGCAGCGTTGAGCGCTGTCAATCACTCTTATCGTCTCCTTCAGTCGGTGTGGGCTGAAGCGGGGGCAGGCCACCCTGTGCCACCTGTGGCGCTTTCATGTGTTAATGACGGCTTGGTGCTGTCAATGGACGCATTGGCAAGGGTGCAAGCGCGAGTGACGAAGTCCAGGAGGCAAATGGTCATTGACCATATGCGTCCGGCTACGGCAGTCAGGGAGCGTCTTCTTGGGACGCCCCTGACAGGGCCTAGCATCTTTGGTGGCCAAGCGCGGGCCATCTTAGAGGACACCGCCAGTATCGCGCAGAATCGGTTAGCGGTAAACCTACAGCTAGAGCTAGTGCGGCAAGCGCACGCACTAGGGGCTGTGGGGAAACCGCTAACGGGACAGCCTTCAAAGAAGCAGAAGAAGCATAAGAGCAAGGCGAAAGCCAGGCCTGTTGCGACTTCTGCTTCAGCTGGGTTCTCGGAGCCGCCGCCGGCGAAGGTTGTAGAGGCGCCTACCCTCCCCAATGTTGCTCCTGACCGCCCTAGAGGCGGGAAGGGGAAGGGTACGGGTAAGGCCTCAAAGGGCGGACAGAAGGGGCCGAAGCGTACCTGAGGGTACGCAACCTCCCTTCATATCCGCCTGGACCGCGCCTGTGCGACAGGAACAGTGGTGCCAGTTATACCCGTCGTGCCTAGAACGAAATGGTTCTCACTCTCTCTCGTTAAGAAAGAGGGGGGGGGGGGGGGGCGGACTGCGAGCCGGACAACCCCGTTAGACGTCGAGGCGTCTATGGTGGGTGGAAGGCTCATGCGTTTCGTCGAGGCCTGGCGAGGTGTGACGTCAGACAGTCTGGTCCTGGGATGGTTATCCCAGGGTTACATGCCGGAGTGGTGGGACTTTCCACCACAAAATCTGTCTTTGGCACCTGTCTGGACACCCGTACCAAGGGAGCCAGACAAGTTAGAAGCCGTTCAAAAGGAAGTGTCGGGTTTGCTTCTGAAGGGAGCAATAAAACCAGTAAACCGGAACACTCCAGGCTTCTATTCAAACATGTTCCTTGTCCCCAAGAGCACAGGGGGATGGAGACCCATACTCAATCTCAGGCCATTAAATTGGTTCATCCATACGCCTCGGTTCCAGATGGAAACGCCGAGGTCGGTAATGGCGGGATTGAGGAAAGGAATGTGGTGTTTATCGATCGATCTGAAAGATGCATATTTCCACATTCCGATGAATCGGAGTTGGCACAGGTTTCTGAGATTTGCGTTTCAGAATCAAGTATGGGAGTTTACAGTTCTCCCGTTTGGCCTGTCGACAGCTCCGAGGGTTTTCACAAGAGTGGTCCATGCGGTGACAGCGTTTCTCAGAAAAGAGAACGTGGCGTTACACACCTACATAGACGACTGGCTGCTCAAGGCAGACTCGGCAGCCAGGTTGAACGTGGATACTGCTCTGACTCTGAAGTTACTTTCAGATCTAGGCTGGATAGTCAACGAGGAGAAATCCGAGTTGACGCCCACTCAACATTTCGTTTATTTGGGGATGCGATTCGACCTCGAGGAGGGCAGGGTTTACCCGTCAGAGCCCAGAGTGGTGTCTCTGTTAGCCATCCTCGGGAGTTTTCGAGTGGGAAACCACATTCAGGCGAGGCGGTTCCTTCAGATGCTGGGCATGATGGTCTCCATGGAGCAGGTTATCCCGTACGCTGCTCTAATGCGAAGACCTATCCAGTTGTATCTGATGTCTCTGTGGAAACAGAGAACAGAACCCCTGTCAAAACTGGTGCCAGTTTTGGAGCCGATAATATCGCATCTTCTATGGTGGAAACAGCGTCAGAATCTCCTAATAGGGGTTTCGCTGCACCTACCCCACCCCCAGCTGTCCGTTTACACGGATGCATCGCTGGAAGGGTGGGGTGCCTGCCTGGGAGAACACCAGGTCTCGGGCACATGGACTCTCCCGGAGAGTCAGCTGCATATCAATCTGTTGGAAATGATGGCAGTGGAACTGGCGTTGGAAGAGTTCCTTCCGATGATCAGGGGCAAGGTGATATTGATACGGTCGGACAATTCGACAGTAGTATCATATATAAATCGCCAAGGAGGGACCAGGTCGCCCACCCTGTGCATCAGGGTGTGGCACTTGATTCAATGGTGCAGGAATTACTCGGTTGTTTTGAAAGCAGCTCATATTCCTGGCCGATTGAACATTCTGGCGGATGCTTTGTCTCGCAGACAGAGAATCCTGCCAACAGAATGGTCCCTCAACCCTCCAGTTCTACGACGGATCTTCGAGCATTGGGGCAAACCCAACGTGGACTTGTTCGCCACAAAGGAAAATGCTCAAATCATGACATATGTCTCGCCGATTCCAGATCCAAATGCCGTCGATACAGACGCTCTGGCGATAAGCTGGAGAGGGATACACGCTTACGCGTATCCGCCCACCATTCTTCTACCGAAGGTATTGGTGAAGGTCAGGGAGGAACCGTGTCTGGTCCT
Organism: Chaetoderma sp. LZ-2023a; assembly: GCA_034401795.1. NCBI lineage: Eukaryota > Metazoa > Mollusca > Caudofoveata > Chaetodermatida > Chaetodermatidae > Chaetoderma > Chaetoderma sp. LZ-2023a. The sequence continues at coordinate 39,335,783 of CM067362.1, read as the reverse complement.
GCTAATAGCGCCGTATTGGCCGAGCAGGGCGTGGTTCACGGATCTTCTAGATCTGCTGGTGGAAAATCCTGTGCAGTTGCCCGAGATTCCGAACATAATCTCCCAGGCCAAGGGACGCTTCCTACACGAGCGTCCCGAAATGTTCAAATTGACTGCGTGGATGTTGTCAAACAACGTTCCACGTCGGAAGGCTTTTCTCGACAGGCTGCTGATTTCATCGCGGCTGCGAGAAGGAGGTCAACCTTCAAGTCATATAACAACAAGGTTAACAGATTTGCAGACTGGTGTGAAGAAAAGGGTATTGATACCTTTCAATCCACTATTCAGCAAATAGCAGACTTTCTCTGTGAGCTGTTCTTTACAGGACTAGCTCCCGTCACAATTGCTGGATACAAGTCAGCTTTGGCATCAGTTATCCCTTGTCTAGCCAACAGGGATAGTCCAGACGTGGCCCAGTTAAACGTGATGTTGAAGGGAATGAGCAATCTCCGCCCGAGACAACCGGTAGTCATTCCAGCCTGGAGTCTATCTTTAGTGCTTAATGTACTGGCCAAGCACCCATTCGAACCGTTGCGTTCGGCTAGTCTAAAGCATTTGACTCTAAAGGCGGTCTTTCTATTGGCAGCTTCCTCAGCTAGAAGGCGCAGTGAGATCCATGCGCTTTCGGCAGAGAGGAACCGATTTATTGTTTCTGGAGAAGGTCTGCGTCTTCTGCCAAGAGCAGAATTTATGTCAAAGAACCAATCTTTGAGATATCCCGGCAAACCGATCATTATACCGAAGTTAACCAGGTTTGATCGTGATGCCAGTGTCTGGTGCCCGGTCCGTGCTTTGACTAAGTACAAGAAACGGACTGACTCGTTACGGTCGAACGATAGACATTTGTGGATCTGCCATAAAAAGCCTTATGGCGCCGCATCCATGGATACTATCTCTCGTTGGGTGGTCGAATGCATTCAGACTACTCATGAGATGGCGACTGGGCACCAGGTGCAGGGCGTAAGGGCACACAATGTTAGAGGAATAGCCGCCTCGACCGCCCTTTACAATGGTGTTCCGTTAGAGGACATCATGGCCGTTGCACAATGGCACTGTGAGTCCTCATTTACGGATTACTATATGAGGGATGTGTCAGACTCAGCCAATCCACTCGCTTTAGCTGTTTTGAAACGATAGTTAGTGACCACACTGCTTTTCCCCTTTTTTCACTTTGGTAAGAAAAGAACCTAAAGCAGGCATGGTCAAGCGAGAGGATGTCAACCAGATTGTGTCACTGATGGCCGAACCGGTGTATGGTTGTAGGCGGTACGTCTGAAGTCCTGTTATCATAAGGTAATTCAACAAGTGAGAGTTTTTTGTATTATGTATATGTATCATGTTCATTCATCTTATATATTCATGCTCATTCCCAGGCTAATACAAGCGATATGCAGGGAGTAGTTAACCCTCTTGGCATATTGGTGTTTCAGGCGAGATACATGTTCGTTAGTTCTCTCCCTTTTCTTAGGAGGAAAAAGGGGGGGGGGCTGTGACGCGAATGTGATTCGGTTCCGTGAACTTGACGGTCCTTTTAGGTCTCCGTTAGTCAAGTTTGAAGTCTAAAATCTTTCTCCAAGGGGCAAAATTAGCATGTATGGCTTGCCCCTTCCCACCAGGTTACTGATCAAATCTGGTGTATATCAGAAGTAACAGAAAGGTGAGTATTGATCGAAGGAGAATGCAGGAAATGTCAATTTCCCTTTCTCCGAGATCTAACAATACTCACCATTCTGTTACGGACCCAGCCTCCCAGCCCCACGGAGGCAAGCCATAGTTTTCTCTTGTTTGGTGGCTATGCAAACAATATGAGCTCTATGGTAAACGGGTACTCGGCAGTGGGGAGCCGGGTACCCGGTTCCCAGGAGTCGGTAAAGCTTTCTAAGTCTATAATCCTAGAGCCGCTGTCAAGGCCAGCTGTATATCAGAAGTAACAGAATGGTGAGTATTGTTAGATCTCGGAGAAAGGGAAATTGACATTTCCTGCAATCTCCGCCCGAGACAACCGGTAGTCATTCCAGCCTGGAGTCTATCTTTAGTGCTTAATGTACTGGCCAAGCACCCTTTCGAACCGTTGCGTTCGGCTAGTCTAAAGCATTTGACTCTAAAGGCAGTCTTTCTATAGGCAGCTTCCTCAGCTAGAAGGCGCAGTGAGATCCATGCGCTTAGGGCAGAGAGGAACCGATTTATTGTTTCTGGAGAAGGTCTGCGTCTTCTGCCAAGAGCAGAGTTTATGTCAAAGAACCAATCTTTGAGATATCCCGGCAAACCGATCATTATACCGAAGTTAACTAAGTTTGATCGTGATGCCAGTGTCTGGTGCCCGGTCCGTGCTTTGACTAAGTACAAGAAACGGACTGACTCGTTACGGTCGAACGATAGACATCTGTGGATCTGCCATAAAAAGCCTTATGGCGCCGCATCCATGGATACTATCTCTCGTTGGGTGGTCGAATGCATTCAGACTACTCACGAGATGGCGACTGGGCACCAGGTGCAGGGCGTAAGGGCACACGATGTTAGAGGAATAGCCGCCTCGACCGCCCTTTACAATGGTGTTCCGTTAGAGGACATCATGGCCGTTGCACAATGGCACTGTGAGTCCTCATTTGCGGATTACTATATGAGGGATGTGGCAGACTCAGCCAATCCACTCGCTTTAGCTGTTTTGAAACGATAGTTAGTGACCACACTGCTTTTCCCCTTTTTTCACTTTGGTAAGAAAAGAACCTAAAGCAGGCATGGTCAAGCGAGAGGATGTCAACCAGATTGTGTCACTGATGGCCGAACCGGTGAATGGTTGGAGGCGGAACGTCTGAAGTCCTGTTATCATAAGGTGAGTTTTATGTATCATGTTCATTCATCTTATATATTCATGCTCATTCCCAGGCTAATACAAGCAATATGCAGGGAGTAGTTAACCCTCTTGGCATATTGGTGTTTTCAGGCGAGATACATGTTCGTTAGTTCTCTCCCTTTTCTTAGGAGGAAAAAGGGGGGGGGCTGTGACGCGAATGTGATTCGGTTCCGTGAACTTGACGGTCCTTTTAGGTCTCCGTTAGTCAAGTTTGAAGTCTAAAATCTTTCTCCAAGGGGCAAAATTAGCATGTATGGCTTGCCCATTCCCACCAGGTTACTGATCACATCTGGTGTATATCAGAAGTAACAGAATGGTGAGTATTGATCGAAGGAGAATGGAGGAAATGTCAATTTCCCTTTCTCCGAGATCTAACAATACTCACCATTCTGTTACGGACCCAACCTCCCAGCCCCACGGAGGCAAGCCATAGTTTTCTCTTGTTTGGTGGCTATGCAAACAATATGAGCTCTATGGTAAACGGGTACTCGGCAGTTGGGAGCCGAGTACCCGGTTCCCAGGAGTCGGTAAAGCTTTCTAAGTCTATAATCCTAGAGCCGCTGTCAAGGCCAGCTGTATATCAGAAGTAACAGAATGGTGAGTATTGTTAGATCTCGGAGAAAGGGAAATTGACATTTCCTGCAATTTAGCCGCGTTTTCATTTTTAAAATTGGAAAACGCCATTCTGATGACATCATTACTAAACCACCAGCTGAGAGTTTATTCAGCTAGCAACCCGCCACCATAAGAAGGGATGACAACTCTCAGGGGTTGAGCATTTTTGCTCTTTTTATTGGCTCATCTTTACTTGGGCGGGTGGTCATTACAAAACTGCATTAACTAACAGGCTCTCGTAATGGATGACATAAGATATTACGACGCAAAATATTCATTTGAATTTGTGATTTTCTAACGAATAACGGGCCGAAATTATAAAGGACTAGCACAAGAAAAGATATATCTGATACCAGAGTTGCCCTTTTGCGTCCTTTTGCACGTATATACGCATAAAAATGGCAGAGGGACGCATACAAATTAACCCTCTGCGTCCCCGAGGACGCACGAGGGACGCAGTGAAAAAGTGTAATGGAAACTGGTAACTTTGGTGTGTGCTTAATTATCGATTATATTATCATGTGTGTATATTTATTTGTGCATGTTTTTACTTTAAAAAATATACCTAATGTATTGTGTGTTCAATAAAAACGAACTTACTGCGTTGTTTAAGACTATGATTTGTTGTATGTTTTCTTGCACAACTCAAAGTTGTTAATGCCCATAAATCAGATTCAACCACCACATTTAATTGTAAACACAATCCCCAAATCATCCTTAGTATTCCATTTGATCTAATTTTTTATAAGTTTACAAGCCCGATGTTAGTCACCTTGTTCGGCCTACAAATTGCAAAAATACCGCCTATTTGCCAGAATGTTTCTGTCTGTTGTGCTAATCGTCAGTATGACGTGTCAGTATTTGATTGGATAACAGCGGAATCGCCCTCTAGAGGAACTCACGCTTGAGAAATCCAATACAACTGATCAAGCGTATACAAACGTGTCTGGGCGTCTTAACCCTTTCACAGCTCAGAACATTGGACAGATCACAACGTTGTTATCACTAATCTGCTGAATATTTTGAAATTAATTTGCACATGCCTACTTGCCTAAAGCAGCAACGACTTACAGGCAAAATATTTTTTTCTATTTACTTATCAAAATATCTAAATGGATGAAGGAATGTATTGAAGATATTGTGATATCTTTTGCATTTGAATGGTCATTTGACGGATTAGCGGCGATGTCTTTGTATTGCTGTTTCAATAACGGTATCAATACATGCTATAAGCCGTCTTTTATTTAGCAATAGCGGCTGATTGATTGACTGATGGATTAGTGTTTTATAATGTTTAGCAATACTCGATCATTAGGTGTTCCCAATTTCTCAACTAAAAAGCTCATCGCAGCATCGATGTTCAACGATATCATCGATCTACAGGTAGCCATGCGTTAAAATATTGATTTTTTTCCCAAACAGCGTGTAGCTCAAAGCTCTCCGATACAAGCGTCCTTATTGGATACACGCTAATGCATTATCTATGCTTCAACCAATCAGCAATCGCGTTACATAGTTACTCCATATGAATTAGACATATCCGGTTATTGGCTGATATATTTTCACTAATTACACAGTTTAATCTGATTTATACAGATTATGTTTGATAAATTATTGTTTAGTCTGATCTTAACCTATGTATTCCACTATATTTGGTCATTCCAGTTAAATTATAAAAAATACGCCCGCATTATATCGAAGTAGGTCAAGTCGTCCTTGAGCAAACTCGCCCCAGATACTCGTAATTTTTCAATTCGTCCAAAGTCAAGTTAGGGTTTAATAGAAAAATTAATGCAGTGGTCTTTGCTAATTACTAATGTCGTGGTCTTTGGAAACGTTAATCATACAAGGTTGTCAATGTAGGCTGGTTGGTTTATCAGGCAACAAACAAGTACAGTGCTTTAAGTTATTATGCAGTTCAAATGTTATTAGTTAAATATACAAGGGTCACTTCAATAGATCAATTTTAACCACGATTGTAGATCACGGAATACATATTTTTGAAAATTTACCACTGGAATGACTGGCACTGTTTTCAACATGTTTAATAAAGTGCTTTACAATTAGATCAATGTGTTGTGTTTATTTTAAGAAAAAAACATGGGACCCCCATATTTCAGATGAGGACCCCATGGGACCCCCATATTTTACAGTGGGACCCCCAAATCTGAGGGTGTGGGGTCCAAGGGACCCCCAAAGATCAGATGTTGTGGGCAACACTGTCTGATACATTTTTAACCACCCCCAGTCTTATGAGGCTAATTAAAATAATGTATTTCCTTTTTTTGCCGAGAAGCGTATTCTTATCAATAATTATTAATTTATCAATTTGTCTGACCTCCCAGCAATAAATTGACCAGATAAATAAATTGGAATACCCTGTTCACGTTCCAATCTGAGGATGTAATTACAAGGTCAACAACAGCCAGTATATATACATAATAAACTCGCTTCATGATTTGATGGCAAAATCGTTCATGTTCAAACCGAATTGAATTTAGGAAGCGACAAATGTGACCTTTCAATCTTAACATCTGTTCAACACTAATCACAACACGCGTGTCCCTATACTACACAGTGCTTGAGAGCATTACTCGTCCGACAATCGACAACCATTGTTATGCCGGATGTGTTAAATGTAACCCTAAAACTAAGACTGGCTGATTATTTTGAAAATAATTTTAAGAAAGATTTTAGTATCTGTGACAATAATTGCTTTCAAAACAATCAGTTTAAATTGGACTACCAGTAAATATTTATTAAGATGTAATATGAAAGATCTGGTCTACAGTACATATTTCAGCTTTTAGGGTGATATGTGTTATATTCATGCCTTCGCGGTAGACCTCTATGATCACACCGATGTCAAAACATGGACACGTTTTAACTGGCCTTGGGTGGTGGTGGTGATGGAATAACAGTTAACTTCCTTGTAAAAGCTAGATGATTTCAACACAATTACTAGCCTGTTCCATATCTGGCTGTATCCTACAGTACATAGCTGTCAAACTGAATCTTGGCCAGTCGGACAGACAAATTTACTGGAAACGCAGATCTAGGGCGTGTTCAACAGGCAAACTATGGACAACTGCAGCTAATTATTTGCCAGCCAAAAATTGTGTGTTTCACTGTAAAATACTCATCTATAATTAACTATATTTGGCTGGTCGATCATGACTGTAGATCTAATTCCGTCTTAGCCAATCAGATTTAAGCTTTAGGATTTCCCTTTTGCAAATGGCGAATGTCGGTTTTACAACAGAAATTTGTTAAATAGGTTGAATAAAATGGGCAGATTCACATAAAATACAAAGTTTATGCTTGGTTTATATTCACGCAGGAATCAGGAGATCAATTTAATCCATGCTACTGGTGATCAGTAATGTTGTAGGTGACCTGTTTGTGGTATGAACCATGACCATGGTGATGGTTGTTCTTGTGGCAATAATTATTACGTTTTAAAATACACCTTATCCTCAAGCCCATTTGCCTAGACGATATCGTGGTATCGCAATATTTTCCTAGATATCGTTGTCGTCTTCTAAAAGCCAATCTCGCCCAGCCCTATTCTCCTATAAGATTCCCGAGCTGTCGATGGTTAGCTGTGTCGGCGTAGACAATACCATTTAACGCTTTTAACCCTCAAATTTGTTCAAAGAATTTCAATTTTCTCATAGAAAATGTCCATTTGCAGGCCAAGAGATTATTTTTGAAAATTTACCACTGGAATGACTGGCTCAGTTATTGAGCCAGTCATTTCAGCGGTAAATTTTCAGAAATAGTCTCAGTAGCAGCAAATGGACATTAATCAAGACCACTGCAGAAGCCATCTTTGGCTGATATAAGTGTTAAAAGGTATACATGGCATTTATATATATATAACACCCTTCATGAATATTTGGTTCTGTAAAAAAAAAAAAGAATGTAAATAACTAATATGACATATAAGATATTATCTGTGTAAATAACAATAACTGTAATTATGCAATAACTGTAAATAGCGATTGATCAAGTTAACATAATACAATTGAAATATTGTAAAAGTAACAGTTTTGGGGGTTTTGTGGGGGTGGGGTAACTATGTGGTGTATTCGTAGTAATGTAAATGATCGAAGTGGATGTATTTTCATTCAGCAGGAGGTGGAGTCGAACCCCACTCGCAAAACCAGTTAAACCAGCGGCTAATTTTTAGATAGTAAATAAAGTGAAAGAAATAGTTAGGACTTGAACAAAATATATCAATGTTTGAAATTCCCATCCTCGCACATGTAGCTAAAGCTAATGTTGTAGACGGGTCAAAAGTTTAAAATAACTTATATCCATATTTTCATATTAGGTGGCTATAACTGAGCCAGTCATTCCAGTGGTAAATTTTCAAAAATAATCTCGGCCTGCAAATGGACATTTTCTATGAGAAAATTGAAATTCTTTGAACAAATTAGAGGGTTAAAAGCGTTAAATTGTATTGTCATATATATACCATTTAACGCTTTTAACCCTCAAATTTGTTCAAAGAATTTCAATTTTCTCATAGAAAATGTCCATTTGCAGGCCAAGAGATTATTTTTGAAAATTTACCACTGGAATGACTGGCTCAGTTATAGCCACCTAATATGAAAATAGGCATTGCAGGCATCACTTATTGTTTTAATTATTGGGATGAATATGTAGTGTTGAAATTTCCTAATATATGCCCATGTGTAGTACATTTGATGCTAATATAAATCTGAAAAAATCCGTCCAGTCTATTTACAACAATATGTAGGCGTATTATCAGCGATACCAAGATCATATTTTAGGTACAGCATTTGGACTAATATAATTGCACCAGTCCCATGATGTTTTTAAATCTGTAGCGACATATCCTCATCATTTGTGGGAAATAAAAGCAACAACGTTCTTAGTAACAATGACGTCATAGGAAAATATCATCTGCTAGAATTTTCAAATCTTGTTTATTCAAATATAAGATACAAAAAAGATTGATATCCTTGCCCAATTATTCTTGCTTCTGGCTGGAAATAACGCTGGGTTGATTGCCCTCAAAACAATGGCAGATTTCAACAGTTTGATGTTTTCTGTCAACAAAACAAGTCACAAATTAAGTAATATAGATATATAACACAGTATTTACATTTTCACATTCACATGGGTTAGTATCACAGGAAAATGTACCGTATTTATTCTAATTTAACCGCCCCTCCCAATTATACCGCCCCCCCTTGTTTTTGAGACTTGTTAAGAAAAAAACTAAGCTCCAAATTCCCAAATATACAGACCGCAGACAAATAAAAATAAAAGATTAGCACGAAAATTCAACACATTTCCATGCTAAATATTTCATACCGTTTTTGCATATGCTTAATGTATAGTGCATATGTATCCATAATCGCGGGAGTGAAATTATTAATTGGGACCGCCTAAATAGTGCTTATACTTTATTAAACATCGTTTATTTCATCAAATGTAATCCAGATTTTGATAAAATGGCGACGCGCGAAAAGAGAAATATTTTGTATCACGTGATGTATCAGCTTCCGCTTAGTAGGACAACTTAAGGTCGTTACTCGAGTAGCGCCAAGGCACTAATATTAGTACCCGGGTAGATACTTCACAATCCACATACATAGGAAGGTATCTTCGAGTAGCTATGAGAAATACGGCATAAACTCGGCCTATAGCGGAAGCTGATTAATATTCGGAAGAATCGTCTGCGTTTTACAGACCTAATTTAATGGACTCGGGAACTCGGAATGTACTGTCCAAATATATGTAATCAATATGTGAGCATTATACATTTATATTCGATCCACCTAACTGGTACCGGACAAAATAACGGCGACATACGGTGAATTTTTCTCCATAATTAAGCCGCCGCCTTACGCGACTGCTAACCGCCCGGCGGTTAAATTAGAATAAATACGGTAAGCCAAATTTACATTTGAAAATCAACTATCTTGGATATTGAGCATCCTCAATTATTTGGTTTTCTGATTGTCCATGATCATATTTTTTTAAATCGTGATTAATCGAATAACCGAATAATTATGCAATGGCTTCATGATATACAGATATAATATTGAATGCCAGTGTCATAGCCATACCCTTACTCATATCGATATGATTTGGTTGATACTGAAGTATCGATATATAATATAAAACATATAACAGTCTGTCTAGGAAGGTAATCTGCTTTCCATTAGTTAAAATCAGTAGTAAGCCTGTCTAATGAGGTCAGCGACTGCTCTTCAACAGTCTTCGTATGCGGAAATATTTACCTGTATTTAAAATTTTCTTATTTATCCGGACCTGTAACATTGCTGTAGCATAATTGGTAGATCAGAGAAATTGATAAATTAATGGTTACCGCTTTGAAAATTGTCTATTTATAAGAATGCACTTCTCACAAAAATGATAATAAAACTGATTTTAATTAGCCTCATAGGATGAGGCGTGGTTAAAAATGTCTACAATATATCTTATCTTGCGCCAATATTGTATAATTTTGCTAGAAAATTACAATTTCTTATCAATATTTTGCGTCATAATATCTCATCAATTACTACAGCCATGTTAGTTGGAGATTTCCTGAAATTGTGCCGTAATGACTGTCCAAGTAAAGAGGAGATGATCATATGAGAAAAAATTCCCAACTGCCAAGAGTTGTGTTCCTTTCTTATGTTGGTGGGTTGCTAGACATTGATCGATAAAAGAGTTGAAAAGCTATCCAGTCCCCAAGCAAATTGTATTCTCATGATCTTCAATGCTAATGGAAGCGAGTGTATTCTCAGCACGTGGCGGTCTATTTAGTACCGTTATAATGGCTAAATTGTAGACATGTATGCGCAGAGATTTTGTTATTTATTTGCAGAATTGTTGGTGGTTTCGGCCCATTACAAATTCGTCCTATAAAGCATAAGTTTTCCTGGAAATTTTATTTATTTTTCTTGCGGATATCAATGTAGTAGACATACAATTTTAACAATTTTATCTTCAAGCATTTTGGTGTGAATAATACTGAATATGCACCTTTAAGTTTAAGATGGCAAAATTAAACAAAATTCTTCCAGTGACATATCCATATGATTGTGGATAGGGAGATGACGTTTACAATAGACCCTGTCCTTCAGAGTGTGAAAATTAGTCGAAAGTGTGGGGATTTGCGATCGCATGCCATCGACTGCGCATTCTAGTTGTTATTGTTATATTCACAGTACCGTCATCATGTCTGCTGATGTTAGAAAGGAGGACGCAGAGTCTGTTGTGTCATTCAGCCCACCACTATATAAACAGAGGTACCAGCTGGTGGCAGATGTCATACACAGGTGCCAGTATAAAAGTGTAAGTTAGTACCTTAACCCTTTCACTGACAAATCCCTGGAAAAAGTAAATTCTTTACGATATAAACTTATTCTACTGAAATTTTGAAATTAATTTGCCTGAAGGCTGATGCTGCCTTAAGCAGCAATGGCTTCCAGTCAAATTAATTTCAAAATATTCAAAAGTTTTACTTTAAAGGTGCCTTGAAAATGATGTGATATGAGGAATTCATCGGTGAATGGATTAACCCTTCCATGTTAAAAAAGGAGTATTTAAGCAAAGCTTATCTTGCATAGTGGATGTTGATTTCATGTTGCATGCCAAGCATATGCTACTTTTGGAAATTATAACGACTAGTAGGCTTGCACGATTACGTGATTAAATACAAAATTGCGATTATTTGATTACTCTTTAATCATGATCGGTAGGGTACCACGATTATTCGCTTCATAATCGCGATCATTTAAAAAATATAATCACGATCATACGATTAATCATGAACTATATTAACTACGTCAATGCTGCTTAGAGAACGTTATTATGCTACTGCAGATTGTAAGATTATGGGTTAGGCACATGGGTATACATACATGGACAGAATACGCCAGTTGCTGATTGCAAACAAAGGAATGTATCAAGATTTTTCTGGACAGAAAACAGAAGGTACCGTATTTCGCGTAATTGTAGCCTATGCTCTAATAGAAGCCCACCCCCTAACTTTGACATATGAGCTCCAGTGATTTCTTAGCAGTTTCAAAACGGCAAAACTGTATTAGAAGCCCACCCCCTAACTCGGATTGTATAGGAAAATTTGTAAGAATAGCGTGTATAATAATAACAATCGTGTCACAGGGTGTGTACTTCAGACCGATCTCTGCCCTGATACATTTCTGGCCCCTCTAGAAGTCAATACAGGCCTCGGATTTGTAAATCTCGACCACCTATTAGCAGGGTTCGTACGCATGTATTGAAGTCTGGAAAAAGTATGGAAATTTAGGAAAGCCTTTTCCACGGCTGGAAAAAGTATGGAAATTCCAATTTTGGGCCAACTGGTATGGAAAATGTATGGAAAATTAAAATATCGGCAATCCTAATTTTTCAGACCGCCATTTTTTTGTTTACGAATGAAATCTCGCGTTTCCGCCAGTCTCGCGAGAATCTAATTCAATTGGGTCCCAGTCGCGTCTTACAATAGAAAATCGCCTATTACCGGGAACATCTCGTGGTTGTTGAGCAATACGTGTTTGAACATGTTCAATTCCAACGCAATAAAAATGAGCGAATCAGCAGTCGTCTGTCAAATAGTACAGAGTGTGAGAAGTCAAACCAATGAAATAATTTGTGAGATTGTGGTTTTTTGTGATACAGTAAACATGGGAACATGCAAGTATTCTAGTGTTTGGGAAACTAACGATAAATATAATGATTGGATTTTACCGGACAACACATCAAACTCGTGTGCCAAATTAGTGTTTGCAATAAGTCTTTTGACATCGGGAATATGGGTGAAGTGGCTCTTGTTAGCCACATGTCGGGGAAAAAAACAATGAGACACTGACAGAAGTTCATCTAAAGCCAGCGTCTTTGGTTCAAGGTAAGAATATTTTACATTTTCACATTGATAGTACCAGAATCATTTAGAAGCGTAGCAATTTTATATCGCCCAACGTTAGATGATTCCAACTTTGCTCGGAGTCGCGGTAAAATATTATTACTGGCCGACAGCTTTCTCGTATCGCGAGGTCTCTTATGTTGGTGCGTTATCGAGTGAAAATAATGAGATATGATCAGCTATGGTAAATTTAAAATAAATTAGTGTATGTGTAGATGTGCAGGGTTTAACTTGTTATCTAAAGGTGGTGGTGGTGGGGTGGGGATGGCCCTCAACAAATAAATGTGGGTGTCTCAAGCTCAACTTTGCATGATACATGTAGCTGTTGAATATTTTGAAAATAATTTGACTGGAAACTATTGCTGCAACAGTTTCCAGTCAAATTATTTTCAAAATATTCAACAAAAAATGTGCTGCTGTATTGAAATTCATATCTGGTTTGCATTCTGAAAAACACTGAGCCACTCCTAGACAGTATACGGTTCCCAGAGCCACTCATAGACAATATATGGTTCCCAGAGCCACTCATAGACAATATGCTGTTCCCAATCTAGATTTTGGGGCTATAAACCCTCAAAAAGTCCCTTTATAATGAGAAATCCTGTGTATGTGTGACACACCGTGTGTGTTTGCTTAAAGCAGCAACAGTTTCCAGTCAAATTATTTTCAAAATATTCAACAAAAAATGTGCTGCTGTAATGAAATTCATATCTGTGTGTGCGCGCACTGTGCTTTGATATTGTTGTGACAATTATTTATATATGCAGTTTGTTATTGTCCTCGGGTCTTCCACTACTGTGGTTGCTTCAGTTCCACAGGCAAAAGTGTGCACACTGTGTTTTAATATTCTTGTTTTATAAAGTTTAATAAAGTTTATATATGATAATATTATGAACTTAGTAACTGTGTTTGTTTTTTGTCTGATTGAAAGTCCCAAAATGAGGTCTGGAAAATTTGAAATTGAGTCTGGAAAAAGTCTGGAAAAGGTATGGAATTTAATTCTGCTGAAAGTGTATGAACCCTGTATTAGACTTATTTAAACTTTGGGAAAGTCACCCTATGCACTTCAACTTTGAAGCTAAACCTACATGTATTTCCAATTCTACTTCAATACTAGTTGACTGATGTGAAACTGTTATTCCTGACGTTAGAGGCCTGAGGCCTGCTGTCAGATGTTCTTTCATTGTATCATTAGATTAATACTAATAGTAGGCCACGTATGTTCAAGATATAATAAAGTTTATTCCACACTTTGTAGTCAAAATGCGTGATTAAATAGCTTCCTTATAAATATATTTTAAGACCAAATTTATGTACCAAACAAGTACGGGAGAAAATGCGCATCAATTTTGTAACGCCGATCAACATTAAATGATCCAAATTGAATTATTACGAACGAAAATATAGCCGGTTTCTTAAGTTGGCGAGCCAGCGGCTCTTTTGTGATGGGAGGCGGCGTGTTCTCGCGAGATATTATACGCTAACGGGAGTTTATCAAACGGGTACCTGTTATTCAGATCAGTATAATACTCAGTTCCTATCGTGCAATGATAATAAATAGAAATTCCCGAGTTCCGAGTCCCCGATTCCAGAATATTTATATCCGAGTACTCACTCTAAAATAAACTCTTCAATTGGAGGCGAATCACGTGATTTGTATTTTTTTTTTGCGACGCCATTTTATATCAAATTGTGGATTCATTTTGATGTAATAAACGACCTTTATTAAAGGATACGCTATATTTAGGTGCTCAAATCAAATAATTTCACTTCCCCGGTGATGTTTTGAGGTATACATTAAACATAGGCGTAGGCGGTGAGAATTTTGATGGGAGAAAATGCGTTGAATTTCCATGGTATCAGTTTTAGATCTTTTTGGAGAAAACCGTTAACACATAGCTATTCAGAGTATAGGGAATGCGGGATAACCGTGTGTGATTGCAACAACAATGACAAATAGCGACCAAATGAGCAATCTTTATTCATCTAAAACTAATCATGAGTCAATACATACAAATCAGTTATTTATATAGTTTATTTAATCATTCACACATTCGGCTGACACACATTCTATTATACGATTGTTTCATTTTATAATTGTCCATGATCATTTTGAATTATATAATCGCGATTAATCGAATAATCGAAAAATCGTGCAACCCTAGTGATCGGTCACGAAAATTTACATTTTGTTTAGCAAATTCATGTCTATTTGCAGGCCAAGAGAAGAGTGTCTGAGAATGTATCATTGGAATGTCTGGCTCGATGCTTGAACCAGGCATTACAGTAATACATTTTCAAAAATAGTCTTCTCTTAGCCTGCAAATGGACATTTCTAAATACCAGTGCAGCTTTCGTCATTGATATGCCTTTGTTGTTGTATTTGTTATGTCTGGGTAATTTGTTCCCAAGCTGATTAATCGAGTAATCATGATTATTCTTAAATACGCGATTGCGATCACTCAAAGCAATAATCACACAAGCCTAACCACTAGAATGACTTGCATAGTTATTGACTATTGAGCCTGTCATTCCATGACTAAGTTTTCCAAAATGGTGTTCTCAGGGACAGTTTGGTGTGTTAGCGGAGCGATGAAAGATTTAATGTTACACATGTATTACTGCCATTCGTGTTGTAACTAATTTTAATCCCAGTATCTTTGTTCCAAAGCAGCACTTGCACCAAGGGAATTTAGTTTTAAATTAATTTCAAAACTTTCAACAAAATATTTTCAGTTTTATGATAAATTTGCTGTATCTGGACTGTATTCATATATTTGAGACTGTTTATTTCCATTGTTTACCAGATTCCCATGTTTGTTTGTATTTTCTCAGGTTGTTGATTTCGGTTGTTCTGAGTGCCAGATCTTCCGTGATTTGCTTCGTGTTGCATCTCTGGAGGTTATTCATCTAGTTGACAAAGATAGTGATGTCCTAGAGAGGAACAAGTATCAGATTCGACCTTGGACCATTGATTATCTGCAGCGACGCAAAAATCCACTTAGTGTCCATATGTATGCAGGTGATGTTACTGATATGGATAGCCGGGTAATGGGCACGGACGTCGTCACTCTAGTTGAAGTGTAAGCCAAAGTAAATACAGCAATATGATACAGTTATCTATAGTTGTTGTGGACGGAATATAGTTACTCTTCATATTTATTACATAGAGGCAGTGGCTTTTATGTGATAACTAAAATGGACGAAATTCATGGAATTGCTAAAATTAAATAAAAATGAGAAATTTAATCAACAGAAAATTATATTTTCCTGCCAAACACTTGTAAATTGAAATGGAATCGTGGTTTTCAAAGTGAAATCAACGGAAAACTGATAACAAAGCCAGTCATTTCAGTGACAAATGAAAAAAAATTGTCTTTTCTAGTTATGTAAATGAACATTTACTGAGAAAAAATTAGTTTGAGTGTACACATTTCTTGATATATTGATAATATGAACACCATGAAATTAATATGCAGTAAAATGTTGACCTTTGACATTAACACCTGAATGGTCCAGATTGGTAAAGTCAAAATTTTCTGCACTGTAAATGCCCATTTGCATAGTTTGCTGATGTACCTACAGATAATATTCTGTGATCACTGCATAGATGTATAATTGTTATTTTGAAAATTATGCTGTTGAACATGGTTGCTGTCTTAAATAGCAACACCTTTCAGAACATTAAATAAGCACAATAATGATAATAGAGGGATCTGATCTGTCACTCACTTATCTGACATCATATTCAGGATACATCACTTGTTAGCTGATGTCACAATCAAATGGCATAGGTCCATCACAAAAGTGTTAAAGGTTTGTCCTGAAAGTTTCTGAATTGTATGTCTTTGATGAATTTACAGTTTAATAAACATTCTGTTGAATATTTTGAATCAAATTTGACTGGGATTTGAGCAACAGCCAACAGTCAACTTAGTTTTAAAATATTAGACAGCTTACCTGTGTAATTACCTTGAAATTTAGATTCAGGTAATTAAGTGTTCAAAGTGTTAACATCAATTCAAATGCGAGTACAAAGTTGGCGGGGCATAGCTAGAAATGGGCGGGGCATTGCTAGAAATGGGCGGGGCATCGCTAGAAATGGGCGGGGCATAGCGAGAAATGGACCTCTATTGGAGATGAATAGTACAAATTGTGGTGCAGCTCAGAAATAACTTAAAACATTTCTAAAACAAAATAAAACATACGGTTGAATATTTTGAATATAATTGGATTGGAAGACATTGTCTAAGGCAGCAATGTCTTCGGATGCAATTATGTTCAAAATCTTCAACAAAATATCTCTTACTAACTAACATGTTTCTGTTTTTATGTTGAAACTTGTTAACTTATTTATGAGCTATAATTTATTGTCAACAGTAGAAAATTCAAAATGTACTTTAACACTTTATTGGTCAAATTTTGTCCAGAAAATCAAAATATGTGCCTATTAAATGTCCATTTGCAGGCCAAGAGAGAACTACTTTAGAAAATTTATCACTGAAATGACTGGCTCGTTTATCGAGCCTGGCGTTCCAGTGGTAAATTTTTTTAAATATTTTTTTCTTGGCCTGCAAATGGACATTCCTCAAGACCACTGTAGAGGACGGTTTTGGCTGGGTTGATCATTGTAAGGGTTAATTATCACATAGTGTTCTTCTATTCTATGAAGGATAATTGTCTGTTTTAATATCAGGATTGAGCACTTACCCGCTGAAGTGCTACAGCGCATTCCGGAAGCAGTCTTTGGCAAGTTGCACCCTCGGTTGGTGATTATAACTACTCCAAATTCTGAATTCAATGTCCTCTTTCCAAATCTGTCAGGATTTCGTCACTGGGACCACAAGTTTGAATGGTCACACAGTGAATTCCAGCAGTGGTAGGTAACGGCAGGTTAGTTGTATAAATATTTGTTGTTGTTCGGTATAATGCCACTGGTGATGGTTATAATCCTTAGGCACGAGTGTGTGCTTTGAGCATGCGTGTGTGTGCGTGCTAGCATGTGTGTGTGTGTAATGAATAAGGGTGTATGATATTGCTCTAAATAATATGTCAATATATAGTGCATAAGAGCAGATGGATCCATTTCTAGCTATGTCAAGCCCATTTCTAGCTATGCCATGCCCATTTCTAGTTATGCTACACCCATTTCTAGTTATGCTACACCCATTTCTAGTTATGCTACACCCATTTTTAGCTATGCCATGCCCATTTCTAACTATGCATGCCCATTTCTAATGAAGCTCCTCCCACTATGTGTGTTTGATCACTTTGAAACTGAAACCGAAATGCCCAGAATCTAATTTTCAAGTTAATTATACAGGTACGTTGTAAATGTTTTGAAACTAATTTGACCAGGGGCTGTTTCTGCGATAGGCAGAAGTCCCAGTCCAGTCTAATTAGTTTCAAAATATTCAAGAGTATGTTTATTAAATTATAAATTCATCAAAGACATACAGTCCATACATTATTGGCAGAGCTAAGTCATTTTGATTGTGATGTCAGCTAACTAGTGAGGGAACTTATTATGACATCATCTGACAGATCAGATCCCTCGCTTGAGATAAATTGATGTGTCCTATGTGCCAATTTCAGAAGACATTCTTGTGGATGGGTAGAGTGGGTTGGGACACACAAGTAGTGGTAATTTTATCCCCCCCCCCCTTATTTTAAGTAGCATTAAAATCCTTTTCATTGGTTTTTACAATTTGAGGGAGAATTGTTTGAAATAGGCTTGTGCGATTACGTGATTAAATCGAAAATCGCGATTATGTTTTAAATCGTGAATATATATGATTAAAAATTAAATAATCGAATAATCGTGAATATCTGAGATTGCATAAAATATTTCAAAACCTAACTTAATTACTTTTTAATGCGATCGTTCATGAAAAATTACATTTTTGTTAGTGAATGTATGCCCATTTGCATGGCAAGAGAAGCCTATTTTTGAAAACGTATGACTGGAATGGCTGGCTCGATTCTCGAGCCGTTATTCCAGTCATACATTTTCAAAAATAGGCTTCTCTTGCCCTGTAAATGAGCTTTTCTCAACACCAATGCAGCTTTTGTTATTGATATTCGTTTGTTGCTGTCTTGGTAATTTTTACCCAAGCTGATTTTTAAATAATCGATCGCGATCACTCAATGAAATAATCGGTCAAGCCTATTTGAAACTTGACATGATGATTGTACACCACCAAAAATTTTATTTATATTTATTATATTTGTACAGGTGTGATGAGCTGGCCAGTGTTTATGGCTACAGTGTTGAATACATGGGCCTTGGTGACCCACCACATGACCAGAGTCACCTGGGTCCATGTACTCAGATTGCTGTTTTTAGTCGTGATGACATAACACAGTCTGCTGCTGATGGTAGAGAGAATTCTCTGATAGAAACGAGCCACCCTTATAAACTGGTATGCCTTGATTGCCCTTCTGCTTTCAATATCCAGTTTGTTGCTAATGTTAATTCTTTAAAGGTCTTGTGAGGACTTGCGGTCGATAACGAGTTTTAATTAATTTTATGGTCTACTACACTATTTAAACACAATAGCGTCACTTTGGAGTGAGAAAAATATGTTAGGCAGCCCAAATAACGAGCTTAAATGACGCCTCAATGTGAATCACATCACATCTCGCTGTGACATCACACCGGGAATGGCGCTGTGAGCTGGGTCAATATTTCTCTGTCTGTAGTACAAAGGTAACATATTTTAAAAATTATGTCAGCTTGAAGCTAAGTCTTCAAGAAAAAAAAAATCATGATTTAAAAAAATCTATTATGATATTTACTCATTTTTAATGGTTTCATGGAAAGCTATATTCACATGATAATAGGTCTATAACTACGGTAAACCATGGACAATGCTGAACATCGGCAATATTTCAATGCATATGACAAATACTCTGTAGTCTAGTAGGCCTAATTGCGGATCCATTACCATTCTTGAAAGGACTGGATGTACTATGTAATAGCTGGGATGGATGGATGTGAGCGTCATGATCGAGGTGGGTGGGAGAGGTTGACGATGGCTATAAGTGTACTATTATTCATATCTAAATGTATAGGCTACAGAGTGTAGCTACTACTTTTTCTGAAGATTACGAATATACAATAAGTGTGCCAGAGTGTCCTATGTGAAACTTCCTGTGATTACTGATTAGACTGTAATTGTTTACCTATAAGCTTTTGGCAATGTGTTTGTATAATGATAATGTAGAGGCATGTACGGGTCAACACATACGTGTGTGTGGGTGGGTGGGTGGGTGGGCGGGCGGGGTGGGCGTCACGCCTGTGACAACCATATGAATGCTATCGTTTTCAAACCAACTTCCATGTATGAAAGTAGCATATACTCATATTTCAATGATATGAAAAAGCAAAACTGTAGCGAATGAACAAATTTTAAATAGGTAGGTGAACGGACAGATGTTCAGAGGTCACTAGCGTATCATCTTTACTTACAGTGCAGCTCATAAATAAGTTTAAATGCTTCCAAAGCAAAAACACAAATATGTTAGTTAGAACCATATGAACATGATACAAGAAACGTTATGTTGAATATTTTGAACACAATTTGGGTTGAAATCCAACCCAATTATGTTCAAAATATTCAACAGTATATGTTATTTAAGTTGTACTATAAGCGTGCGGATGGAAGTGAAAGCCTCGCTACGCACCTCGACCGCTGCCTAAATTGTAAACAAACCGTGTACTGTCAATAATATGTCAATGTAGACTATACGCAAATAGATTAGTTTAGATTAGATTTGTATTTACCCAACATTTTAGTTAACTTTAAACACATAACTGGAGTAACTGCTATATTGCAATCATACATTTATTCATAAGCCTACACAATGGTAAAATGTGATCGTACGTGCACTGAGCGGTGTAGGCCTATTTAACTATGATTTAAAAAGTTGTGTACATGCATGCCTATCATCTATGCAAAATCTCCGCAGTTAATCCAGAGAGATAAGATATATATGCATTTGTAGAATTGTATTCCAAGAAGTGTGTGGGTGGGTTTGATTAAATATAGCCTAATTCATGTACACAAAATCAGATGTTACTGTCACCTCTAACAGGCCTATATGTTAGAATTGTGATGTCAGGCACCGTGACCATGAGGTCTGTCCTTTAAGTTTAATCAGCAAAAATATCATCAACTTCGATATTATTGAACCTTTATGCATCTCGAACAGTGTAGTGTCCCTGTGTGAACAATGAATTGTCAAAGAATAGGTGCATAGGTGCCTAATATGCGCAGCAGTAGAGAGCCTAGCTATGCTCCCTAAGATAATAATCTAGACTAATAGGAATTGGTGTCATCCCGGTGTGACGTCACAACTCTAGCGCGATAGCTAAAAATGTTTGGTTGTCAAGGTGGTTGCCATATGCTTATCTCAGCTTTGGCTGGGCCGTTTACAAAAATTTAAAAAGCATTTTGTTCTTCTAGTAAAGGAGCATCTGTATTATGATTGTCAAGTTAATCAGAGCGATCAGGTATCTAGTCCTCATAACATCAACTCCACAACTGATGTAAAAATTCTAACTATTATAAACAATCTAGTCCTCATAACATCTTTAACACTCATATCAGCCAAAAACTTCTTCTGCAATGATCTTGAGAAATGTCCATTTGCAGACCAAGCGGGCCAGTCATTCCAGTGGTAAATTACAAAAAAATAGTCCTCTTGATCTACAAATGGAAATTTTTTATGGGAAAATTAAATTTTTAAAACAAATTCGAGGGTTAAAGGGTTAAGTACTGTTTTTGTAATGTATTGTTAGATCAACTGTGTAGTCTAAGCTTACATGATACCTCTTACATCATCAGGCCAAGCTTCCATTCAGCTCTTCTTACTCAATCTTCCATATGGTAATGCAGGAATCCAGTTTATGGGTCAATCATAAGACGTCATACTCGACTATATCACATAGGTTATTAGGTTGACGTCACAATCCAGTATCACAATCCACAATCATAATTGACAGAAATAGTCTGTCTAAAACCTGAAAGTCTGTCAAGCTGTACATAGGCAGCAACAGCACCCAGTCAAATTAGTTTCAAAATAGTCAACATCTTACCTGACTGTATAGTTTTGCCTGAAATTGAGATTCAGTGTGTGCAGGGAGCGATCGATCTCAACACGGGCAACACATAGGTGGAGTTTAGCTAGAGATTGGCGGGGCATAGCTAAAACTGGATTCCTGTGTTAAACTTTATATATCTCGTATTTTGCTTTATGATATGTGGAAAGCCATGTTTACATTATCTGATGTGTGATAACACTGGTTATTAATTTGGCATAGATTTCAGAGTGCATTCATCCACACTGTACAAGCCGGCTGAGTGAAGAAGAGCAGCTTGTGTTAGATATATCTTATCATCTGAGGCAGAGGCGGAGATACAGTAAGCTGTATAACAAGGTAACAGTGATCAATGCATCATCAAAGACTCATATATGGTGTTAGTAATGGCCGGGGGTCTCCTGAGAATAGGTGCAAGGGCTCATCATTGTTGTCAATGAACTGTTCCTTGAACCATTCTCGGATCGCCTCGGCTTTTCCCTGGTCAGTCCCGATAAAGTGTCCTTCAGAGTTGTGTACAGTGAGTGGTGGTGTGTAGTCAGTAACTCTCAGGGCTTGGGCTGCCCGAAACATTTTGTGACAGTCATCCGTGGCAGTGATTTCATCTGCTAGGGAGTCTGCCTGTTGAATAGCAAGATCCTGTAAGCATTCGCTAATGTGGCGCAGAATAATATTGTGCTCCCGGCGTAGTTTGGTGCGGTCTTCACTTTGGCCACTTTGATAGATCACAACGCCTTCTGCTCTGCTGACAGTTTTACTACTAGAGAGTCATCAGTATACCTAGTTTGGTTATTTTTAAGAACACCTATGGTGCTGGTAGCAGATGATTCCATAGATCTCAGTATTTTGCTTAGGGCTTCGTTTGGATCGGAGCTGACATTGATGATAGCCCTCTGCTCCCCGACGGCTTTTTTGTATGACATTTAAGTGTCTGTGTCGTATATATATATATATATATATATATTATATATATATATTATATATATATATATATATATATATATGTATGTATGTATGTATGTATGTATGTATGTATGTATATATATATATATATATATATATATATATATATATATATATATATATATATATATATATATATAAATTTGCTTTGTCCGTCCATCCATCGGCCTGTCCGGTGGGATCTACTGGAGCAACCTTCAACAAACTTGGGTGGGAGGTTGTCCTTGGTATTCATAAGAAGCCTATCGATTTTGGGGTCAAACACTCATAGATCAAGGTCACTATGACCCAATTAATAACATATTGTATTTCCGGATGATAATTCGAGTCCTATTGAAGGAATCTCGACTAATCTTGGGTGAAGGTTGTCCTTCGTGTTCTGAAGAACCCTATCGATTTTGGGCTCAAATGCTCAAAGGTCAAGGTCACAGTGACCCAATTATTGACATTATACTGCGTTTTCGAATGATAACCAATCTTGGGTTGGACGTTTTCCTTGGAGTTCTGAAGACCCTTATTGATTTTCGAGTCAAAAGGTCAGAGGTCATGGTAGTGGTGATCCGATTGTAGAAATAGGCCAATATAAGATTGACAATGTGGAATTGGGGGTGGGGGAAGAGCCCAACGATTAACAATCTTTGATTGTCATCTTTGTTTATATTTTTATTGAGGTAATTTTGTGGTGCCACAGAATTGTGATTAATGAATTATTCACACACCAAGAGACACATCTACTTCATGACCAGTTTCACAATTTTGGTGATCATCAAGTAGAGGGACTCGGAGGATTTGAACCCACAACCTTTGGTTTATGAGCTGACCTCGCTACTCGGGGTGTCATGGGGGTGTGTAGGTTACCATAGGACAGCCATGTGATCCTCTGGTGTTGAGGTCGACTCATAAACCAAAGGTTGTGCAATCAAATCTTCCCTCTACCTGATGAGGACCAAGTGTGACACTGGTCACATAGTGAATGAGTCTCATAATTCATTAACCTATCTTTATAGGAAATCATATTTTTTGCTAATCAGGTTTATAGGAAGTCCTATGATTTTGATTACCGGATTTCAAATATAAATCGTACAAATCCATTAAATATGATATGTTACCATCTCAAAATGCATTTACTACCAAATGTAGGAATCTAGTTTTAGCTAGGCCCCGCCCATCCTTAGCTAAGCTCCACCCGCACTTCGTCGGCATTTGGATTGAGCGATCCCCAAACTCTCTGACTATCAATTTCCAGAAACCAATACAGGTAAGCTGCTGAATGTTTGAAAACTAATTTGACTGGGTGCTGTTGCTACCATCAATATGTTTATTAAATAGTAAAGACATACAATTCATACAACAACACTTAGTCCGTCATCAAATAAGCAATCGTGATGGACTTAGCTACATGATTCATGACGTAATTGATTATCCTCCATTATTTTAATACCTGTAGATATCACAGAAATGGTTAAGAGTTATCAAGAAAATTCCTGGAATTAAGTAAGCAAACAACAAAAGCAGAACCGAAAGAAAGCAGACACAACAAAAATGAGACAAAAGTAAAACAAAAATGGAACAATTCTGCATTATAACAATAGGATTGTCTCATCTTTGTTTTGTTTTGTTCCCAGGAAATAATAACACTTTAATTGTCAAACTTGGTCAAACGAAGACTATTTTTGTGAATTTATTACTGGAATGACTGGCTCCGTTACCTAGCCAGGCATTCCAGTTGTGAATTTTTAAGAATTTGTAAAAATATTGGCTTGTTATTTGTAGTTAATTTACTGAAAATGTGGCTGATATGTTTTATTAGTAAAAAGATCACTAACCCAGATGCTATTATGTTTTGGAAAGAATTGTTCATTCCTGTATCTTATTATATCTTTTGTCACAGCGGTTATCTGAGAGTGAAGAGGACATTAGTAATCTAACTGAGAATAGCTCATGTGACCAAATTACTATTGAATCACTCTTCAAATACAGCAGCATACACCAGTCCTGTAGCAGTGTCGAAAAACTCACGTGAGTCATTATCATGTCTTAGCTATGCCCTGCCCATCCCTAGTTAAGCTCCACCCATGCTTTGCTCGTGTTAGGATTTATCGATCCCTGAACTCCCTGAATATCAATGTCCAGAAAACTATACAGGTAAGCTTTTGAATATCGAAACTAACAGCGCTCAGTTAAATTAGTTTCAAAATATTCAACAGCAATTTCTTAAATAGTAAAGACACAATTTGTACAACAATGCTTAGTCCGTTATCAATTATGCATTAGTGAAGAACTTATCTACGTCAGACCTCTCTACGAGAGGCGAGCGGTCGCTCGCGCACGCCTCGTTCTCGCCTCCACATTATTTTATGCGAGCATCTCGTTGCTCGCCTTCGCTGTGGCAAAGATAACTTTTTCACCAGTGTTTAGGGCCTTAAAATTGGAGCATTTAATCTTCAACATGCGTAATATTAACAAGGATGTGCTGTTTGACTCTTTTTTAGTCAGAGAATTGATTACACGAATCGTTTTTACATGACATTTTGCGACATACTTTTCCCGCACTTGCGTGAAATTCGGCCCAACCCGTATTTGTCCCATTTGAGGACAGCTGGTTTTCCTCCAAACATGTTTTATTTTACCTGGAGATATTGGTGCTACTGGCAAAAAAAATTGTTGACAACGAATGCATGCCACTCTATTTCAATGGATCTTGGCATTTAGTGATATTTGCCTGACCAATAAATACAAGGACACACGGTAACATTTGGTGTGTGGGCGAATTTGGGCCAACACGAAATTATCAAAAATCACGGAAAAAGATCACTGTATTCTTAGTAGAAAAGGTTATTGCTGCGATCGTTTCTCCGACTAAAATAACATGAAATAAAATAATCCAACACATCCTTGTGAATAGTTTTGTGTTTTAACCGTATGTAATCAAATACTGATGAGTGGACATTTTACGACGTTGTAATCGCCGAGCAGCCTATAGCAAATCTTCTCGCAGTCGCTTAGAATGAATAACTTGACAATCGGTGAATTTCGGATATAAGTAATCTATATCGGGTGTCTGGAAGCAGCCGAATACATTTGTATCGTCTAGCATCTGACGTTTGTCATCATTGCGATCGATCGGGCACTTTATTCCGTGTTATTTAGTACTAGCTGACAACGAGACAGATTAATTGACTATGGCAGGTCACAAAATGGAATTGTCCACCTATTTACGCTTGGATCCAGACGTTACAAAACACTTTAAAATTAAAGCTGCGTGTTGTCATGATAAACAACACGCATACATTACATATGTATACTGTACAGTCTGTGCTGAAAATACAATTATCTGCTAATAATGTCAGTGATAATGCCAAAGTACCTAAAACTGATTATGATGGGCCGTGCATGCATGATGACAATTCAAGTGATGACATGGACGATGACCAAGCCTCTCAGGTTGGAGATGACACGATTGAGGTGGACATGATGGATACAGAGTCAGATTCTGATCAGGGAGCGTCAACTGATGATTATGACATAGTCACTCAATGTCGCAACCATCAGTTAAAAGTCCATGATGACCCCAAGCTGACTCAGTAATGGTATTTTATCTTCGAAGTGGTGATTATCATGATTATCAGGTTTCGTACTGGTCATGGAAATCCTGGAAAGTTATGGAAACTCAAATTTTAAAATCATGGAAAATTATATCAATCCCTTTCTCATATGTTTGGAAAATGTCATGGAGAATTAAGCATTGGAACCTTGAAGCACCATTATCTCAATTTCAAAACAATCATCCACAAGTAAGCTTTGAAAATTTTGAAATTAATTTCACTGGAAACTGTAGCTGCCTTAGGCAGCAATATCTCCCAATCAAATTATTTTCAAAATTCTCAACATGAAAATATTAAAATGGAATTAACGTTTCATCTTTTTGACGTTCAAAAGGTTAAAACATTGTCAAGAATAGAAATATTTTCTCTGCTCTTACCCTCTACCCTCTAGGTCATGGAATTTTGTAATTTTGGTCATGGAAAGTCATAGGATTTGGAAAGTATGGAATTTAGCATTGCACAGCGAATACAAACCCTGATTGTAATAATACTGTTGAAATTGAAATGAAACAAGAATATGTGGACCTGAATGCTACTTTGTTAACATTTTCTAGTTATCATTCATTGTCAGTTGACTTCTTACACTTGGTTTGCAGATACGTTTTATTCAGGCACGGTACCAACGTTATCGAAAGATAATTAAAACTACTCTAAATGGTTGGCATACATGTGTTCATTATTTTTTATATTTATTCGATAAACCTGTCACAACAGTCAAGCCTGTCAAGTGTAGTGTAGAATTGTCAACCAGAACTTCCATTATTTGGTCTGCATTAGGTCATTTAATCATGTCCACACAGATTCTCATTCTGAAGCGTTGCTGAGAACTGTTGCTTTTTAGCATGTTATTGTTAGTAATAGCTCTCATCAACATAGGTTTTTTAACTCACCATCCTAATTGAATAAAAAATAAAATAAATAGTTAATACCAGTATTTACTATTGCTTCCACCAACTGTAGTAAAAAAGCCGACTTACCTTTGGTTGCAACAGTCCAATTTGTCAAGAGAAATAATTGCATTTGGAAGCAGTTAGTAAAACCGTACCTGTTTGTGATTCTCTATGTTTAGTTCTGATGGAAGTAATATACGTGTCAGTAAAGAACATGCTTATTTCAAAATCTCTTCTTGTCATGGCGGTTGAATAACCAACTCACATTTAAGATCATTTATCACTCTATTCACACATCCATTTCAACTATCCAATGAATCAGACTCAATCTTATTTATTTAGTATACTTATTTTGATATTTGATCCAATTAATAATTTGATTAGCTTAAAAAAGCCTGAATTAATGCCTTTTGGAAGTGCTGATCAGATTATACAATGAATCAAATGTAGAAATAAGAATACAGAATAAATGATGAAAATAATTCTTGATAAGTAAAATATAATAATTCATTTAATTTTATCTAGAATTTGAGATTACCTCTAACCCAATTGAAAACAAACACAAGGTGGAACCAATTTAAAAGAAATTTATTCAACATATTCTATAATTCAGGTGTGTGTGGGTGTGTGTGCGTGCGTGCGTGCATGCGCGCGCGCAATTGCATGTGTCATAATGCGTGATCATAATGGTGTGTGAACATCTACTCAAAATTAACTTCTTGAAACTTTGCTTGCCGTGCTCACCTCAACTGAAATCCAGGAGAGCAACTGATTGCCCTCCTGTAAAATTCTTGTGGAGAGGGCTGCTACGTCATTCATGACATCAGCCCGTAATGTCACGTAGTTGATTATGATGTTATATGATGTATGGATAAACTGGAAAAGTCCATTGTCAAAATTAGTCTAGAAAATATAGATTTTGTCAAAGAGAATGCCCATTAGTAATGCACACCACATTCTGTGTGATATAGATATCATAATCTCTAGATCGCTCACAAGACCTTCAAATGTGTAGCATCGTAGTTCAATACGTTTTCGTCTGAGTGCGCATGTTGCACAGCACATAGATGTCTGGTTGTATTTTCCTGGCTGATTGTGTTTATAAGAGAATATTAGATTGCTAATAGAATCAATTTTTTCATAATAAGTGTAAATTAGTCATTTGAAAATATCAGATTAAAGTAGCCGATCCGGTTTTACTAACACTAATAAATATCTTATTCAATGTGATAATATATAGGAAAGGAGGTAAGCAAACCTCTTCCCCATCTCAATTGCAGTATATTATGTTTTTATTGGTCAAGGACATAGAATATTCATAATTTCACATCATGAGAACATACTTACCTCCGTAACACTCTTGATATACTAGTATATCGGCTCTAAATTCAATAATATTCAGAATTATAAAAGGTTAGGTGCCCCTACTGGGCAGGTGGAATGTACACATTCATGCACATGTCAGACCCCACCTCTGCACATGCGCATACTGGTACTTCAGTTTTCTAATATATTGGCTTATCAGCAACATTGGAAACAATTTTAAGCTCTTTTTTGTTGAATTTTCATTCATTTTCTTTTATCCATTTCACTATGGCTGAATCCAAAGCATTAGAGGAGTCTGCCTCATCATCCATTAAGGTGATGTTGTTCCATATATTATTTAAGACTTGTAACTTTTATATGTTACCGGTTTTCGTTCACGGCCGACCTGGCGTTAGTGCGTTTTTAGGCGCTGGGAATCTTTGTTAAATTATCCCAGCGCCTAAGTTCTACTAATCCCTTGTGTCTTTGTGTCCAGGCTCATCTTAGGATGGTAGAGCTCCTGTTCTTCACTCAGAGGTTGATCATGTCTCCTTTTTTCTGACTTATCATCTGGTATGTCTAAGGGTCGGAGATATAAAATGAAAAATATCTCCCTCCTTTTGTCCCATCCCCTTCATCAGACTCTACAGACTCGGCGGATGGTATGAACATGATTTCTGCACAAGAAGATGGTTTACCTGTGCTCAGGATAAGGGAGTTCATTAGTTATGGCACCTAATTATTTGAAATTTTTATCAGTATTTGCTGCCATCCTTATTGCATTGTATTCTCTCTTGCGGTTGTGCATGGGTTCTCAGATATATAATTATAGTATTATATTATTCTTGAGCGATGAATGTATGTAGTCCTGGGTATTTCTTGCATTCATAATCTGATATCTCCTCCCCTTGAAGGGGCTTTTGCATTGAGGCTTGATATCATAATAAGCCAGTTTTTCCCTTTTCCTTGACGTCATAATCTTGTTTTTGAAAAAGAGGATCTCTTGATGTCATTATCATTATTATGTTATGAATGTGTAGAGATAACTGGGTGTCATAATCAGTCTCTCTTCTTTCTAACATTCTCATGTTATCCCTGGCTGTGTTTCTTATTCCTTATTTTTTTATGAAGACATCTGTCCCTTCAGGGTTTGTCAGTAATAAGAGTGGTTGTCTTCTCTCTCGAGTTTGGTGTTTTTATTTAAACTTTAACAAAATTAACAAACTAAAATACTTATTCTCTTCGTGTGTCTACCTTTGCAGAAGTCATCATGTTCATCTTGTCTGAAGCATCTTAAGGCTAGATTCTTCCCCCACCTCTGCCCATCTTGCACCGATTGTAGGCTTTCTAACAAATGTGCTATTTGTAAAGAGTCGGGGGTCTAACCTCCGAATTCTTCTGTTCTCAGACGAAGATGATGGTAGAGGATGGAAAGAGGGTGAGGAAGGAGGAAAAGGGTAAGAAGAAGGCCTCCGAGGCATTCAAGGTAGAGTTAGTGAGTGAGATGCGCAGGACATTGAAGGACATGATACCTGACATGCTTTGCGGCATATTGCCGGGCACAGGTGTTTCAACTTCCTGCGCATCGACCTCAGTGCAGGTAGCCCCTGTCCCTGGATCATGCCCTCCTAGTTCGGACAAAGTTAGTGATCCAGAGGTGGTCGACTTGGACCCAAGCTTGATGTTCGCATCGCCTGGTGATCCAGCGGTGTGAGTAGCATCAGGCGGGACCCGACCAGTGGGCCTGACCACCATCACTCATGGAGTACCCTCGTCATCTGCATCCTGGTCAGTCTGGGTTAGCATGAAGCCATGGATGCGAGCGTTTACACTCCTCTCATGGGGCATGCGGCCACTCGCACTTATTGTACCTTTTCCTCGGGAGCGGGTTTCATGATTCAACCTGTGGGCCGATTTGGCGCAGACGGCCACCCGTATAAGATACCATGCTTAGCCGTGGAATCTTATACGGACAACCCGGAGCGAGCTAATGTGACTTATGCCCCTCACATGAGCGCGGCCCCCGGTGCACGGCCTGCCCGTGGAGAATGTCATGCCAGCCGTCGCGGGCCCATATGTATTCCCCGGGCAGTCGGGTACGTCTGTAGCCTCCTCCACAGCCCCACTTGCGAATGCCATTGAAAATGACGAGGGCCCGCTGCTCGTCGGCAATTCGCAGGTGGCCACGGACGAAGACTGGTCTGATGTGTGCGTGTGGCTCCTCGTCAGACCAGAGCTCTCCGTGGATGAAACGGCCCCCAGTAACCCGCGGGCGTAGTTACAGGCTAAGCCGTTGGCCATCTCGGCTCAATCTCTGCCATATGCAGAGCATATTGTATGTATATTCGCTGCAGCAGAGGAGTCGATTAGACTGAAAGGTCGCCTCACGAAGGCCCCCCCCCCCCCACGAGGTTGCTAGATGTTGTCGAGTTACTGCCAGTCAGTACACTCGGTATGGTCTAGCGCCCAGACCGAGCGCGGATGACCGCGCTGTTCTGGGTGAAGACACGCGGCCAGGGTCTCGTGCTGACACGGGAGCGCTGTGCTCGGGCGCTATGCGCTCAGCAAACTCTGCACTGCGTGATACCGAGGAGAGTTCGCAAGCAGCAATCAGTGCACTGTCTCACGTCTCAACTGCTATCAGGGTAGTAGTAGCCTCAGTTCACCAGCAGCCTAGTCCAGTGACAGTCCAATGAGCCATCCAGGATGGTATCAACCTGGCGTTGGACTGTTTGACTAGGTCAGTGACCAAGTCACTGAAGACGAGGCGCACATTTGCACTGGACAATCTGTCTCCGTCCCAAGAGCTCCAGTCACGCTTATTGCAAGCGCCGATGGCGGGCCCTGATCTGTTTGGAGGTGAGGGTTGGCACCTCCAAGAGACTGAACTTGGTCAACAACCAGAGGGCGCTGCGTGCACAATTTGAAGTGTTGCGCAGAGAACCAGTGCATGTTCAGCCCTCGGCTGATCGACAACAGTACGCTCGTGGCGATGCTGGCAGTGTCAGAGGCCAGCAGGCCGGCCGGGTTCAGAAACCTCGCCAGCCGCGCCAGCAGCAGCATGCTACTCTACGTCAGCCAGCGCTCCAAGCGCAGCCTGCCAGGCAGCAGCCCGCGCACCTCGGTGCACGTAGCGCTGGGCGCGGGGAGCAGCGCAAGGTAACCGGACCTGATGGCCTAAAAGAATTTTTGGTTACCACATGTACCACTCTGGTGTTGTCACACGTACCAGAGACACGCCCACTTCTAAAATTTATGTGCACCCCACTAACCCTAGGTGCACCAGGGGGAGGTCTTTCTACATTCAGGAGTGGGAGCGGTTAATTCAGGACCGCTTAGTCTTGCAATGGCTTTCGCACGGATACAGTCCAGAATGGATAATAGGTCGGCCATTGCATTTGTCTCTGGTATCAGTCCGGACTCAAATTCCAAGAGATCGAGACAAGTGGTTGTGCATAGAAGAGGAGATAGAATCTCTAATTCTAAAAGAAGCAATTCAACCGGCGCAAGATTGCCCGGGCTTCTATCCATCCGTGTTTCTTGTGACAAAGAACACGGGGGGTGGGGGGGGGGGGGGGTTGTGTGTGTGTGGAGACCAATTCTCAACCTCAAACCTCTAAACAAATTTATAGATACACCAAGTTTGAAAATGGAAACGATAAAATCAGTTTTACTGGGGTTAGAGAAGGGGATGTGGACAGCTTTAATAGGGAAAGACGCTTTTCAGGGACACCAATGGGAATTCAAAGTTCTCCCATTCGGAATTTCGACGGCTCCGAGGGTCTTCACTCGAGTGGTCCTTGCTATCACAGCTTTCCTCCGCAGGAGAAATATGGTGGCCCACACTTACATAGACGACTGGTTGCTAAAGGCACACAACCCAGAAACCTTGACAGCAAATCTGGAGATAGTTTTGAAAACTCTCACAGATTTAGGCTGGATAATCAAATTTCAAAAGTCAGAGCTGACTCCATCCCAGAAGTTTGTTTACCTGGGTATGTTCTTTGATCTGAAGATAGGATATGTTTATCCATCCCAAGAGAGAGTGGAAAATCTCCTCTCCTGCATTCAATTGGTTTGCAGCAGTCGTTATATTCTAGCACGAGTCTATGTGAGAATACTAGGTCTGATGGTTTCAATGAAACCTGTCATTCCTCAGATGGCCTTGTGCAGGCAGCCGGTTCAACTGTTTCTCATTACTCAGTGGACGCAGAGTTCAGGATCACTGGACTCATGCATTCAAGTGTTAGATCCTCTCATTCATCACCTTCACTGGTGGATGGAGAGAGAGAATCTCCTGCCGGGGTCATGCTGACCCCTCCCCACCCTCAAGTAACGATGTTTACGGATACATCGATGGAGGGATGGGGAGCTTGCCTGAAAGAAGCCACAATATCAGGGCTTTGCAATCTGAATCAGTCAAAGGAGCATATAAACATGCTAGAATTACGAGCTATAATCCTAGGCCTGGAACACTTCCTAAACGAAGTGGAGGGAAAGTTTGTGTTAATACGTTCAGACAACTCAACATTAGTGAGTTACATAAACTGCCAGGGCAGAACGAAGTCGCTCAGTCTGTATGATGACATGGAAACTGCTTTGCTGGTGAATGGATCATATGATCACCTTAAAGGCAGTTCATATTCCGGGAGGGCTGAATCTGTTAGCAGACTCATTGAGCATTCTGCCTACGGAATGGCAACTAAATCAATGTGTGGCGGATCATCTTTTCAATCATTGGGGGAAACCCAACATAGATTTATTCGCAATGAAGAAGAATGCGAAGATGACGACGTACGTTTCTTCGATTCCAGATCCAAGTGCTATCGCAATAGATGCACTAGCTTTCAGTTGGAAGGGAATGTATGCATACACATACCCTACAACAATCCTGATTCCAAGGATTCTTCAGAAAATCAAACAGGAGGAATGCCAAGTGCTGATCACCCCGAATTGGCCAAGCCGATCATGGTTTATGGATCTGCTGGACCTTCTGGCCTGCAATCTGGCTCCTCTGCCTTTGATGGACAATATTATTTTCCAGGACAAGACCATTCACAACAAACCATCAATGTTTCAATTGACTGCATGAATGTTGTCAAAAAATCTGCTTTTTGGAGGGCTTTCCTGAGCATGCAGCCAATTTTGTTTTCTTCAGAAAATCAGACAGGAGGAGTGCCAAGTGCTTCTGATCGCCCCGGATTGGCCAAGCCGATCCTGGTATACGGATCTGCTGGACCTTCTGGTCTGCAATCCGGTTCCTCTGCCTCTGATGGACGACATTATCTTCCAGTGCAAGGCCCTTCACAACAATCCGTCAATGTTCCGATTGACTGCGTGGATGTTGTCAAGGAATCTAGATTAAGGAGGGCTTTTCTGAGCAAGCGGCCATGTTTATGGCCAAAGCCAGAAGGGGGTCAACCTCCAGAGCATATAATTATAAAATCAACGGATTTGCAGAATGGTGCTTAAAGAGATGTATCAATCCAATGGATGCATCTATTCAGGTAGTAGCTGATTTTCTCTGTCACCTGTATGATGCCTATAGTCTTAAGCCTAATTCTATTGCTGGATATAAATCAGCATTAATGATTGTTATCCCTTGCTTGGCAAAGAGGGGAAGTGATGAAGTATGTGTTCTAAATACTCTTATCAATGGTATGGGCAATCTTAGACCGAGAAATCCTCCACAGACACCATCATGGAGTCTTTCCCTGGTTCTTCAAGTTTTGAGTGACCTTGTGAACCACTTAGTGCTATTTCTATAAAATTATCGACACTTAAAACTGTATTTTTAACTGCAGCAGCCTCAGCCAGACGCAGAAGTGAAATCCATGCCTTGTCTGCTGAGCCTGACCGTTACATAGTTACAGGTGAAGGCCTTAAGCTTCTACCGAGATTAAATTTCTTGGCTAAGAATCAATCTTTAAAATATCTGGGTCAAACTATAATTTTACCTGCTGTAACCAGATATGATCCTGGTGCTAAAGCATGGTGTCCTGTCCATGCCTTAAATAAGTACAAGAAAAGGACTCAGGTTTGGCGGACTGACCCATGCTCCCTATGGTTGTCATATATTGAACCCCATGGTAGGGCGTCAAGAGACACTATTTCCAGATGGATAGTAGAATGCATTCAATTCTGTCATAAGACAGCCACTGGAATTCAAGTAGATAGAGCCAAGGCTCATAGTCTCCATGGTGTGGTAACCGCCACGGCATTTTTTAATGGTGTTTCTGTTGAAGACATTATGTCAATAGCCCAGTGGCACTGTGAATCAAGTTTTACCAACCATTATCTCCATGACACTTCCAACCTGTTTGCCGTCTCAGTCCTCAGAAAATAATTCAGAGGTATTTATTTGTAATTAGTTTTTCTCCTATTTACAAATATCACATTTGTTAGTAGGGAATCCCTACTATTTCCGGTTACATTCTCTTCATCCGTATGGGGAAGCGGTGTTTTCCGCGCTCAAGACATCAAAGGTCAGTATATGTGACCATTTTGTTTTTCGTCTTGTTGGGTGTGTCATGTTATTATTTAATAGGATGATGGTTAATGTCTCTTAATTGTGATTCTTTCAGAGGTTTTTGAAAATGAAGCAATTCTTTTTCCAATGTCTAGTAACACTTGTTTCAAGTATTAGAGAACGTGCTAGTCATTTAGAGCAGCGTTTATTCCTAACCTTCCTCAGAAAGTGGGGGGAGCGCATTTGCCTTTTGATCAATCTCTCTTCATCGGTTGATTATCTGATGCAAAATTCTATTCCTGGTTGTGTTTCAGACACAGTTTCAGATGTTTTAAATGTCTTGAAAATTCAAAGAGCTAGTCTCTTCGAGGGTGAGCTGGTTTTAGGACCTTGCCTCCCTCTCGCAAAATTTACTTTCAAATTCTGGCTTTTATCAAGAGTGTTACGGATGTAAGTATGTTCTCATGATGTGAAATAAGAAAATTTATCAAAGTTCTTTTTCACGAGTGAGATGACATACCTCCCTAACAGGATCCTGCCCTCTCCACCCCACGGAGGTCTGGTCCTTTGGTTATTTGAATAGTTGCTTTTATGTCAGCCAATATTTAGTAACGGAAGTACTAGTATGCGCATGCGCAGAGGTGGGGTCTGACAGGTGCATGACTGTGTACATTCTACCTGCCCAGTAGGGGCACCTAACTTTTTATAATCAAAAGTTATAATATTCTGAATATTATTAAATTTAGAGCCGATATACTAATATATCAAGAGTGTTAGGGAGGTAAGTATGTCATCTCACTCGTGAAAAAGAAATTTGATAAACTTTCTTAAATGACAACAACTTTCTCTATCAACATGGTAATATTATGGCATGATTACTTTTAAATATTGAAGCGATGCATTTCGTTGACAATTCTTAAGATAGTTTGACACATTGTCATGTTTAAACTTGTTAGTGGTCCTAAGCGTCAAGATACCCGGTCATGCACAATTGCATTTGACTGAACTCGCGCTGCCGGCGGTGAAGGTATGGGGATGAGTGATAGAGAGATTATTATATCTATGGGAATCCCTCTAAACAGAGGTATCAATATCTAGCTATGCCCGGCCCATTTCTAACTAAACTCTACCCACTTTTTCTGCATGTTGGAATTGGTGATGACTGGAATGGCCAGACATTTCCATCATACAGTGAAATGTCACCTTTGTAGGATATTGCTTTGTCTGGGAGCACAATGCTGAAGATATTATTAACATGCAAGTCTTGCCTCATTCTCATCTTTTTATTACTTACTACTTCATAATTTGACAAAGAAATTAAGTGTTCCAGATTGTCTATAACTAATTCAATAATTTCATTTCCAGAGAATTCCTGCTGGCACATGATTATATCTTAACCGACAATCATCAGGCTGTCCAGCTGCCCCTTGAAGAATCGGAAGAATCTAGCAGTGATGATGAAGATGATGATATGGAAGATGACAGGCATAGTTATATTGGGTGTGATGATGATAATTTTGGTGGGGGAGATGTAGAGAATGGTTGTGTTTTAGGGTACAAAATGACACACGAACATGAAGTGTGGCTATGCGACAATGATGTTGATGATGGTAATTGTGATGGCGAAGTAAAGATCGTTTCTGACTGTGATATTGGTGACAGAGATGTAGCAACGGATTGTGTTTTAGAAGGAATATACAATGTGCCTCATGAACCTGAATTAACTGATGCCAGTGTTGATGATGATAGTGGCACGGAAGAAGTAAAGGTTACTTCAATATCAATTGGTTATGATGATAATGGCAAAGTAGTGGTAACAAATGATTTAGTTTTAGGAGAAAGAAGCAGAGTGCTGGATGGGGTGAATCTATGCTTATATGACACCAATGTTGATGATGGTAATCGGGAGCTATATGTAAGAAATGGTTTAGACTTGGAAGAAATTAGGAAAGTGACACAGGAAAGATGGTGTATTGTTCTATGACATGAATATTGCTGATATAGAAATCTGTTTCTAGGTATGCCCCGCCCATTTCTATCACACACTTTCTATGTGCATTTGAATCAGCTTTCACACTTTAACCCATGAAGTTCCACAATTGCCATTTCAAGGTGTACTGCACAGAAAAGCTATTGAATATTTCGAAACTATTTTGACAGAGCTGTCGCTGCCATGGCACCAACAGCTCCTAGTCAAATTAGTTTCAAAATATTCTAAAAGAGTAGTCGCCAAAGACATACAATTCAGTAGATATTTTCCCCTTTCATATCAGACCTATACCATTTGACTGTGGCTAACAAGTGATGTATGTTGATTATGGCGTCAGATACTTGAGTGACAGACAGATCCCTCCATTGTACATATGAGGGATAGATCAGGATGTTATTTTGATTAGTGATTTAGACAGTTACATGCGACGCATGGAGAATACATGATGATAATGAATGTGAAGTATAAGTATGAAAAGGGTTCTTTGAGAGAACAGAAGAAACATAATGTATGAAGGATGAGCTCACGTTATATAATGATGGATTGTCAGCGTTCAAACGGGTACAATTATTATGATGACTGGATATCAAATGCCTTCCATATTTGAAACCTGGATCAATGCTTTGAGAAAATGTTACCGAAAACTTACTTTTCGAAGTATTTACCCAAATATGGAAAACCTTTTTAGTTGAAAAGTAGTATATTATATATTTCGTAAGTAATTTGACTTGAAGCTGTTGCAGTTAGTAGCAGCAACTGGTTGCTGTCAATTTCAAAATATTCAACAACTTACCCAGTTGTTTCTGGGAAATCAGTGATCGATTTTCTATAATACTACAGGTACCTGTGATCCAGTCAGATCAGTTACAGTTATAAGTCAATGATCCATTATTGATATGGATTTGAAAATGGATCACCAGATCTTTGGTTAGTTTCTATTGATGAGATGCTTGGCTGTTGTGCTTAAAGCTGTTAGTTAGTGCTTAAATCTGTGAAATTAAGTATCTAATTCAATGCAATGCTCAGTTAGGCATGTGCGATTATTATTTTAAGTGATCACATTCGATTATTTTTAAACAATCGTGATTAGTCGATTAATCATCCTCGGTACAAATTACTAAGACAATATTTAACAATATCGTACCAATGACAAAATCTACAATATTATTTAGACCTGCCGCGCCAGGCATTACAATGATACATTTTCAAAAAATAGTTTTCTCTTTGGCCTGGAAATGGACATTCCCTGACCAAAATGCCAATTTTCTTGACCGGTTGCATGAGAGATTAATTATAAAGTGGTTTTTGAAATATTTTATGTAGTAGAAATTATTCACGATTATTTAATTCATAATCCTATAAATTTACGATTTAAAAAATAATCACAATTTTTTATCTAATCGCGTAATCACGCAAGCCTGCGATGAGACCTACTGATAAAGTTGAACTATAATGAGTTGACACTATCTCTCCCTAACGCGCATAATCACGCAAGCCTGCGCTGAGACCTACTGATAAAGTTTAACTCTAATGAGTTGACACTATCTCTCCCCAATGCATGTAGCAAGTGTAAAACATCAGTACTGACAGAAGAGGACCTGGATAATACAATCATATATATAATAGGTCTTGAATATATTGCAGATATTTTGACATGTTCCAGTCAAACTATTTTCAAGATATACAGTGAAATAGTTTTAAAATTAGAACAGTTGATTGATTTGATTTAGAAGGTGAAATATATTTCCAGCACTCAGAATTTCAAGTCGCATTATTCCACACACAAAATGCCCAAAATGCAATTTATTATCAAGCCCTGTGATAGCTGGACTTAACCCTTTAACCCCCGAATTTGTTCAAGAAAATTTAAATTTTCTCATAGAAAACGTCCATTTGCAGACCAAGAGAAGACTATTTTTGAAAATTTACCACTGGAATGACTGGCTCGGTTATCGAGGCAGTCATTCCAGTGGTAAATTTTCAAAAATAGTCTTCTCTTGGTCTGCAAATGGACATTTCCCAAGACCACTGCAGAAGCTGATATGAGTGTTAAAGGGTTAATGATCCACATTGCATACGGCCGACTCCATCCAATCTGAGAATTAGATTAATCAGTTTAAAAAATGTTTGAAAGACTTGACATGCAGGCCAAACCATCCAGTTAATTTTTTCCTTAAAATCTTACTATTTATAAACACTGAAATACGTTGATTTGTTGTAATATGGTCTATAAAAATCAATGACTGATGTCATCTTTCTACCGTGTACGGAATCTGGTTCCGTGGACCAATAGTCAAGTTTTTCTATTAATTTTTTGTGGGCAATAGTCGGTACATATGCACTGGTCATTACAATTCATGCTAGTACTAGGATGTATCCTGCAGTACTGCTAAGTTACTGGACCACTGGTGTTATTTTTTCAGAAATTCTTTATTAGTTAAGCTTAACCAAGTGCCTTGATAGTACTGCAAAAAGTGTCTTAATAAACTATTTTTAATTGTATTCATTTTGTTAGCTTACTTGATATCTATCAAACTTTAATAAATACGAAGGTGGTGATATGGCTTGCTTTAGGTTTGACCTAAAGCAAGCCATATCACCGCCTTCATATTTATTAAAGCTTATTCTCTTACGTCTTGGAGACAAGCGGAAGAAAGCCACCAGGCACAAAACATCCACTGTGTGGCACCCCTTGACATCAATAAGGCGGGGTGAGAATTCCACGAAAGACTCTCCCACTCTATGTCTTAATTAATGTTGATATCTATCAAAGTCTTAATCCGTTAACCATTTCACTGATGAATTCCCCATATCTCATTTTCAGGAAAACTGTTGAATATTTTGAAATTAATTTGACGAAGTCGTGGGCAGCAACGTCTTCCAGTCAAATTAATTTCAAAATATTAAACAAAATAAGTTATATATCGTAAAGATATACCTTTTCAAAAATGTCCCAAAAACTTGATATGCAGACCAGAGCCTCTTATTTACTTATTCCTTAAAATCTTACTATTTATAGTCACTGAAATGCCTTCCTTTAGTCTATGATATTGTCTATGAAAATCATTGCCAATTCTCATGTTATTTTATCTCTCTGCCGTGTATGGAATATGGTTTCATGGACCAATAGTCAAGGTTTTCTATTAATTGTTTGTAGATAAAAGTCAGTACATATGCAAAGATCATTGTGAATCATGCTAGTTCTTGACTGTATCATGTAGCGCTGGTGTTATTTTTTTGAAAGATTTTATTATTTAGGCTTAACCAAATGCCCTGATACTGCTTAAAGGTGTCTTAATAAAGTATTTTTAATATATTTAAATTGAGTTCATTTTGTTCGCTTACTTGATACCTATCAAATTCATAACCCTTTAACACTCATATCGGCCAAAAACGGCTTCTGCAGTGATCTTGAGAAATGTCTATTTACAGACCAAAAGAAGACTATTTTTGACAATTTACCATTGGAATGACTGGCTCGATAACCGAGCTAGTCATTCCAGTGGTAACTTTTCAAAAATAGTCTTCTTGGTCTGCAAATGGGCATTTTATATGAGAAAATTTAAATTTTCTTGAATAAATTTCAGGGTTAAAGGGTTAATTCTTTAACACTTACAGACATAAAGCATCACATTTATTATGATGTATGGAATATAAGAATGGTTGCTTATTTTGGAAACTAATCTGAATGGGAGCTGTTGCAACATATGGCTGCAGCAGGTTCCAGTTGAGTTAGTTTCAAAATATTCAACATCTTTCCCATATATTTGTCTTGAAGTTGAGCTACTTGCATTTGAAGGGAATCCCTTGAAGGGGTAAAGGATATAAGGTACATGTTTGGTTTCTGTTTTCAATGTTACTGAATCAACCTCTGGACAGATACCATATTGGACACTCAAATTCCATCTGAATTTATGGCTGCCTACCTCCAGTGGAGAAATACTTCCTAACATGCTGGAGAAGACAAACAATTTCACTGGATCCATCAACTACACTGTATGGATCTCCATAGCATCAGTAATGTGGGTTAGGAGGGCTTTAGATGGACGCATGGCTCAGTGGTAGGGATGCACAGCCAACCACCTCCGGGCACCACGCCCATGATGTAGCATGGGTCTTGAGGAATGGCCATTTCCGGGCCAAGAGACTGTTTTGAAAAGTTATGACTGGCTTGATAACAGAGTCAGTCGCTCTGTAGCTCGATAACTGAGCCAGTTATTCCAGTTGTAAATTTCCAGAAATTGACTTCTCTTGACCTTCAAATGGACATTGACTAAGCAAACGTTTGGATTTTCTTGACAAATCTTGACCATTAAAGGGTTAAATCCATATGGATGGACAAATTTCTAAGAACGTACCTTACCTTGATTTTCAGTAGAAAATTTATATTTCCATACCGCCAGGGCCAAGCTTAGGACTCAGAGGGACCTGTGCAAAGTTTTTGAATTTCTTACCCTGGGCCCTTGGAATTTCCTGATGCCCCGCTACTTCATGGCTGGAGTCAATGTGATAAACAGCATCCTTATTTTCCTTCCTATCATTTCCTTAAGACCTGAGTCATATATATCAATTTAAGAAAAGTGGAATCTGAATGCAAGCTTGATATCTTTGCAATATTATCCACTATATGTGATTGATCCTAGACAGTTGATATAGACATAAGCATAAATAGACCAAATATTAACATTTTAACCCTTGAATATTTTGAAACTAATTTGACTTGGTGCTGTTGCTGCCTATAGACTAAGACTATAGATATGACTATCTAGTTAATAATTGCCTGTGTGAAAATGTCTTAACTTATCAACTCATTTATTATGCATTTGAATGACACTGGACCATTGGACAAGACTTATAGCATTCACTTTAGCATCATAAGCCTGTATGGCTTAATGACTAATCCTCAGTAATATGTGATGCCATAGCAAAGATAATTTATATGTATCTGTGTGGTCAGATCGTGATCAGTTAATCAAAATGGACCTTTCCAGTTTTAGCTATTCCCCAGCCACCTCTACCTAAGCTCCACCCCCACTTCGCCGTGTTGGGATTGATCAATCCCCAAATGCCCTATCAATTTCCTGTAAACTATACCAGTAAGCTGTTGAATATTTTGCTACTAATTTGACTGGGTGCTGTTGCTGCCTATGGCAGCAACAGTTCCCAGTCAAATTAGTTTCAAAATATTCAACAATATTTATTAAATATTAAAAACATACAATTCGTACAACAACCCATAGTTAGTCTTCAAATATGCATTCACGACACTTATCTACGTCATTCATGACAGCATAATGACGTAATTCTTTATGATGTCATTCTACACGTTACGTAATAAATTTGATGGATGGATAAACTGGAAAGGTGAACAGCCTGTTCACTGAGTGTTAACGTGGTGAA
Source organism: Chaetoderma sp. LZ-2023a (assembly GCA_034401795.1). Lineage (NCBI taxonomy): Eukaryota > Metazoa > Mollusca > Caudofoveata > Chaetodermatida > Chaetodermatidae > Chaetoderma > Chaetoderma sp. LZ-2023a. The sequence continues at coordinate 39,293,618 of CM067362.1, read as the reverse complement.
TGTTTTGTGATGATGCAAATGACTAATAGAGGACCCTTTATGAACACCAAGATGGAAGCAAAACATACAGCATTGTCAGCTGAGACACGTTGATTATCAATTTCATCTTTAAAAAATACATACAATGCGTTTTTAGCGATAGTAATACTGTGATAGTATTCACCAAATCTTTATATGTTTGTGAACTGTGGCTTAAATCCTGACATACATTATGATGTAATAAATATGATGTCATAATGGATCGCATTTGGGAAAAAGTTACTCCTCCCAAGTATTATGTGACATCGAAAAGATTGTTTGTCGAAGATAAGCATGACAACACGTTTAGTAAGGCAAAAAATAGGTCGCCATTAATGGCGAACAGATATAGGCGAACCTTCGCCTCCCATTACTGAACTCAGGGCTGGTGGACAAGTTGTTTTCAGACATATTTCACAACTAATATAAGTAGCTCATAATGCAGGTTTAAATAAACTTATGCACTGCTGAACTATGATTTATCACAGAATAAAATGTCTGCACCATTACATTTTCACAAGGCTTAGGATTCTACAGGGGAGCCAAAAGATACAGATGTATGGCAACATGTGTAAATCTAGCTCCGTTTACTACAGTGATTGGTGTCAAAACTAATACCAATTAGACTAGTCAGGGAGACAAACAGTGCACATTGTGTGCAGTCATGACTGCAGTATATACATGGTGTGCTGAGTAACCTAGTCAGGGACAACAAAATGTGCCATGTGTGCACTGTATCTGTGACGTGCAGAGTATAGATAGGTGATTCGCACGGCAAGTCGGCGGGTTCGGACCTATGTCACCACCATTGTTTATAGCCAACTGTGTCAATATTGTCTTGATTATTCTCATTATTTCTACCACTATTATTTCTAGTTTCCCATTTCTTGTGATTATATCCTCCATCTCCCCTCCCCATTGTCTATATATATCTTGCCACATTATCGGTGTCATTAAGATAATTTTTTCTGTGATCTCCATTGTCCGCATTGTCCATATCACTGTTGTCAGTATATATATTGTCCCCTTTATAAGTATCTGTATCCTCGCTATCTTTATCATCTCCGCTGTATATGTTAAACTCTTCAGTGGTTTCTTCATGCATGCTTGTTGTTGCCTCAATATTCAGCTCCAGATATCCGCAAGTCCTTGCCATATACGATGTTAATTGCTCAGCAATGGCACTAAATGTAGGCCTTTCTTCCACATTACTTCGCCAGCAACTGACCATGATGGCATAACTGAAATGCAAGAATAAATCTTGGAAAATCTTTGATATATATATATATATATATATATATATATATATATATATATATATATATATATATATATATATTGATATTGTGCATGCAAAATGCATGTGCATTCCAGAATACATGTCAGGTGAGATATGTGCCATGCACAGGCAGATGCAGGGGGCATATATGCAAAAGTGCAGTTTTGAGTTTTAGACCATTACGTACTGATTTAGTAAATCTGAACTGTTTTTGGACGACCGAGGAAGACTAATACCCGTGACGACCGAAGTCTAGTATTCTTTTTCAGATGATCACAAGGTGGCCATGTCCACTGTCAGGATGAGGCAGCATGCTGAAGATGAGAGCTCATAGACCAATCAGACAGATATGTCCAACGTAACTAATCAGCAGTTTTCTCGACGAACCCATCAAACTATGCATCACAAAGATAAGATCATATGCTAAAGACACAACAGATTGTATCAATACGGTAGAAGTCGGACCCACAAAAAGTAATTCATTACTCATAACAATGGATGCCACGTCACTGTACACAAACACCAAATCAAGAGAACTTACGGGCAGTAGCCAAATTCTCAATGAAACATGGCGTACCAGGCACACTCACCAGCAGAGGCTTCCTCATTTTATTGAAATTTGTCTTAGAATGAAACAATTTTGCGTTCAACGGAGAGTATTATCTCCATGTATAGGTTGGGGGGGGGGCAATGCCATGGGTAGCATGATTGCATTCACGTAGGTATGCATCTTCATGGGAGACCTTTAAGAAAACTCAAGAAAGGTGGACTCTGTACACTCAAGTCAAGAATGGACCTGGGGAAGCTAAGGGTTTTGGCTGAGGACAAGACACAATGCGTTTTTAGCGATAGTAATACTATGCTGGTATTCACCAATACTCATGAAACTTCATCTATGTCAAGGGCTGATCCAAGTTTGTTCAAGGGACCTTGATTGGCCAAATGGTTTGGTGGCCATCTTGAATGACCTAGTTTTCGCGAAAATGTCTTCTCCAGAACCGCTGAACGGATTTGGGCTGACATTTGGGGAAATTTAAGGGAACCTGATACATAATAAACATGGCCGCCATGGACCAATCAAAATGTAGCATGTTTAGTAGCCATATTGGACTTTTTATTTTATGGATTTTGAAGCCTAAATTGGTTTTAATACAGATTTTTGCGTGCAGTGATTTCAAATTTGCTACTTTCGAAACTGTCGTATAAACAATCAGGTGGCCATCTTGTATAATTTTCCTACCAATAAATCGGATGCTAAAGCCATAAGAAATTAAAAATGTATTGTTGTCGAGAACCACTAGGCTGATTTCAATTATATGTGTCAGAAACCATCCTTTTTGCATAGCGATCCAACTTTATTCAAACAGAGCTAATCGACCTATTTGGCCGGCAGTCATCTGGTTTATTTTTATAAAAAGTATTTTACTCCGAAACCGCTTGGAGTATTAAGAAACTCATAATCATCATATAAAGCAACAGTAGAACCAACCTTGTTCGTGGGAAGATGATTGCCCAAATGCTTCAATTGAGATGCCTGTGATCCAGGTGAGCGACACAGGCCCCTTGTTAAATTCAAAACGTTGATTTCAGGGCATATAATAAGTATGCAGCTAACTGTTTCAGATATGTGCAGTGATTATTCTGATTGTGGTTATTAAATTCTATTTAAACATGGATAAATTACGTCCAAGTATTATTACTTTATCGCAATGTTATCTTTGGCTCTCCACTGTGTTGAGTTCACACGCATAATGATGTATCTCCATTTTGATGTGGAGTCTGTATTGGGCATTTTCTATTTAAGCATTTACAAGTACTTAGTCTGTCCTTGTGTAGAAAAGGTAATGAATCTTTCCAGTTTATCCACCCATCATTTCACATCATAATCATCTATGTGACGTGTAGGATGACGTCATAATCAATGATGTCATGAATGATGTAGATATGTTCGTCACGAAGGCATAATAATGTCACAGTTAAATCATTTGGAGGGGCACGTATATGTGAGCTAACTGACCAACTAAAGGTTATTCTCAGTTCAAGTAAATACGATGTACTAGTGGTTCATGTGGGAACAAATGATATAGCAAAACGGACATTGGAAGGAATGATCCAAGACTATGATGCCTTAATACAAACTGCCAAGTCACTTACACCAGGCATACAGATTCTTATATCTTCTCTTCTTCCTAGACCGTTCAATGAGTATGAAAACAATCTAACTCAGCAGTTTAATGCAATGTTGTGTTCACTTGCAAATTGGTTGAATTTATCCTTCATTGATAACTCTGCACTTTTCATTAGAAATGGGGAACCATTGCCACAACTATATTGGGATGAAGTTCACCCCAATACTAATGGTATGCACTTGTTATCTGACAACATTATGAGTTATATAAGAACAGTAATGAACATTCATCACGATTCTATTAAAATAACAGAGCCAAATCAGTACCATTACAATAGGAGCTACACCCAAAATGACACTAACCGTAAACGTAACAACAACTACACACAAGGAAACAATGGCTATTTCGCTGATATGTATGACTCCGAACCTGAGCAAGATTTTCATTTTGGGAGGAATATAGGGAGGAGCACAATGAATCATCATCTCAGGCAGAGTCACAATGCTGGAAACCAGTCATACGACAAAAATCAAAGCCTCTTCCAAATGTCTTTCAACAGAAACAAACCTTTTTATCAAACCAATTTCTTGACCTCATAGATGAATATACAAGCGAAATAACAGACACATGTAAAAACTACCAAACAACTGAACAAGGATTACAGCAAACTAACAATAAAAAATATGAAAATAATTTTAGAAATCTGGCCACCAATGGTGAAGGTGCCTCTAATGAAACATCCCACCAATCTCTATTCAACGTTCCCATAAAATGTTTATACACAAATGCAGACTGTCTCCGAAACAAAATGACTGAATTAAAGTACATTATTAACATCAATAAACCGTTAATTATTATTATAACTGAAGTGAAGCCCAAACATTATAGAGAACTAACCCTAGAGGACTACAATGTTGGTGGATATACCATACACCAAACAAATGTTGATAAGACAATAGGCAGGGGAATAATCATCTATACACATTCTTCTGTATGCGCTAGTGGTTCTGACTTAATCACATTCGAATATGAAGAATCAGTCTGGATTGAGATAAAATTATATTCACGGGACAAGTTATTAATTGGGGGTATATATAGGTCTGACAGTGGAACAAGGGAAAACAATGAAAAACTGGTACAATTATTAAAACATGTTGCCACGCTACATTATAGCCATCTTTTAATAGTGGGTGACTTTAACTATCCTGATATCTGCTGGAACACATGGTCAACCACAAAAAATGAAATAAGTCAAGAGTACTCGTTCATTGAATGTATTCGTGACACCTACTTATACCAGCATATAAATAGGCCCACCAGATTTAGGAATAATGTCACACCTAATATACTTGATCTGCTTTTAACCAATGAAGAAGAAATGATATCAGATTTAGATTACCTGAGCCCACTCGGTAAAAGTGACCATTCTATTATCACATACCATTTACATTCTTATCTGGCAGGAAAACCTGTGAAGAAAAAATTTCTTCTAGACAAAGGAAACTATAAAGAAATGAATAACAACCTCATAAATATAAACTGGACAAATAAATTTTATGATTGCCCAGATGATGCTAATCAGCAATGGTCAATTTTTAAACAGATGCTAAATAACATGATAAATCGACATGTCCCATCACATACCTTTAAAGATAAACCTAACTGGACTAAGAAAGGTGACATCCCATTAGACTACAATACTGTAGGTCAAATTAGGAAAAAACACAGATGCTGGGAAAGATTCCTTACAAACCGATCAAACGAAAATAAAATAAAGTATAACAGGCAACGGAACAAAGTCAAATCTCTGACTAACAAAATGCATAAAAATTATGAAAGAAATATAGCAAAAGCTGCCAAATCAAACCATAAGCAATTCTGGATGTATGCCAAATCTAAAATTAAAACGAAACCTGGTACTTCTCCACTGCTGATAGACCCAGATAAACCTCAATGCACAGAAACTGACATAGAAAAAGCTGAGGTTCTATCATGTCACTTTTCAACCATTTTCACTGATGAACCAACCAACAACCTGCCAAACATTCCAGTTAGACCTATTAACATCCCATTTAAAACACAGAGGCACAAGTAACTGAGGCACAAGTTTTAGCCCACCTCGCCAAATTAAAAACCTCTAAATCCGCAGGACCTGATGGGATACATCCCCGAGTTCTTAAAGAACTATCCATCTCTGTAGCCAAACCTTTGTCAATCATATACTCAACGTCATTAAGAACAAGATCTGTACCAGGAGATTGGAAGGAGGCCCATGTAAAAGCAATTTTTAAAAAGAAAGGCAGCCCCAAACTTGCAAGTAATTATAGACCCATAAGTCTCACCTGTGTAGCTTGCAAGGTTATGGAATCCATTATTAGAGAGCAAATAATGAGCCATATGAAATCAAATAAACTTTTTAGCAAGAATCAATATGGATTTCTTACTGGACGATCAACCATGCTCCAGTTAATAAATGTCCTAGATGAATGGATTAATATGCTAGAGAAGGGAGGCACTGTGGACATTATCTATATGGATTTTGCTAAGGCATTTGATACCGTGCCTCACATCCGTTTGATTAACAAACTAGCAAGTTATGGCATTACAGAACCAGCCCTGGGGTGGATTACATCCTTCCTGGTGGGTAGGCGTCAACGAGTACGTATAAACGACTCATACTCTCAATGGGCAGCCGTGACTAGTGGCATACGGCAGGGCAGTGTGCTCGGCCCCCTTCTGTTTGTGATCTACATAAATGACATGCCTGAACTAATACAAACATCCAGTCTATATCTTTATGCAGATGACGCCAAGATTTTTAAGCATATTACAAAACAATCTGATTGTGATGACCTGCAATCAGATCTGACAAGCCTAGAAATGTGGTCAAAAACATGGATGTTAAAATTCCACCCTGATAAATGTAATGTATTATCCATTGGTAGAGGTACAAAACAGAATTTCCAATATAAACTTGAATGTGATAATGCTAGCCATACTCTATCCCATGTGGACAACGAAAACGATCTCGGAGTCATCTTTGACTCGGCTCTCTCCTTTGATCACCACATTCAAATAAAATCAACAAAGCCAACAGTATCATGGGCCTCATTAGACGAACCTACAAATACTTGGATAGAGAAAACTTTTTGCTATTATATAAAGCTTTTGTGCGCCCCCCCACATTGAATTTGCACATGCAGTATGGAACCCACACCTTAAAAAACATACACACTCTGTGGAAAATGTGCAGAGGCGTGCAACAAAGATTGTCCCTGGATTTCGCAATCTCAGTTATGAGCATAGGTTGTGTTCTCTAAACCTCCCCACACTCACATACAGACGTCTGAGAGGGGACATGGTTGAAACATATAAGGTTTTGAATACCTATGATCCAGACACAGTACCAACATTAAAATTTGCTTCAAGAAATAGTAACAGGGGTCATAGTAAAAAATTATTTATCCAGCGAGCTAAATATAATATATCCAAGTTTTCATTTTATTACAGAATAGCAAAAGTATGGAATAACCTAACTGACCATATCGTTAATGCCCCGACCATTCAAAGCTTTAAAAACCGACTGGATAAATACTGGGACAATGCACAAATTAAATTTAACTCCGAGGCACCGTCACCATGAAGTAACCATTTCAAAACCTAGAGTCACTCATGCACCTGAATATAGAGGCCTGTACGGCCTGTGTTCAGTATTATCGATAATAATAATAATAATAATAATAATAATAATAATTGATGACAGACTAAAGCTTTGCTGTACGAATTGTATGTCTTTCCTATTTAACAAACCTTCTGTTGAATATTTTGAAACTATAATTTGACTGGAAGCAACAGCACCAGGTCAAATTAGTTTCAAAACATTCAACAGCTTACATGTATAGTTTTCTGGAAATTGAGATCCAGAGAGTGCAGGGATCGATTGATCCAAACATGAGCAAAGCGTGGTTGGAGCTTAGTTAGAGATTGGCGGGGCATAGCTAAAACGGGATTGCTCTATTAAACAATTACGCCTCCACACACTCCGATTGCACCATCGGACTGCCTCTGAGGTTAAATGCATTAGTATCCTACAATAACGGAATGAACAGAACAATGGTTGAGTTTTTTTCAGTATTTTTGCAAAGAAATCTGGCGTCATTATGGCTAAAATGATAATTTTTGAATTTTAAACCCAAGACATGCTGATTGGCATTTGCACCTCCCTTTATATTGACCACACAATTTGTTACCAAATAGTATTATGGCCAATTTGACTGGTTTAAATACAAAGGTTTCATCAATTTAAAGTATATATATATATATGTATATATGATAATTTGAGCGTCTTCTGAAAGAAACTAGATGAAGTAACTATTTCTTCAATGAAGAGAAACCTAGTAATAACCATGGAAAACCCACCCATCACAAAATAAATACTAGATACAAGTTATGAGATCTTAGTTAGATAAGTTTGCTTACATTTCATCTGGACAGTTCTTTGGACTTGTTAACCGTGCACCAGTTTCTAAGTGCTTAGGCATGCCATTACTATCCACTGCTGGATAAGGTATGCATCCAAGAGACAGGATTTCCCATATTGTAACACCAAAGGACCACTGGAAATGAAATAAGTAATGAGAAATTATAAATTGCAGTTATGGAAAATCGTAAGGGTTGTAGTAATACACTAGTGTGATTCGTACAAATCCGAAAATGTGTTTTATAGTTCTTTATTGACCATTCTAAAATGTCATTGAATCATACAAATTGTGGTGAATTGTGTCTGGTGATGATAGTCCAGCCAACCACCACTAATTGCAACATTAATGAAACCACTTTTATTTTGTGTATTTAGGTCTTAGAAATTATGTATAAAAAATCTAATAATATCTTTTGAGTGGAACATGTTGGATTCAAGATGGCTGCCATTATCGCTTCAAATCTAGTATAATATGTACCGAAAATGATGTCTTCTGCACCACATGACCACCCTATGGCATCACAGCCCAACAGTTGCCAATGGCGTTCGATGTTTACACACCGTTTCTACATTCAGTGGCAGTGTTTAGTTCTCATTATAATCCAAATCATCATTTGACATGCTTTGATAAATGCCATCTGCATCCAGAACAAGCCGACAAACAATCCATACCGACGGCACCTGCAGTGCATAATTACACAGCCCGACTTGCAGGTGCATTGCACGAGTTGGAGAATGGACTGTGTGGCAAGATCCAAGTCCGAGAGTAATTGTGTCATTGTTACTTCAGAAATATTCCAGCCCCATTGCTCAGCCTCCAAGGTAATCCCTTTCCACTGTTGGATCTGAAGGAACAATCGGAGGCTGTGTTACTTCATCGCCACATATGTTGGTGGCAACATATTTGGGATTTTGGTTGGATGGCCTTTTTGTTGATGGTAAGAAGCTCCTGAAACCTTTGCTGTCTCATCGTGTCAAGATTGCCATTCTGCATTCCTTTATGCAAAATAACCATGGCCTTCTCACCAGTCGCTATGACCTCATCCTTCGATGAGTGAGCACTCCCGATTATTTTGGCTTGAACATGGAATAACGCGTTGTCACTGATGAGCTTCAGTCCAACAACTTTACCTATTCCAAATACCCTGGACGTTGTATAGCACCCGAGGAAAGCGTGTACAAAAGGAAATTCTTGTAGACGTTCTTCCCTAGTATATGCCTGACTGAATTCGACACTGATACATTTAAGAGCTGCTCCTTTTTTCGGTTCAGGGTCTGGCATAACTAATACGTCAGCCTTCCCTGTGGCATAGGATAACTCGCAATCATCCGGCTAATTTTCCCGTAGTAACACAAGGCACCATTGTTTATTAGAAACTCTTTCTTATTCATCTGCAGTTTCATAGATTGATTGAATATCACTTTGCGGCCCTGACACCCTGCTCTGTGTCAATGTGTCCTGTCCTTCGTTGAAGGCCCTGCCTTGTACCCATCAAATACGACCACTGCTTGACCATAGTGCGTTGCCACATAGTCGCTATAGTCCTGCAATATCTTGCCATACACGTCACCCATCTACCAAGAAATATGGTGGAGAAGAGTACCCCAATCTAGTACGTATTTGAAATTCTAACTTGGTGATGGTTGTTGTGGTACCAGATAGCTTTGGCTAGTTGTGTGGTTTCACGGCTTCTAAGAGACTGTCCTTTCCTTCGAACAATGCTGGGCTGGGTGGTAGTTACATAGTTCATAGGTCAGCGCATTCACAAGATCATTTGCCTGAGATCCAGTGATGATTATCCTTTGAAACAGAAGTAGGTGGTCTATCTAGACCCCGTTTTTACCTATCTTGACAGCAGCCTTGAATCCGTGAACATTGGTTGTCCATCCATTCCATTCAGAATGGCCTCTCCGATATGTTTTGCGTTATCAATGTTAACACGTATTCCAGCTATGATGCCATTAACTATGTTGACTGTTGAGCATTGATGGACGTGTGTCAAATGGAGGACAAAAGCATGTACGCTCGCACCCACGCACGCACACACACTTAATATGTTAATCATTCAAAGAAGTGTCTAGTCAATGCGACCTTCACTTTAGCTATTGGCACATTTTGAGGGCTATGCATTGCTAGGTAGGGGAAAGGAAGGGATGAATGCAGGGTGAGACAGGTGGGTATGGTGGAAGGGGATGGATGGGTTTAGGGGGGGGGGAGACTTGTTTAAATGATCACAATGCGACTTGCTTGGCTACAAGTAAATAAGTGTGAGCACACAATAGATATGACGTATGCAGCTTTGTCAGATATGTCAGGAATTTGACCAAATGACGTGCCGACAGATTGACCTGACTTATATTAGTTGCTAACAAAATTCTCATTTCAGCATATCTTTGTTAATACAACCTGATGCTTGCCATATCTGAGTGTGATGTGAATACGCCATACTGAAGACTCGCTAATGACATCCATTTGACAGGAATCATTTTCTGTTCATCTTGTGTATAGTATGAGCTTGTGTATACATCACGACTGAGACCAAAATCAGCAACCTTCACTACAAGGTTAGAGTCTACCCTGGAATACGTGTAAATGTATAAACGTAGCAATGGTTATTTTTTGGGTGATATTAGAGATCTTGAGAGTATGTGAGTCATGGGAGTGACCATATATAATGCTACGACATGCTCTCGTGTGCTATATATAGCAGTCTGTTTCATGATTAAGTGTTGATGGACCTTTCCGGTTTTAGCTATGCTCCCGCCCATCCTAGTTAAGCTCCACTCACTTTTCGCTCGTGTTGGGATCAATCGATCCTGAAAGACCATGACTCAATTTCCATAAAACTATACAGGTAAGCTTTCGAATAATTTGAAACTAATTTGACTGGGTGGTGTTGCTGCCTATGACAGCAACAGCGCCCAGTCAAATTAATTTCAAAATATTCAACAGCATGTTTATTAAATAGCAACGGCATATTAAGTGTTTACGATGGACTAAATCGAGTCATTCATGCTGTAATTGATTATGACGTCATCCTACATGTTACGTAGTTGATTATGACATCATATGATGGATGGATAAACGGGAAGGGGCCATTAGCGCTGGACATTTACCGTCAAATTATTTATAGACATATAAACGCGTTACAACTATGTACATGCAATTGTAACCATGGCTTCAGCAATGTAAGCTTAAATCCATCAATCTTACATATATACATACATTTTATAAGCATATTTAATCCTTAGCATCTCAAAACCTTGATGTATAAACACCTACTTACTTTTCTCGCATCAGAATATCATTGTATTAACACATATAAATATACAACTTCACTCATGTGGTTTTCTCACATCCAATACATAACACTTACATAGTTTGTATGAGTTAGCTCATGGTATATACACACTTACATGCGATTCCTACCAGCTAAGTCGAGGTATATAAACACATACACACAGTTTCTAGCAGTAAGGTCCCGGTACCTTAACACCTACATACAGTTTCTAGAAGTCAGGCCCCGTTGTCTTAACACTTATATACAGATTGGCAGCTGGATCCCAGTGTATAAAGACTTATATAAAGTTTCTAGTAGCTAGGTCCTGGTGTATAAACACTTACATAAAGTTTCTAGCAGCTATATTCCGGTGTATAAAAATAGTTAAGGGACCCGCTGTGAACTATTGTTCTCATGTCAAAAATGATTGATGGGTATATGTCACGAGGTCAAGTGCTATTGTTCTCCTGTCAAAATGATTGATGTGTATGTGTCACGATGTCACGCGTTCGCAGATTGATCAAGAACAATGGCACACAGCGTCCACCTTGTGTAACGCTATTATATTGGTGTAGGATGTGTGTTATTGTTATGCAATTGAGTTGTGGCATGGTTTAACGAACAATGGCCAACAGCGTGTACTTATGAACGATGTCCAACATCATCCATGAACAATGTCGTCCACCTACCACGCAACAGCGCTCCCTTATCGTGGTCGTGTTTAACATATTAATTAGGTGGGTGGTGGTGGCCCACCCCCACCCCCACCCTCGTGGTTGAACGGTAGTAAATAAAAACGCATTCCTTAGTAGAATATTTTGAAACTAAGACAAATTTTTGCTTCCTATGTCAAATTAGTATCAGACCCTTAAACTAGCCCCACAGAACGTTTTAGCACCTTTGAATAATAACATGAACAATGTTGACCACCTGCATGAACAATAGCACACAGCCACCACTTTTGAACAATAGCACACAGCGGACACTTATGAACAATAGCACAATGCATACACTTATGAACAATAGCACACAGTGGACACTTATGAACAATAGCACATAGCCGCCACCTGCATGAACACTAGCTCCCAGCGGATGCCTGCATGAACAAAATGTGTTCTAGTTAGAATAGAAGCAATATGATTTAACATAAACGCATGTACCATCCACTACATGTTATAAAATTGATTGATGACGCTAATAGAATTGTGTTAAAATAAATAATGAGAGTTTAATGTGTAAAGAAGTTGTCAATATAGATAGTGAACTTATTCTCATGATAGTAATCCTGTTTCTTAAAGCAAGTAGTGAACTATATTCGGCCATTTAGTGTTTAGAATATCGGTTTATTTACACAATTATGGATGTTAAACTAAGTGAACAAGAGAATGCTATTAATGTGATCTTACAGCAGATGACCGACGAGGATTACATGCCATTAAACAATGACACTACACAACGCGTGTATCAGACACCATGTGAAAGCATAATTGACCCTGCTCATCATGTGCCAGGACAAGGTGTTGCGCAAAACGAGACTAGTGACTACGTGGCAAACCTTTTGCATCAAATATCGCCATGTATACCACTTACTGATGACGATCTTAATCAATAGTTACAGCATGGTATCCTTGAGCTATTGAGCAATAATGAGTAATTTCTATTAGATCTGTTTGGATAATGACAGCGTACCCGCTGCTACTGACATCGTAATGGATGCAAATATTATGCAGCAAATATCTAATTGTTTACCGCACGAAGTTGTACCTTCTTCTACCCAGCTTCAGTACGATATCTTATTGGTAATTGAAGAAACTGCTATGTCATTATCGCATGCACGTGCCATGAAAAGGGGTGCCGAGGATCTATCATACGAATCTTATAAAAAATTCACTATTTATGATACTGAAACATATTTAGAACGCGTTAACAAGACCAACACTAATATTGTCGGCAGGCATAAAGTTAATCTTGTGGTAGCGAATGGATGCTGTGACACGTGCATTGAGCAGCCACTCGAAGCTGCGCTACACGTCATCGAGGCATGAATAATGGATATGTTCACTTTCACAGGTTAGCTGCCATGGATCAGTTTGTTAAATGGTTAACGCGCATAAAATCTAAGCCTGGTTATAAATGCAAACAGCAAAATATGTTTTCTCTGACCACCTTGTTATTGCGCATAATTCCCGTGCATATGATTCGCTTTAATCCGTCATCTAAAACCCTCAAACACCATCATGCATGGTCGTTCAGTTCTCTCATTTGAAATAGGAACAATTCATTTCATCGATTCCATTAACTTCTTTCCTCTTTCATTACGTAAGGTTGGCAATGCTTTTCATTTTCCTGTGCATAAGGGAATATTTCACCATCAGATGAACTCGCCTCAATATTGGTGTAAGGTAATAAATACCCTTTCTCGAGAGGGAGGTATTCGGTGTACAAAATATGAACGCAAATGAACTGCACGAATTTGATCAATGGTATGATGAGCAGATATCTAGACATGCACACTACGATGTTGATAAAAAACTCATCGAATATTGTAACGATGACGTAACCATTTTACGGTTGGCCATGTCTAGATATGTCCTTATTTTCCAAATTAATGGATGGTCAGAATCCATTCGCATCAGGTTTAACACTAGCATAATGTAATGTAGCATATCGTACGTTATGGCGTCGTCCTGATAGCATTCAGACGTTACCCGACTACTCGCTAAGAGCAAAACGTGCATATAGCATGATTGCGATCGAATGGTTTGAATGGGTTAGGTTAAGTGATGGTTACCAAATCATACACGCACTAAACCAGGGTGAGCAAAAGGTTTGTGGGCATTATGTAGATGGCTTCACTCCATGTGAAAATATTATTTCATGGGCATGAGTCTGATTGCTGTGACAATAAGCGTGTGCAGACATATACACCATCCACCATCACCACCATGATCAGACATACGAAGAAGCATATTTTGCTCTTCAGTATCGTATTTCATTATTCGAATTGTACGGATATATGGTGAGAATTATGTGGGAATGCGAGTTTAAGAAACTAATCGCTAATACTGATGGACTAAATGATTTTTATCACCGAATTGGCCTTAGCACACCCCATAGTTCTGCATGATGAGCTATTTGGTGGACGTACATCTGTAATTCGATTACTTTTGGAAGCGTATGAACATACTAAACTAAAATATTTAGACTGCGTTTCCATGTACCCATCAGCGATGACACAATGTTGTTTTCCAGAAGGTGCATACAAGGTAGTAACGATGATTTGAATGATAAGATGGTGCATGACTTCTTCGGACTTATTAAATGCGAAGTCCTCCCTCCTCGAGATTTATACTTTCCAGTATTACCTACTAGAATAAGTAAGTGGCTCATGTTTGTACTATACGTTGAATGCACAAGAATCGGTCAATCTACCGTATGTGAACATGCAGAAGAACAACGTTCCTTATGCGGGACGTGGACCACTCCTGAGCTACAGTTCGCTATTCACCATGGTTATATCATTAAAATGATCATGCACGAAGTTTGGCATTATCTTGAGTCGACGCAATATGATCAACATGGTGATAGGGGACTATTTTCGGAATACATTAACCGCTTCCTCAAAATTAAGCAGGAAAGTAGCGGGTATCCAGACTGGGTCTGTAGTGAAAGCGATAAAGAGCGTTATGTACAAGAGTACTATGCATGAGGCTATACAACTCGACCCATCGAAAAAAGCAAATAATCCGGCTCTATGTTTTGTAGCTAAAGCCGGATTGATTATTTTATGGGGCCGTTTTTCGTTACGTGATCACACCAAGAATAAGATGGTATTATTGGGAAAAGAGCTACTAGAGCTTTTGAGGGATAAAAGTAAATCTGTCAGCAACATTTCATTCCTCAATGATAATCTTTTAATGGTGGCATACTCAGACAATGAAGATTACGTTGAGTCCTCATTAAATACCAACTGTATTCTAGCATCATTCGTGACAAGCTTATGGGTGAGTAAAACTATATGAAGTCTTGTCCTTACTTGGTCACCGCATAGCCTATCATGATATGGATAGTGTCGTATTTAGTACCCGCGAAGGTGAGCCGACCATTCATGATCAAAACGGATATCTAGGTTCTTGGATGAGTGAAATACCCTCCGACTACGAGTTAACAAGTTTTTGCGCACTCTGTCCAAAAAACTATAGTCTTGAAATGAAGCATCACGATGATCCAACGATTGTTAAACAGGTATCAAAGGTCAGCAATGGTTTGTCTCTGGGCACTGAATAATCAAAACAAGTAAATGTTGCTGTGATGAAAAAATCCATTGATCAAATTATAAACGATGGTGAAATTATGGATAGCGTTCTACTAAGCTACCCATCTAAGATCACATGCACATCTCAATTTAGAATTCTTTCAGTCAATAGTAGTAAGATCTTCAGACCTGTCTTCAAAAACGAATTTTGAAACTGGGTGATTTATCTTCAGTTCCATGGTTACACTAGCGTAGTATAAATATAAATGGTAACAATGTACTTTATCAGTCTGTTCGTAAAACAATGTCAGGGTTATGCATAGACGATGAAGCTGCACTCTCTGCCTGCTCTATGATTGCATATGTCGCTAGTCGGTGTAACGATGATAAGGATAGGATGTGCATATTGATTATGTGGAGTATGCGATGGGCTTTAAGCGATGGTATAATTAACTGGAGGAGGATTTTGATCATGACTCAAATTAATACATTGTTATTAACGGAATATGGAATAGATATTGTCCAATGGCTGTGAGCATTATTATTATAAAACCCCATTAGAAACCATATTAGTTGACAATTTCTAATATTTGCGATACCATCTTCATAATGTACTACTGAACCATGGTCACTATCAGCAACATGGACGACGTTCTCAGACACATGAGAACATTGGTACGCGTCTGCCATGTTCATGCAGGTGCACTCTGCACACTATTGTTCATAAGTGTACACTGTGTGCTATTGTTTATGTAGGTGGCCGCTATTGTTCATGCAGGTGGTCGCTGTGTGCTATTGTTCTAAAGTGGTGGCTGTGTGCTATTGTTCAAAAGTGGTCGCTGTGCGCTATTATTCATAAGTGACCGCTGTGTGCTATTGTTCTAAAGTGGTCGCTGTGTGCTATTGTTTCCAATGTGATATAAATGCCGTTGTCTCATATGTTGCATCTATCACTTTCAATCATTCATAATGTTGACTGATCAATGTTCGAAGTATTTAAAGCAATCATCATTTTGGTATGATCTGGGAAATTTGTGTAAAGCGAGAACGATTCGATTTGGTGAAAAATGGTGTATCGATCTGCGACAGTTTCATCCTGATGGTTATCCTACTAAACGTGGTGTATATATAAGCATAAAAGCGTTTAGACAACTGGTGCATATCATTCCTGATCTTGAAGAGAAAGTATGCCGTGCACGCAAAAAGGAGGGCATACAATTTACATTTGCTGGACTCTTCTGTTCGCATATCAGTCAGCGACGATTTTCCCTGCATCGACATACGTTCCTATTTCTGCTCTGACGTAACTCTGCAAGCTACACATAACGGATTGTACCTGGCAGATTCTGAGTGGGAACTTTTGACACTGAATGCTGACTCACTGTTATCCGCATTGCCTAACTTTCACGTTAACCAATAACAGAACTCCGCAGAGGTTTTTTCCACATTACCTCCGAGCTTTTATGGTATACAGTAATCTGAACATGTCTGACATTCTACCTACTACGTCAACTAGCGATACTGATGATCCAGTATTGTCAATGGACTTTTCGCCAAATACTATTTTTTAAGATATTAAAGTGAATGCTAAATTTTATCACTCATTCATTCTATGACTTTACTAGAACGTGCATGCTAATTTGTGATCGGTGGCGAACGGTGAACTCCACACCTATACATTGTGGATGTGTAGAGTGGAATCATTACAGAACTGTTGCTATATGTGCACCAATACACATTGTTATGCCAGAAATTCGGAACCATGAGGCTGAATACCTCGCTGATCTGAATGTAAGAAATCACAATAAATTAGTGCATACGAGGTATCAGTTGCGTGACGAATGCTGCATATGTATGCGGGTGCAAACAGAGCTGTGAGCACAGATAGTAAAACGCAATCACACAAAAGTCATCATTAGACCCTTTGTTAAGGGTCGCAAAACTAATATCATGTTTATACACACGCACACCTCGCCATGCACATACACGTACATGCGTGTGCGTACCCCTGTGTGTACAACTCACATGTGGGGCACACATTTACACACATGCAGGGCACACATTTACGCGCACATGCCACACACGCACACACACACACAGGGGCATGCACACACGGGGAATGCACGTACCATGGGGCATGCCCGCGCATATACACGCATGCACATGGGCACACACGCACGCACGCACGCACGCACACACACACACATACACACACGCGCGCATATACACGCGTATGTGCATGGTAGGGTGTGCGTGTGTATAAACATGATATTAGTTTTGTGGCCCTTAAAAAGTGCCTAAGATGGTGCTTTGTTTGTCCGAACGCTTGGGGAGAGAAATGAGTGCCCTACCCATATAGAATCCGACTCGTGGCCGACTGCATAGGCTCAGGTATGCCCACCTCTACCACATACTCGGCAGTGAGCCAAATCGGGATATTCATCCCATGATATTCCTGCGTAAACAGGTGACACAGATCGCTGCATCGCCCAAATTCCACACCAATTATATTCGCTAATCCGTGGGCGTTATCAACCAGAGGCTGATGTGATTGGGGTATTGCTATCCATGTTAAGCAAAGTATGCGTGAACGAATTTATTCATAAAGAATTACGGCAACTTTCAGCTGGTAACGCGATGAACAACTATTATGTGTACTTTTATTATATACACGATCAAATTAATGAAATGTGAATTACAAATGGTAAAATTGTATCCAATGTATTAATCAACTTAGAAGAAAGTCTACAGTAATTCGCATTATGCCTAATGTTTTCACATCTGTGCATTGAATAATAACTCCTTGATGTAAAAAACATATGCTCGAGCGAAAGTGCATTCATACAACTATTGCTTAATCTGGCAATATTGACGGATTCATTAACACTCGAATTTGACATGCAGGAAAAATTACACATTAACTATATTTTAACATTTTTTGACTTTTTCAAATCAAGGAGCAATGGTAGTTTAAGTGAATATTTTAGATACTACTTTGACATAGGAAGCTACAATTCGTGCTAATTTCAACATATTCAACAGATATATAACTAAAGAATGAATTATATTTTAACTTTTTTTTTTTTTCAAATGGTATCTTAATCGTGGCGCGGTGGTAGTTTAAGGGAATGTTTTCTGATACTAATCTGACATAGGAAGCTACAATTCGTGCTAGTTTCAAAATATTCATCAGATACAAGCGACCACCTACATGAACAATAGTGCACAGCGGCCACGTATGAACAATAGCGTGCAGCGACCACTTTTGAACAATAGCACACAGCTGCCACTGTAGAAAAATAGCACACAGACACCACTTTAGAACAGCGGTCACTTATGAACACTAGCGGTCACCTGCATGAACAATTCATGTGACCGTTGTGTGCTATTGTTCATGCAGGTGGTCGACATTGTTCATGCTATTATTCAAAAGTGCTAAAACGTTCTGTGGCGCTAGTTTTAAGGGTTTGATACTAATTTGACATAGGAAGCTACAATTCGTCTTAGTTTCAAAATATTCTACTAAGGAATGCGTTTTTATTACTACCGTTCAACCACGAGGGGGGGGGGGGGCACCGCCGCCCACCTAATTAATATGTTAAACATGACCTCGATAAGGGAGCATTGTTAAGTGGTAGGTAGACGACATTGTTCATGAACGATGTTGGACATCGTTCATAAGTGCACACTGTTGGCCATTGTTCTTTAAACCACGCCACAACTCATTTGCATAACAATAACACATAGCCTTGTGGACGCTGCATGCCATTGTACTTGTATTGATCAATCAGCGAATTCGTTACATCGTGACATATACACATCAATAATTTTGACAGGAGAACAATAGCACTTGACCTCGTGACATGTACACATCAATCATTTTTGACAGGAGAACAATAGCTCACAGTGGGTCCCTTAACTACTTAAAAAAACTTACATACAGTTTCTAGTAGCTAGGTGCCGGTGCATAAACACTTACATACAGTTTCTAGCTACTAGGTCCCGGTTGATAAACACTTACATACAGTTTCTAGCTACTAGGTCCCGGTGTATAAACACTTACATACAGTTTCTAGCAGTTAGGTCCTGGTGTATAAACACTTACATACAGTTTCTAGCTACTAGGTCCCGGTGTATAAACACTTACATACAGTTTCTAGCAGTTAGGTCCCGGTGTATAAACACTTACATACAGTTTCTAGAAGCTAGGTCCCAGTGTATAAACACTTACATACAGTTTCTAGCAGCCAGGTCCCGGTGTAAAAACTTCAGGCCAGAGAGATATTCCATGCCTCTTGCGATATGGAGACAGAATAGCAACAGCTGCTTCTCATCAGGGATCTGCTAATCGAAATATATATATATAAATAAAGAAATATTTTGATTTTTCTGACAAGATTTTGTCAGTAAATGGTTAAACGTCACGCTATATGCAATTATGATTTAATAATACTTAGCTAATTTGAAAAATGTTTGCAGCACATTATTGTAATTATTAACTAGATTGATCGGTCGATGACGCGTCATTGCAAATCCCCATGTTCACCGCTTTAAACTTTTGACACACCTGACAACCCACCTCCGGGAGCGGAGCCAAATTTAAATGTGATTTTGCACTCCGCGATCATATGGGTAACTCACATACCAACTTTGGTTGAATTCTGTCCAACAATATCAGAGGAGTTGCATTGCAATCAATTTCATGACCTTTAGACAGCATCCCCTGCGGGCGGAGAGAAATGTAAGTGTGCTCATCCTCTCCACATTGATATCGGTAACTCACATACCAACTTTGGCTGAATTTCGTCCAATGGTTTCTGAGCAGATGCATTACAATCAATTACTGGGGGCGGCGCCAAATCTAAATGGCTTCTTGCACTCCGCAATCATAGGAGTAACTCAGATATCAAATTTGGTTGCGTTCCATCTAACGATTTCAGAGGAATTTCATTACAATCAATTTCATTACTTTTGACCCCACCCCCACCCCATGGGGCGGGGCCAAATGTAAATGTGCTCATATACTCCACATTGATGGGGTAACTGACATACTAAATTTGTTTGAATTCTGTCCAACAGTGTCAGAGGAGTGGCATTACAATCAATTTTTCTTACCTTTTGACCCAACCCGCCACCCACCCCTGGGGGCGGGGCCAAATGTAAATGCGCTCATGTACCCCTGCCACGCCGCCGTGAGGGTCGAGCCTAATCTATATCTTGTCTTGCAAAGCACATTCCTTTTGGTAAGCCACATACCGAATTTGGTTGAATTCCACCCAACAGTTTGGGAGGAATTAGCGTGATGGACAGACAAAAAACAATTTGACGTTTGGACCCCTGTCATGCCCTCTTGGGGGCGGAGCCTAATCTAAATATCGTCTTGCAAATTGCATTCCTATTAGTAAGCCACATACCGAACTTGGTTGAATTCCATGCAACGATTTGGGGTGAGATGCATTATAATCAATTTGACCGTATGACCCATGCCACGCACCCCCTTGGCGTTGAATTCCAACCAACAGTTTGGAAGGAGTTAGCGTGACGGACAGACGGACAAGCAATTTGACCTTTTGATCCCTGCCATGCCCCATTGAGGGCGGAGCCTAATCTATAACTCATTTTGCAAAGCGTATTCCTATTATTAACCCACATACCGAATTTGGTTGAATTCCACGCAACGATTTGGGGTGAGATGCATTATAATCAATTTGACCGTATGACCCCTGCCACGCCCCCTTGGTTGCGGGACCTAATCTAAATATGGTCTTCCAATTTGATTGAATTCCACCCAACAATTTGGGAGGAGTTAGCGTGACAGACAGATGGAAAATCAATTTGGCCTTTTGACCCCTGTCACGCCCCCCCCCCCCCCCTTGATGGCGGAGCCTAATCTATATCTTGTCTTGCAAAGCGCATTCCTATTAGTAACCCA
The DNA here is from genome assembly GCA_034401795.1 of Chaetoderma sp. LZ-2023a. Taxonomy (NCBI): domain Eukaryota; kingdom Metazoa; phylum Mollusca; class Caudofoveata; order Chaetodermatida; family Chaetodermatidae; genus Chaetoderma; species Chaetoderma sp. LZ-2023a. The sequence goes on along the minus strand of CM067362.1, from coordinate 39,272,244 downwards.
CATACCGAATTTGGATGAATTCTGGGCAATGCTTTGGGGTGAGATGCATTATAATCAATTTGACCGTTTGACCCCCTGCCACGGCCCCTTGTGGTCGGAGCCTAATCTAAATGTCGTCATGCAAAGTGCATTACCATGGGTAACCCACATACCAAATTTGGTTAAATTCCACCCAACGGTTTGGGAGGAGTTAGCGTGACGGACAGACGGACGGACAGATGGACAGAAGGACAGAAGGACAGACGGACGGAGGCGATTACAATATCCCAAACGTTTTTTCAAAACGTGGGGATAATAATGCAATATGCTGTTGAAACAGTTTGAATTTTGTGGTCATCGTGATCGTCGTCGTCGTCGTCGTCGTCGTCGTCGTAGTAGTAGTAGTAGTAGTAGTAGTAGTAGTAGTAGTAGTAGTAGTAGTAGTAGTAGTAGTAGTAGTAGTAGTAGTAGTAGTAGTAGTAGTAGTAGTAGTAGTAGTAGTAGTAGTAGTAGTAGTATCCATTTTGTTGTCTAAATAACCTCACCTGACACTCAATCTTCTCAAATATAAACCGTCTCAGATATGAATTCAGGTCTGCATTTTCCATATAAGGCATGACCAGCATCGGAAGTCCTTCATCCGGGTCAAGGCAAACACCAATGATTGACATGACATGGGCGTGGTTAAAATCTGTCATTGTAACAGCTTCATCAACCAAGCCACAAATATCTGATCCTATGCAATTAGCTGTTTCATAAAAGATACATATCGTGTCAAAGCCAAATATAGCTCATAGAGGGGTGTGGGGTGGGGTGGAGGTGGGGGACGGGCACATGCACACATTTATTCACAGATTTTCATCCATTGAGGTTTTCCAGGTGAAATAACTTTACTCTGTGTACCTTGCAGCACTTTAACGGCCACTGATTGTGCAGACTGTGTGTCATTGGTGGGTGAATATAGACCTTTGTAGACAATTCCAAATGCACCTAAAACAAAAATTGATATAGTTATGTTTCTATTGCAGAACAAGATGGCATTGCTCCTTGATCGCGTGCCATTATTTTTGGAAATGCATATGCTGCGAGAAATAACATACTACATACCATTGCAAACAATGCTTTTCTTAGTGTATAACAGTTTGACTTTGAGACACACACCCCTCCCCCTCCCCCATTGATAAATTATCTGCAATGTTACATATGTTAATTCTCAACCTATTCATTTATCATCAAGAGTGTGGTTCTAGCATGCCAATGAAATATGCTCTCCACCGTATATGAATCATTTCAATCATTTGAGTTTACAACATTGACACCACGGGCTCTGCTGCTTTTGCAACACCTAATCTGACATAATTGCAAGACATGTGAGCTTGATGACCCACCAGAACAGCAGGTCCCTAAAAGCAGTGTGATGTTTGTTATGCAGATTGACCCTTATCTACTTAGTAGTTTGGTGGACCAGGCAAAACAATCCATATTGCACAACATATAATTGGTCTATCTTGATGAGGAAACATTTGGTTGTATATGAAGCTAGACTTAGGAGGAAATGCTCACCTCGACCCTGTACCTGTTCAAGCTCTAGTGCTGATCTGTGAAGTAACAGATCTCGTAGCTTCATTTGGACATCCTCATCCAACATTGTTGTTAAAATTGGGCTTAACTCCAAAGTTTCTGAAAGTAGGGAATATTTAATCATCTGAATGAAGCATACAGTTATTGTTTGAAATTGCAAACACTACAAAGATAGCATACACATGCCTCAATATCGATGCCATTGATCGGCATATTACATTCTAGATTGTCTCTCTCTACAAGAAAGAACCATTCTTGTTTGGTAGCAAAATAACTTAATATTTCTCTATATTAATACAATAATAAAATATAAAAACGATGACTGTCTACACTATCATTGCATTTTATGCAGCTTTATTGATGTGGATATACAGTTTCCATATGGGGCGATTCTAACGTATTACTAAACGAGCATACACCATTTTCAAAATACAGACATATACTCTTAGTCTAATTCTTCTAAAGAATCCTGATGTTCCGAGATGTCTTTTCACCGTTCATGTTAATCTGATCTAGCAGGCTATGCCACTATGTAGGACAGGTGAATAAATGTAAGTGGTGATTGCTTTAGCACGGGTGACGGATGACAAAGTGATGATGCGGATGAGTGACAGTGTTCTGCAGCTGAAGAAGTGAAAACTTCTTTCAGCTGCAATCAGTTTTTCGTCAACCTTCTCCACTGAGTTCTGCCTATTACGAGCGTCCTGAGTTATTTTAGATTCTTCCTCATCTTTAGTGGTCCGAGATTGGGTTCTTTGAATTATGATCGCAAAACATGTAGCACGTTGATGTTGTGGCGTCCTTTCCATGCCTGATACCTCTTGGGATCTACCACTGCAAATTCTAGAGCTTTCTAAGGAGGCAATTTTTCTGGCACTCTGTGTTACATAGTTTTGAGAGTGCTGCATTTAATATTAGACTGTGTGGCCAGCAATGATTTGTAATTGTTCGCAGGTGTTTGCGGTGACATGTATCAAGTTTGTTCAACATGACCTTAGGGGATGTATATAATTATGGAAACACATGCAACACCATATAGTTGCATCTTGACTTTCGTGGAGATAATAGAGCCACGAATCCATAACTTCCAAAAGGATTGAAAGACGAGATTCCCTGCAGTACACAACGAGTTCAAATGTCGGTATAGCTGCGGAGGAGGGAATCTAAGATTCTGAGGAACGTTTCCCTCGTCGATGATGTAAACATAATCTGCATACTCCATCTCTAGTGGCATACCTATCATTGAGATTGACGGGTTTGGTCATGTGGACTGTTGTCGAAAAGATGATAGACACGTGGCGAGATAGCACGTGAAGAGCACTGGTGATCCTATTGATGCTTCAAACTGTGCCGAAAGCGTTGATTTAACGTGAACATTTTTGTTTTGTGTGTGCCGATAATCGTCTCAGGCGTAGTTCGTCGTTATCTCAGCCAGCTTGATGGAGAAATTTACGGTTCTCTTGATAGTATCGAGTATCGAATGCACATGACATGTCGATTCTGATCTTGTAGAAGTCTCAATGTTTTGATAATACTTCTGATGTCAACATTTGTCGTGCCCAGACTATGTCAGCGCAGCTAAGCCCTCTCTTAAAATCACTCTGCAAGTTTCCAGTAAATTTGCCCATCTTATACGCGTAATAATGTCGCATTTGAGAGAATTCTTGAGAGGCTGTTCGAAAGCACTATTGGTCCCAGCTTGGAAAGAGGTCCAGGTGGTTTCTTAGACGTTTGATGTATGATGAGTGCCCCTCTCCCTCAGCATCGATAGGGAGGTGTTCAAAGGCAGAGTTGATGAGGTGTCTGATTTGTGTCGAGATATTATACGCATGTTTAAGGAGTTCGTTATTAATGCTACCAGGCCCGCATGCACTCCAATTCGATAGAGATGTTAAAGCTGTTCTAACTTCTGCTTCTGTTAGTGGCTTTTACATGGGCCGTGGCTGGACTTCAAATGTTGGTAAAGGTTCGGTTTATGTATCAGTGAACCATTCCTTCACTGCTACAGCCTTTCCACGACCAGAGCCGATGAAATGACCATCAGAATTACAATAACATCACAATAAAACGTCGCGTTGTTGATGTAGATAGTCCAATTCCTTAGAAATCGCATATCGATCCTTCAATCATCGATCCATTCAATGATGAATTGCGCACAACTATGAACATTTCCGCAAGATGGCAACTCTTCCTATGTGGCGAATTCAATTCCAAACCTAGAAAATTAAGCAAACCTGACAAACAAACAGTTTGATTTATGTTTTGGTTCCTATGGAATGGTGACACTGAACAGTAATAATGGAGATTCATTACCTGCCTTCATCTGCACTTACGGTTTATATGCAGCAAACACAAACTTTAAGCACCCATACTGACATCGAACAACATAGAGAACGCACATAGCCAACAAGAAAATGAAAACCACAAATGCAATCATTAATCAGATTGACTACATACTGTGCAAGGTGAATTCACAATATCAATGATCTGAGACTCACGCTCCTACAGTGGCACATACCTTAATTCCAACCACAAACCAGTGATTACTCAATTATGCATTGATCAAATGTGCCTCATATACAAGCGGCGCTCAAAACAAAAATCCAAGGTCAACCAGGATCTCTCGAAACTAGCTAACAACAAGGTTATCCAGACAACGCATTGGAAAGCAAAATTTTCTTGACCAAATTTCGCCATTGAAGGTTTTATCTGAACTCAGAAACTCAAACTAATTAAAGTCCTAAGATGTGTGTAGACATCAGCTGCTAAAACTTCAGCGTAGGAAGGAAGACCAACCAAAAGGGAATCGTCTGTTGATGATCCGTCTGTTCCAAAGCTGTCTGACTAACAGAAAACACGGTGACTACGCATTTATCAAAGTAATCGAATAACAAACTAGACATATAAATAGGTTATGCTTAGATAAATCGGCTTGACCATGGGTGTGTTTACTTGTGCCCATGTGCCTGGCTACGTTCATATCAGAATCTGTAACATACAAACTTGCCTATTTCATCTTTCTCATTAGTCCGAATATGTATCCACCTCATGACGCACCAAATGACTCCAGCAGCACCACACAGAGCAGCGACAGCAACAGGAATGGCCACATAGAAAGTGATGTCAAAGTCTATAGAATAATGAATAAATACATGCTAGGCGAGCGAATGGTGTTATTTGATGGCCATTCTTAACACACACACACACGCACGCACGCACGCACGCACGCACGCACGCACGCACGCACGCACGCACGCACGCACGTACGCACGCACACACGCCTGTCCGCCCGCCCACCCGCATGCAGGACCGCTGACACGCACACACGCACACACATCTGTCTAGAAAGGGTGAAAGGAAGATTAGTTATCAATTTGAAATGAATGGTGCTTAATGTTGATGTTGTCTTATCTAGAGCAAATCTGGGTTAAAAATTAGCGCCATTTCCTGTGCATTGAGGGATAATGTCTAAGATTGGAAAGGTCAATAATCTGTGGGTGTCCGTTTGTATGCTCCTCTTGGAAATGTTTAAATGTGGAAACATAATAACAAATTGCAACAATTCATCAATGACTTTGTTAATAAGTCAACATTTATATTGGAATGAACCTCTACCGTACCTGTTGCATCATTGTCCTGATCGTGCTTTTCCACATTAAGTGCATCGGTTATAATATCTCCTAGAACAACAGAACAGAATTTCATTATCATTAATGAAAGTGTGGTTAAAAATTAAAATTAAAATGTATAAGCCAGTACTGTAGTCCCAGATGTTTTAAATCATGACACTATACGAAAAGCGTTACTGTTATTTCTTGAACAATAGCTATCAAACTGGTATAAGTTGCTTTAATTCATGTCAGACATTACAGCAACTAAAACAAACTTAAATGTGGCCATGCATGGAAGAATTTATGTGTCACTAAGTGTAAACTGCACCCATTATTAAATTACATTTCGTCCATAGTTGGATAAGACTTCAAAAACTTTAGGAGGTTTTTAATATATTATCTGACCATTAACGTAAGCTCCACAATCTTACAATTATAAACGAAAAACTCGGAACTCTTGTATATGATAACGCATTGGTTCAAACTATTTCATTATCTGTGTTCAGGTAATCAATACATTGAAAACATGTACGTTTGAGTTGATAAATCTATTGAGGTTGAATGATAAATGTAACGATAAGTTAGCAGTTTCTTTGTCACACAATTAAAGAGAGAACAATACAATAATAAGAAATCTCACAACGGAAATACCGTTGTTAACATTGGCAAATTTAATCACGTTTAAACTCATGCCTAAATATCAATTAAACAGTCATCTTTTAAGATAAACTACTGACCAGCAAATGTCACCCACTCAACACTTTATCGCAAAAAGAACAATAACTGGTTTACCATATTATCAATGCGAATTATCATTGACACATTTCAAATCTAGGTTACCTTATTTAAGTTTTAGGGAACCCAAGATGGGTTGCCTTAGCGGTTGATTCTAGTATTGTCATCAACCAGATTTCTAATTGTTCGGATACCATAGGTATCCTTAACGAGCTATAAGGTGACGTGCAACAGGTTACCATAGGAACTATTACAGAACAGGCTTGCACTTATAATCCTCAACGTGGAGAATTATTCAATAATCTATAATTATAATTAAAATTAAATAATACATCTCAGTGTTGTCTGATCATACTGTGGCTTAAAACTGGTTCAGGACAATCATTGTACATTTTACATAGTCCAGGACAACTATTTACACGGTTTAAATTCACTTACTACATTAACAATTATGATTAAATTACTTAGTCATAACATGCCAACACATGTCATCTAATGGCATGATTGTTTACATGGTAACAAACTACCTATAATTGTGTGTACAAGTGTGATGTTGGGAGTAATTGGTTAGCTGGATTAAAAGAAGTACATTGTTTGAGAAATGAATTGATTGTAACCTGTAGTAACATTATTACAAATAGTCATGTTTTGTCTGTGGTGTAACAGCATTGAATCGAAGTTGCTAGAAAGTTATTATTGAGGTTTGAAGTTTTATAATGAAGCCACAAATCTACATCGAACTTGCTTGTTATATCTGCTAAGAAGATCACAACACCAAAATCCTCAATTTTCATCCTACTATAACTCTGTGTGGAAATTGTCTACACTTTAATAAGGCTCGTACAGCATTGTATTGTTGGATTGAACTGGCAAATGTGGGCAATGCCTTCTATTACACATACATAAATCATCCGTACAAAATGAAATACAAGGACAACTACAGAAAATTAGCTTATTTAATCCTTTAAAACTCGAGTTTGTTCAAGAAAAGTCGAATTTTCTCATAGAAAATGTCCATTTACAGACCAAGAGAAGACTATTTTTGAGAATTTACCACTGGAATGACTGGCTCGGTCATCGAGCCAGTAATTCCAGTTGTAAAATTTCAAAAATAGTCTTCTCTCGGTCTGCAAACGGACATTTCTCAAAACCACTGCAGAAGGCGTCTTTGGCTGATATGAGTGTTAAAGGGTTATATACAGAAACAGTATTTGTCGGATTTGTCTACAGACCTGGTAAGCTGGTACCCGACTCCAATTGCTCATAATCACCAGAGAATCCCCAGCGAGGGATTGAGGAGTCGGGTACCAGCCTACAGGCCTGGTTACCGGACTACGCGGATCCTCTTTATTCAGAGGCGATGCCTGCCACACTTGTAACTAAATATAATGATTACCAGTATCGACAGTTGTGTCTGATTCTGTCCGCGATGGATTAGTTGATAGTGATGTTACATCAACAATGGGTGGACGTGATGGTATAGCGTCTGAAACAAGAAAATATGGATACGGTGGAGAGTATCAATATACGTAATACAAGTGAAAGAACTGAGTTTAAGAAAATACTGCAATAATACAAACGTAGAATAACTTGAACACAATAAAATAGAATAAATTTAAAAACAATAGAATAAAACATAAATATAAAAACAACATCTTGTATCAGGGGATATTTTCTCAGCATAAATAAAACAACTGGATGTAGATATGTTTCGCTAAATGATGTGGGCTAATGTGACATGCAAAAAAGGAGTATTTAAGAGTATTTGCACGTAAAAGTAAAACAATACACCTTTATAACAATGCCGTGTAATAATGTGTGCGTGCTTTCATGTGTGTGTCTGCGCGAGTGTGTGGGTAGATGCGTTCATTCATTCGTTCATTAATAAACAGGTTTCGCTGAGTTGGTACTTCAGTCAAATCAGTTTGAACTAGGGTTGTGTATTTGAACCAATACACAGTTTTAACAAACGTGTACACGTGTACATGTATTTGTCATTCTGGTGCAAAACTGTCGTAATAATATAATATCTCTTTAGCCTATTATTAAGTGTAGAAGGGTGGAACATTGTGGGGTTGTAAAATAAAATAACGATTTATTGACTTCTCTTGTGTCAAAAACATCTCAAAGCGCTAAAAGTGCTACTCATTTTGATTGACTAAACAATTCATACCTATATTCTGACAAATGGTGCTGGTTATTCAAAGGAATAGACCTACCCCCGTGCTAGCGTTGACGCTAAGCGCATTTAATTGGTTAACCCCGTTGACTCTCAAAGTTGTTTAAGAAAATCTTAATTATCACATAAAAAATTTCCATGAGCAGACCAAGAGATGACTGTTTTTGAAAATGTACCATAGAAGTGACTGGCTCGGTTATCGGGGCAGTCATTCCAGTGGTAGAATTTCAAAAACCAAACCTGTCTCCTCTTAATCTGCAAATTGACACTTCTCACGACCACAGTAGGAGCCGTTTTCTTGGCAGCCTTGAGCGTTAAAGGGTTACCTCGGAAATCTGACAGCATTGATAGATAGATAGATAGATAGATAGATAGATAGATAGATTTATTCACACAATAGGCCATTTGACCCTTGAGTGCAAATGGTTACACATAATGTGATATGGCGGACAAATCAACTAAGTGCATTACAATTGCAAGAACATATTCATTCTCATATTTTATATGTTATTAAATCAGTAATGTTCGCAGGCTAATTTGGTTCATATACATCTGGACCACAGCGCCAGCCGCGGATCCATCAATGAACCATGGGTCGATTTCCTTAGCAGACAAAGGGACACCTAGGTATTTGGGGCTACATTATCAAAATGCTCAAGTGTGCTGTCCGCGGAAATCGACCGTAGTCCATTCACAGACCGAGGTTGGTCACACGATAGCCCGATTTGCAACTAAGCTACTGATAAACGAAAACAACATCACCACACACGCGTGCACATACACACACGCGCTCTCTCTCTCTCTCTCTCTCTCTCTCTCTCACCCACACTCAGACAGTATAATGCCATTTCTAATATCACCACCCTTCGTTTCCAAATATGTTAAGTCGAAAGGGAAACGAAAAGCGGTATCCGGTCTAGGTATATAAATCACTCAAGGTCAACACTCCTCGCTTTCGAAATAGCGGGTCGAAAGAAAAGCGAGGAGTGAGACCAGGATGCACGCGCTCTAACAATCACTTTCGCTCGCACACCTTCACAAAGTCATGCCTAGAAATTAAAATTGGGTTTTGAAACGTTGATTTGGTTCTTTCACATCGAAAGAGGACCACTCTGACACTCCATCACTGGAACCACTGGATTGTTTATCGAGCCAGTCTTCCAGTGATAAACCATCAGAATAGTACCGCATTCTCTAACGTGACGGGATCGTTTGACTGACTCCCCCATGTAATGGCATGAGGGCACTAGTTTGGCATTTATTTTAATAAATAACTTTCTTGGTTCCTCTTATCCACTTACTAATGCTCATGTTCATATACGCTCACGCGTTCTCGTGGTCATCCACATACACACGCACGCACGCACGCACGCACGCACGCACGCAACAAAGGCACACTCACGCACGCACGCGTACATACATATCCACTTCCCATACATACAGACGCACATCCACATCCTCGTACATCCGTATGCACACACAATCGTACCGAATTGTTGAAAAATTGAAAACTCTAATGTATAACTTTTACAATGGAGGCGAAATAGCCACTGGTTTAGTAAAGGTTTGTATATTGAGAGCTGAAATCGTGCTGTGATGAGAAAATGCATTCTGTTAAAGTAAGAATTATCCTCCCAAATTGGCATAGAAGAAAATGCGATGGATTATAGTGGAGAAAACGCAATTACGTGCGTTCGTCACGTAATACAAAAGCATTGTAAGCAAAAGCCGCTGACTTCCTTAAACTACTTTCGCTGGTACACATCAATAATTCTGATGCTTTGTGATCGTTCGGTCGTTTCCAGTAGTATGGTTTTATGTATTTCCTGCGTAAATCATTATAGACAGGACATAAAATTAAAAAATGATATTCATCCTCTACATCATCACAAAAAGGGCATGTTCGCTCAGCGCGTGGTATTGGTATTGGTTTGTGCCATCTGCCTAATTCAATATTTAGTCTAGGAGACCCCGTTCTTAGTTTACATAATGAATCACGGTGCTTTTTCGTTTTTACTTTATTTAAATAGCATTTATATGTTAGATCAGTTGAAATGTGTTTGTAGAGCCATGTTTTATTGCTGGCTTCCAATTGCCCCCGCCACTCCTGATAAAAATTGTCACTTATTCTCTGCTTGTATTCGGGGATAAACTGATCTTTACTTACTATTGTTCCCTGTGACTCCCATACATCCTCAAACCCATTGGTACAGAGCTTATCTCTTAACGATTAGACCCAATTCTTACAATTTTTATCCCTATGCCAGTCTTGATATAAGGTATTATACACATGTTTAGCAATTAGCGATAGATAATGTGGCTAGAAATTCGGAGAACTAATTTGTCAAAATATATATACATCTTACATATTTCACATAAATATGTACATTTTATTTTTTAAATTTCCCGTGTACACGTTTACGATTTCTGTAACCGTGTACACGTCACCTGCACGTGTACACATGCCCAGCCCTAGTTTGAACAGAGAAGGTGTGCATACTAGTAATCCGGGAAAGCTGATGTGAAAATCATTCATAAGAAATATTCTGTTACATATTTTGAAACCTAATTTGACTGAAAACTGTTCTTGCAGCAACCGCTCCCAAGAAAATTAATTTCATATTGAGATACTCAAATGGTTAAACTTCGATTATAAATTTCTTTAGACTTACTGGTGTATGGCCTCAGTCGGGGGCTTCTGGCTGGGTGAGCCCAACATAGAAAATATCTGGCAACAGTCATTCATGACACTAGGGGGCATGTATAACAGTTTGTGACTAATTTCAACCAGTAACTCAACGAATTGATTTAGCATATTTAGGAGGGGAATAAATGTGCGTGCGTGCGTGCGTGCGTGCGTGCGTGCGTGCGTGCGTGCGTGCGTGCGTGCGTGCTTGCGTGCGTGCGTGGGTGGGTGGGTGGGTGCGTGCGTGCGTGCGAGCTGGCTGGGGAATCCCACAACTACAAATTTCTTGCTACAGCCATTCATGACACGCGTAGACGTGTCTAACAATTTGAGACTAATTTCAACCAATAACTCAACGAGGTGATCTAGCATGACTTTGGCGGACATGTCTCGCCTTCTGGCTGCCGCCTCCCACCGGAAAATCCTTTCTGGAAACCGTGTTTTGTAACACATGGACACTGCCAACTTAGTAGAGCGTAATTTTAAGCAGTAACCGTAACAGCTGATCTAGCTAAATTAAGTGGACGGAAATCTTCAATATGTTAGTGAATTAATAGGAGCGAATATTAAGAATATTAACACGTATCAGAGAAATAGTTTATAACAGTATCCGCTCACCAAGAAGACGGTATTCACAGATATAATAAATTGTGTAAATTCGTAAGTTGCGGGACTCATGCACCCACCAGAATCCATTGGCATCTATAGTGACACAGTTATCCAGAGAGCGGGAAATTATTGCTGTAAAACAATAACAAATCGCAGGAATGAACCGTTCTAATTTTAACTATGCCCAGCCCATCTCTAGCTAAGCTCCATCCACACCTGGCTCGTGTTGGGATCGATTGATGGCTGAACTCCCTGGTTATGACCCTAACATCATCATCATCATCATCATCATCGTAACTAAAAAATTTAATAATATTAATAATAATAATAATAATAATAATAAAAATAATAATAATAATAATAATAATAATAATAATAATAATAATAATAATAATAATAATAGTAATAATAATAATAATAATAATAATAATAATAATAATAAAAATAATAATAATTGCAGTACTCTCATGTATACAGATCTCTACCGTCACATGTTTATCGATCTATGTACCCTCATATTCCGTTTAATAACGGCCTAAGTGAAATAAAGAAAACTGAAAACTGAACACGGGCGAAGCATGGGTGGAGCTTAACTAGAGATGGGTGGGGCATAGCTAAAACTGGAACGGTCCACAATGTTCAGTGAAATGTGAAAAGTCTGTCAAACCGGCCACAGCTTTTGAGCTGTAACACATTTAGGCGGCAATACAGGTGTACACCATGTTTGATTACTGCATCCAAAAGTTCTTACAAATACAGCCTATATAAAAACAGTCTATGGTATTCAGTCACCAGTGAAGCAGATGAAATCCTTTGAAACTACAGCCTGGTTAAGATTTTTTATGACATTCAGTGAACCATAATATGTAGGTCGCAAAGACCTACATTTGATATGGCCCATACATTTATTCTACAATGCATCCATACATCAAGTTTGGTTGTTTCATATGAAAAATGTCAAAACGTGCCGCTTGCAGATTTTTCGACTAATTCAAATGATAAGATCGGCGCCTATATTTTCCAGAACCGAGGCCAGACTTACCGAGATCTTATGTTGATGGTAGCTTATCGCCCAAGGTATCCAGCCACCAAGTTAAGAGTCAATAACTCTAAATATGACGAAACCTGCCACCTAAGTAATATCTATTCCAATTAGGCATCGTACTTGAGGAAACTGTCAAGGGGCATAACTCTTGTATTTTAATTGAATTTGTATCATTTTGGGAATGCATATACTATATTCTGATATGAACATATTGGCCAAGTTTGGTCTAAATCCGTCCAGAAATAAACATATAGCCTGCCGGCTGGCGGGCCTGCAAACCATCTGCGCGGGCAGCTGGTCAGACGACCGGGTGGTCGGGCGAGCGAGTGGGTGGGCTCTCTTCCCCTTATGAGGCAAGGTAACAATAAAGATATTGCCACCATGACGTGAACGTGAAAATGATGACAAGTCTGACTACCAACAAGAAAAGTGTTACCCTACAAAGCTAGCAATCAGTAGAAACAACAATATACCGTACACCAGTGTCAACTGGCCAGTAGCAACACCAGTAGACACGTACACCATCGCACCAACCAGTTTTACTAACAGGAATATCAATCGAAATCCGTCAGACTACGTTGTTGTACGAATTGTATGTCTTTACTATTTAATAAACATGCTGTTGAATAGTTTGAAACTAATTTGACTGGACGCTGAAGTGCATCAACAGCGCCAAGTTAAATTAGTTTCAAAACATTCAACCGCTTACCTGTATATTTTTCTGGAAATTGGGATTCAGAGGGTACAAGTATCGATCTATCCCAACACGAGCGAGGTGTGGGTGGAGCTTAGCTAGAGGTAGGCGGGCCATAGTTAAAACTGAATTCTTCCATTTGTCTGTAGTCTTAAAGGGTCAACTGATTGGCAATTAGAAATAACTAATGAATTGATAACGCCATTAACACACAATTATGACGCAATAAAATCAAAATATTACACTTCTGGGTCGATCAAGCCTTGATAGGTTTAACATCATACGCGTGTTAATGGACCCGGAAGTGTGTATATTGCAGTTATAACGCCATATTTGTGTTTTATGGTGTCTTTATTTGTTGTTAACCAATACGATGTGTGAGATCTCCAGTGATGTTGGACCCTGAAGTAGGTCATCACATAACAAGCCTATGAATGCAGTCATGAAAAAACAAGTTTTATGTTGTTCATTACATGATTTCCAGTTTGTGTAGCTCATGCCCTCTCCCGTCACCCACTCCCACTCTCCGGTACTAGCTGATCTCCTTAAGCCAATGATCTGGATACGTAACCTAGGAAACGTTACTATCGCAGACATTCTAAGTATAGGGTCCTGCGCTATGAACTCATTTTCAGCGACACTCGTAATTGCGACCAGGTGAGCGTCATGATCCAGACAGGATTTTTCAGCAACTGTATTGACCAATCTTGTTTGAGCGCGCTCAGGAATTAATGAAAACTTCTTATAGCATGACCTGCCCTCAATCCATATGATCCACCCCGTTAGACATCTAAGTGCTGTTTGAAGCAAGATAATATGACTTTCAATATACAAAAGATGATTACCAAACTGTCTGACTGTTACAAGTCACAGACAATAATTTCAATGGGCAATAACTCAGGAACTGCTGAATATTTTGAAAACTATTTGACTGAATGTTGTTGGTGGCTTAGCCACCAACAACTGTCAGTCAATATGTTTTCAAAATATTCAGCAGTTCCTAAGTTAGACCATTTGGAAAATGTAGTTTGCAGAAATTCAACAGGCAAACAGTTAAAGTAATGAAAATTTATATCACATTCATCCACGAAACCGATAATCAAGAACGCTTACCAAACATCACCTTTTCAAGTTAGCTGAATTTAGAAGTCATTGTTACAGCAATGAGTTTGAGACAAGTTAGTATCAAATATGAGACAAGTTAGTATCAAATATATACAGCATATTTTTGACATGCCAATAGATGGCCTGTGCTACTTTTGTAGCATTGAAACTGTTACTCATCCATATTGTCAGTCAATCGTGTTGTTAAAGGACTGCTGGAATTTCACAGCGCGATCCCACAGCCTCGACCCGGTCTCAATTCGATATAACGGGTTGTTTATTTATTATCGGATAGGATAGAAGAAGGATGTTGGTGTTAGTCTGTATTTAAATAGAGGGATCTACTTCTGCTTTGCCCCGCCCATTTCGAGCTAAGCTCCGCCCACTTTGCACGCGTATTTGAATTGATTTTAACACCGTAAATCCGGAATTTCCAGAATCTCACATTGACGATAAATATATAGGTAAGTTGTTGAATATTTTAAATCTAATTTAAATTAAATCTAACATATTCAACGGAATGTTTATTAAATTGTATGTTCACCAAATACATACAATTCAGATGCGTTCGTGGCGGATCTTTGCCACGTTCGTGATGGACCTACGTCATTTGTTTGGTTTAGACACAATTTTATTTAGTTGAAGCGGGAGCACGATAAGACATACGTCTTATGTCCGTATCTCCCACATAAAACAATTATTGTATCGTCCATTAAGGTGTTTTCGAGGGTCATGTATTTTCGAGGGTACGTACTTTTGGCGTTCTCACGTGCGCGTCGCTTAGGCGATGTCAACAACACCACAATTGTAAATTTTTAAAAGATGCGCGTAGAACAAGTGATTATTTTATGCATTTTGATGTCAGTGTAGTGAAAAACATGTATTTTCACTATTACTTTTTTGGTAAATTTACCGATAACTCGTAAGGAAATGATATAAATCAATCCGGCTTTTGCGCCCAACGACATCTGCCAGTTACTGTCCTGAGTAGCATATCAGATCCGTTACCACAGCAATAATTTAGTTCTCTCTAAGCGTGAAACTCTCACGGGGTGCTTATGTAGTTTTCAGATCTAGATTGAGTTTTCTCTACCCGAATGGCGATTCAAACAGACCCGAGTTACCACATACAATATAAATTTCAATAAATTTTTTCTATTTTCCTGTAGACTAAACATCTATGTTTATTTCCAATATGACGTTTACCAATTTCCAAAAGAAAAACTGAAAGATTTGAACTTTTTTAATGTTTTGGCTGAAATTTGCTGATACCCGGTTATCACGAAAAGCGGAGTTTTCAGTTTCAGTTTTCTTTTTTACACTCAGGCCATCCTTGCGATGGCATATGAGGGAAAATTTTAAAAATTAATACATTATGCATAGCCTGATCTGGATTTACAACTAAAAATTAAGTTCTGTGCTTGTATCAGTCCCGTTTTTGGCATTATTGTCGGTGCCAGACCAGCCTTTGCTAAAATCATAAAAATTACATTAATTCACCGCCTAACTAGAGTTGAAATTACATGATTACATCACCCTCGAAAACACATGACCCAATACTGAGATTGCATCTGCAGACCAGGTTGTGGATATTTATAAGCAGTACGTTTATGTTAGGTTAATGTTTGTTTTCAGGCACGCTTTATTTCAGTGAATGGTTGCTAGTTACGAAATTGAACAAATTTGTTGATAAAATTCCTACTCTTATATTAAATCGGCGAAAATGTGCTTACATCCTAGAAAACAAATTATTCGATGATACATGGAGTATAATAACAAGTGGCGGATCCGCAATATAGCATTAACATTATTAAATAATAACATAGGAACGAGCGAGTGAGTGAGTGAGTGAGTGAGTGAGTGAGTGAGTGAGTGAGTGAGTGAGTGAGTGAGTGAGTGAGTGAGTGAGTGAGTGAGTGAGCGAGCGCGCGAGCGCGTGAGCGCGTGAGTGAGTGAGTGAGTGAGTGGGAGGGAGGGAGGGATGGATGGATGGATGGATGGATGGATGGAAGGAGGGAGGGAGGGAGAGAGAGAGAGAGAGCGAGAGCGAGAGAGAGAGAGTGTAAGAAGGGTAGGTGTGGAAGGAACTCCGAGTGTTGTGTACCCGTCATTTGTTTGTGATGCCATCAAATAAGTGACGTATATTTATTATGACATCAGATACTTGAGCGACAAATCAGATCCCTCAATTTCTGCCATAACATACACGATCCTTAAAGCTAAATCCACGAGCTATGATATATTTCATATAGCCGTTGTCTTTCTAAAAGCAAATATGCAGGTTACCAGATTACATTAATTCTCTTATTCGGATGCTGTGGCATGCAGTATTTGTATTTGAATATAATGCAAACAATGCTTACCCTGATTGGTAGTTGCGTTTGATTCTGTCAACGATGCACCAGTCAATTGTGAACTTGCTGAATTGACATCTGAAACATGTTAATTCATAGGCTCTCAAATGAAAAACTATATATGCTTGAATACTCGGCCAGAAATGTGAAGGATAAAACACTAGAATAACTAAAGCTCATATTAACTTAGACACAATAGCATACCACAGAAGCTAAACTTATATTAACTGTAACAAGAGAAAATAATAGAGCAATCCAGTCTGTCGATCAAGTATATGACGTCATAATCAATTACGTCACATGTAGGCTGATGTCACAACCAAATACCTCATGAATGGCGTATCTAAGTCCATCAGCCGAACTCATTATAGTCCGTCATGTTGTAAGAATTAGATGTCTTTACTATTTAATAAACATTCTGTTGATTATTTTAAAACTAGTTTGACTGTACGCTGTTGGTGCCATAGGCATCAATAGCACCTAGTCAAATTGGTTTCAAAATATTCAACAGCTTATATGTATAGTTTTCTGGAAATTGCGATTCACGAAGCGCAGAGATCGATTGATCCCAACACGGGCAAAGCGTGGGTGGAGCTTAACTAGAGACGGGCGGGGCATAGTAAAACGGGATTCATCCATTGGGCATATTGTTATGATTGATTGATTGATTTATTTATTCCACAATAAGCCATAGGCCCTTGAGTGTACATTTAAAACATATATATATATATATATATATATATATATATATATATATATATATATATATATATATATATATATATATATATATATATATATATATATATATATATATATATATATATAATGTCTATTAAATAGCAAAGAATTACAAAGACATACAATTTATACAACGTGTCAGACTCTTTGCGATTTGACGACTGTCTATATGGAACCCTTTGTGACATAATGATTGTGACGTCATCATACACGCACTGAACTGATTATGACATCATACTAGATCAGATGATGAATGGATACTTTGGAAAGGTGAATTCGTACGTGTCAGACTATTAATCGTTTAAGACTGACTATATCGAGGCATTCATCGTCATGACTGTGACGTCATCTTACATATCACGTAGTTGATTATGACGTCATATGATCAAGGGATATACTTGGAAGGGTCCATTTTATCATGTATATATGTATAGATCTTAAAGGTGCATATCCACAGCAGAATGCCCGAAAACAAAACTGCTAAAACCACATGCTCCTAGAGGCCTAAACTGTGCACCCAGATGCAATGAAACGAAATAAATCTCAGCACACGATGATTTGACTACGCATATTAATTAATATAATTTCTTTAAGCTGCCAAATTGAATTAGAGGCACGAGTCTCCCATTCAAATTCACAACTAACCGTACGAAATTTATTTGTATGGAATGAAATCATCATGCGCAATGACTCACCCCACCCCACTACATCGAGGTACACAATCCAAGCCCCAAAAAGCGCATAGTCTCAACAATTCTATTCTCAAGCATTCTGGCGCGAGCATGCACCTTTAATTACTGTAAGTTGTATTGATTGTCTCGCGTTATTTTTGATGATTTGCCTAAACAGGCAAAAATACAAATAAATATCATATATCTTATCTAGGATAAAACAAATGGCCTACCACTCACCCGGGACATAGGACCCTCAGATTCCGCATAGCAAGATATTTACCAAACAACGTTGATTGTGAACCTATTTGAGAGCTTACGACCACATACTTCTTTTAGCAAAGTTTGATAAATGTACAAATGTGTTTTGACAGTTTCCGATGACTGCTTCCTAAAATGTAAGATGTTCACCAAAATTGCGCAAACAACCTATTACCGATCACCATTATGTATATAATTTAGGGAGACTACGGTGTCTTGCTGAGGAAGCACTCACTCTACGAGTTCAGCCCGCTTAAAAAATGCGTTGTAAGTAAAAGCCGCGAGTCCCTTCAGAACCTGATCATTTGTGGAATTTAATAATTCGGTAAATTCATAAACGCTTGGGTGTTTCCAGTAGTAGGGTTTTATACGTTTCTTTCGGTATTCTTGATATAGTGGGCAAACTAAAATAAATTGGTACCCGTCTTCCAGATCGTCGCATGAAAAGCACATTCTCTCAATCAACGGTGTAGCTAAAGGCTTATGCCATCGACCCGTTTCTACATGTAACTTATGCGAACCCGTTCGAAGCTGGCACAACGCCTGTCTGTGTTTGGCAATTCCAACTTTGTCTAAATAATGTTTGTATGATAAATCCGGCGAAATATGTTTATATAACCTACACTTACTTCTATTTTCTAATTGCCCCTTCCATTCTTGGGTGAAATTATCCATAGCCCTTTGCTTGTGCAGCAAAATAAAACGTCCCCTATCGAGATTCTCGCCTTGCCTTTCCCATACATAATTAAATCCGCGAGTACATAACAAATCTCGAAGTTTTCTAACCTGTTATTACAGTAATTATTATTAACCCAGTCATTATACATTGCTTTATACAGACATTTTACTAATTTGTGGTCGGCAGATTCCAGAATATTGAACCAATATTTTAAAATTCTTCCTTCTCTCATCAGGTACAGAGGCACCCTCCCCAACTCCCCATATATAATACAATTTGGGGTACTTTGCTTTACTTTTAAAATCTGTTTACAAAACCTAAGATGGCACTTTTCGACTTCGTAACCTCGGTGGAACCCCCATACCTCACTACCATAAGATAAAATTGGTCACCAGTTTGTCAAACAGTTTACAGTAATGATCTGGCTTTAACCCTACAAACTTGCTACATGATTGTTGTAATGAAAATACAGCCTTTTGCCCTTGCTCCTCTAAAGTTCTCTGAGCCTCGGTAAAGGAACTTGTGGTACCAAATAAAATTCCTAAGTGTTTAAAATGTTTCACTATTTCTAATTCAGACGCGTTAAGGTACCACGTATCCCCATCTCCGAGTCTACCCCCGCGCCTGAAAACCAGGACCTTTGTGTTGTCAATATTCACGGTTAAACACCATTGCTTGCAATAATCTGTTAGAATATCTAACTCGCTCTGCAAACTGCGCCTACTTTCTGCCATTAATATTACATCGTCGGCATATAGTGCTAGACATAATTTTAACATATATATATATCCACCCCGTTCCCTCCCTTTCTATACAGCTCATCTTCAAGATCGTTTACATACATGGCAAAAAGGAACGGCGACAAACTTTCCCCTTGTCTTACTCCGATTCGACATGTAAAATATCCCCCTTGGGGTCAAGGTCATTCACGGGCAAATCTTTCCAGTTTTCATGTTTGGCATAAGTTACCTGCCTTTCATCAAGCAACTTCAATGATCATGTTAGAAGACACACCATATTCCATCTCTTTATTAGAAGAGGCCTTATACTATTTCTTCATGGCCATACATCGCAGATTTACAGTTACTTCAGTAAGTGTTCTCTGGTATTAACCTTGTTAATCAGCTTGATAATGCGAACGCATCTTCTCCGAGAATTTTGATCATATCGACATGAAACTTGGCACACTTCTAGCAGGCATTGGCCCGATTGTGGCTATTACAGAAAATTTGAATCTGCCCGTTATTTTCCGCGAAACTGGCATTTTCTCCTATTTCTGTGATTTACGCATAAGTTACGCAATTTACACTTTATTTCCTCAGGGTTTCTTGCGTCAGCTTCGGACAGCCACCCTCTACGAGAGCCCGTTTACCGTATCGAGATATTCCAAGGGGTTCAAGAGCTATGGCCATTTAGCCACTCAAATTACCAGAATTAAGCGAAAATATGGGTCGACTTTACCCTCAATTTTAACCCCTTTCCCGTCGAGATAGCGTCCTGAAAATGTGCTACTCTTTCATTTCCAACAAAATGAGCCATGTCCCGCCAAAATCGGACGAGAGGTTTTTGAGCTATTGACGAAAATTTGTGGGTGCTGCCTGGAAATATTATTATTAATCTGCGATCTATCGCAGATTATTGTTTTTACTCAGGATCTTTCTTATTATTATTATTATTATTATTATTATTATTATTATTATTATTATTATTATTATTATTATTATTAATCAGCGATCTATCGCAGATTATTGTTTTTTCTCAGGATCTTTATTCTTCTTCTTCTTCTTCTTCTTCTTCTTCTTCTTCTTCTTCTTCTTCTTCTTCTTCTTCTTCTTCTTCTTCTTATTATTATTATTATTCTCAAGGAATTTCGCAAACTATCTGCTCCTACAGTTTTGATCCGATCAGCTTCAAAATTGGTCAACTTGTAGTACCCATTGGGATCTAGTTTGCTATTACTTTTCTTCTCGATCGGGTATATGGTTTCCGGGATATCTGCATTTCCGCGGGCAAAAAATCCCATAGGAAATGTATGGGAGCAATATTCGGACAGTGACTACTCCTAGAGTTTTTCCTCAATCATCCTGAAACTTCACATACTTCTAGCATGTGTTGCTCTGCATCTCCAATCAAAATATTTTTCCGGTATGGTGATCAGATTTGGAGAAAATCTGGCATAAGCCAAATTTTTTGGAATCAAGATACTTCATATTTCTAGGGCGACCAGATGGTTGAAATTTGGTATACACGTAGATGTATTATACTACTCTTGATTAGTGAAATAAAATCGTTAGCGAACATATTAACCATTCAGAACTCTGCATTTCCGTGCCCCATGTCCCTCTAGAAAATGCATGAGAGCAATATTCGGATACTGACTGTTTCTAGAGTTTTACCTCTATCATCTTGAAACCGGAAAAACTTCTAGCATATTTTGACCCACATGTTAATCCGAAATATTTTTTGGGTGCGGTGACCCGTTTTTTTGGAATTAAGATAATTCATATTTCTAGGTTCGTCAGATGCTTGATATTTGGGATATACGTAGATACGTTATACTACTATGGATTAATAAAATTAAATCGTTAGCGAACATGTTAACCTTTCAGAACGCTGCATTTCCGTTTCCAACATGTCCCATAGGGAATGTATTGGAGCAATATTCGGTCAGCGACTGCTCTTAGGATTTTTTCCGGATCATCTTGAAACCTAACATATTTCTAGGATGTGTTGAGCCGCAAGTTGGCCAAAAATATCTTTTCGGTTCAGTGTCCAGTTTTTGAGAAAATGCTGAATAAAAACAATTATTTGGTATCATGAGAATTCTTACTTCTGTCCCTGTCAGAGGGTTGACGTTTTTGACAACCCTAGATACCAGAGGCTACTATTGCTTACTAAAATAAAATCGTTAGTGGACATATTAACATTTCTATTATTGCAAATCTGCACACTAAACAATATTTCCATGATTTGCTGATAGATGACGGGATTATGTCCGATTGTTTCAGCATTTAGATCGCCTGATCCGGGGCGGAATTGCATCTCAGACACCATTTACAGAACTCCGATATCCTGAATGGTTCATGAGATATTGAGACTTTTGTCAATGGGGAATGTATTGGAAATTGATTTGATGATAAATGATCCAGTTTTGGAAATATCATATCTAAACTTGGTACATTTCTAGTACGTACCAGGCATGAAATTGGATCTGGTGTATGGTTCCCGAGAATTCCACGTTTTCTTGTTCAAAAGGTCCAATTGGAAATGTAAGGAATTGTTATTTGGACAGCAACTCGTCCTATAGTTTCTTGCAGATCATGGAGAAACTTAACAGACCTCTAGCATATGTTAACCCGCATCTGACACCCACATATTTTTCTGGTCCATTGAGTACTATTTGCGATTTCAAGCTTCCAAACTTGAGACACTTTCAGTACACCTTAGTGGCTGGGATGTTTTTATTTTTCTTTAGGATCCAGTGAAGAATTTGTGAGGAATACTCTTATCCGTGCCCAAAATGCCCTAAAGAAAATGTGTGAGAGTGATATTCTGATAGCGACTTCCCTTAAGATTTCTGCAGATCATGTTAAAACTTAACATCCTTCCAGAATCTGTAGTTTGACCCAAAATCAAGGAAAAGGCCATCAAATGTCAAATAAAGGAGAAATTAATGAATTTTGTTTGACCCAGGTAGTAAAAAACAATCAAAATTCACCAGATTTAATTGCTTCAATCAACTCCAACAGATAAAGGGAGGTAATTCATACCAAAACCTAAAATTGGTAACTTTGACCCCTGATTGACCTTGATCTTGGACGGGTCCCTTTCAAAACATCATGAGAATCGAAATTCATCATATTGAATTTACACAATCAACTTCAACAGATAAAGGGAGACAACTGCCAAAAACTAAAATTGCATGAACATGAATTGCCTCCCTTTACCTTTAATTCATTAATTTCTCCTTTATTTTCCATTTAATGGCATTTTCCTTGATTTTGGTACAAATTCCACTACAGCAAATCAAGACACATTATTTTATATTTTATTGTCAAGGCTATCGGTTTTCAAGAAATCAGCTTTTCCATACCCTGTATAAAAGTCTGGGAATTTCAACTATGGATCTTTGAACTGCGAAAACGCTTAGACTTTTTATTAGATCAGCATCAGACATGTTCAATGATCATATTAGAAGAAGGCTTATAATACTCTTTAATGCGCAGTCATCGCAGATTTACAGTTACTTCAGTAAATGTGTTCTAGTTTGTTTTGTAATATCGAGTAAATGTTGAACAGTGATCGACACCATTTTGTCTCCTCAAGCTATTGTGTGTGATGTCATGTCAGCTCCAAAGCATCACATTCTTTATTATGTAATGCTCATCCCTTTGAATATTTTGAAAATAATTTGACTGGAAGTTGTTGCTGCCTATGGCGGCAACAACTTCCAATCAAATTGTTTTCAAAATATTCAACAGCTTACCTGTAGGATTGCTTTTACACCACATTGCCAAACTATAGCTGGAGCCTCTATGACTGAGTGTATATACCGAGGAAGACACACTAGGATTTTTCTGATTGGTTGGAAAGTAAATCATGACATCCATCATATGGTGTAGAAATCTACCAACATTTAACTACTAAATCCTGAATATCTTTCCTTAGCGGCGTGATAAAAAGCTTAAAATTACCTGGATAGTTTATGACCGGCGTGTTAGATCACCTGAATAGCTATCAAGAGATGGGAGTAGTTATCCGTTACTACTTAACAAGGGCCATAATTATATACCACAATAGTGACTTGTTGACCTCAATGGACTCATTGAAATGGATTCTTGCTTAACAGTTCACTAAGGCCCATTTGGGCGTGTGCAAAACCTGCAACAAACAAGTGCTGCTCTCCGACAACTGTATTTCATTGTTTGACATTTGTGCATGTGCAACACTGTACTCTGGTATTACATGTGTATATGTCACGAGAATGTGGCATTCTTTGTGGCATTCTCTGTCACATCAAGTTGATTACATAATGACTTCTAAGTATGTGGACCATTGCAGTGTGCTTGTAGGTGACAAGTCCCAAAGGGTCACATATTTTCTGTTGTTGTACATCCATGGTCTAAACTGATGCAATCCTAACATTGGCCATCATATTAGTTACTAGATAATAATATAGGCTGATAGTCATCACTAGCGAGTCTCTTCTCAAATTCAGCTACCTGATTACTTTTAAGTGTCTTTTTCACAAGACTATCTTCTTCGCGGAGGCTAATAGCAGGAACAATGTTATACTCCAAACCATCGTTTATCTTGGGTCCCCTCGATTGAGCAATGCCAATCATTATCTGGGACAAGCCATACTCTTTCCGCAGAGACCTAACCCCCAGCTGCTCTCTTATTCTTGTCATAAATGTTCTTGAATGTTTTACCATTAGTTCGATTGACAATGCCCGATAACTTCACCTTTTTCTCAACAAAATGCTCATGTAGGAACTCGGCATACATCGTATTCCAAATTTCATCAATGTGTAGCAGCTGTTCACGTATTTCCTCAGACATTACCTCTGGTGTCAGAATGTTGTGCGTCTCTCTCTCTCTCTCTCTCTCTCTCTCTCTCTCTCTCTCTCTCTCTCTCTCTCTCTCTCTCTCTCTCTCTCTCTCTCCGTGGTTGAACATCAGCTCTTGCACGTTATTCCTCACACCACTGAGTGCTCGGTGTAGCTGGTCAACAGCCAGGATATCCAGGTAGATGATCTCCCATTCTGCTACATATTCCATTTCTCTTGAATAACGAATTATGCTAGCAACCCTCATTAGTGATTAGTTGATGGTTTGCTCTAAGCACATATCCATTCCCATGTCTTTAAGATTGTCAGGCGGTCTCTTGACTACACATTTCTCCTCTTTAAAGCGCTGATGCAACTCTGGTGCTGCACTTCGGGGCTGTCTCGTGTCTTCTATTTAAAAAGAACACTAATGGAAATAGTTTGTGGCATCCATTGCAGCAAATAGTTTTATCTGTTTCGGAACCGTTTTAGGGTGACGACCCCAATTGCCTTCACAGTTACTTCTTATGAGATTCATAGGCATGGAACCATTTCAGTGAAATTATCCCAATGCGAGGTCTCGCTACAATTCCGACCTCTAGCAATAAACTGGATGAAATTATCTCTGAGCTTATCAGACTAATCAACAAAGGTCTGCATCAGTAGCAGACTAGATTCGAATCCCTTGTCTAAGACATCTTGCTTGGGCTTTTAGACAATAATAAGCACTACTTGGCCTGCAACGAATTCTTCCCATTGAATTCTATGGAGCGCCTCGCTAAGAATACATTGTAGTCATGCATTTCAAAGATCTAACATAGTGCTTCCTACTAATGAGCATGTGTACAGCATTGACTCAAAATGTTTCACCCTCAGTCCAGATTCTCTTTGCACCACGTCCACGAATATTGCACCACGTCCACGAATATTGCACCACGTCCACGAATATTGTACCACGTCCACGAATATTGCACCACGTCCACGAATATTGCACCACGTCCACGAATATTGCACCACGGCCACGAATATTGCACCACGTCCACGAATATTGCACCACGTCCACGAATATTGCACCACGTCCACGAATATTGCACCACGTCCACGAATATTGCACCACGTCCACGAATATTGCACCACGTCCACGAATATTGCACCACGTCCACGAATATTGCACCACGTCCACGAATATTGCACCACGTCCACGAATATTGCACCACGTCCACGAATATTGCACCACGTCCACGAATATTGCACCACGTCCACGAATATTGCACCACGTCCACGAATATTGCACCACGTCCACGAATATTGCACCACGTCCACGAATATTGCACCACGTCCACGAATATTGCACCACGTCCACGAATATTGCACCACGTCCACGAATATTGCACCACGTCCACGAATATTGCACCACGTCCACGAATATTGCACCACGTCCACGAATATTGCACCACGTCCACGAATATTGCACCACGTCCACGAATATTGCACCACGTCCACGAATATTGCACCACGTCCACGAATATTGCACCACGTCCACGAATATTGCACCACGTCCACGAATATTGCAGCACGTCCACGAATATTGCACCACGTCCACGAATATTGTACCACGTCCACGAATATTGTACCACGTCCACGAATATTGCACCACGTCCACGAATATTGCACCACGTCCACGAATATTGCACCACGTCCACGAATATTGCACCACGTCCACGAATATTGCACCACGTCCACGAATTTTGCACCACGTCCACGAATATTGCACCACGTCCACGAATATTGCACCACGTCCACGAATATTGTACCACGTCCACGAATATATTTTTCAAGACATCTGAGCACTGTTTGATCATATGGAATGCACCCATACGTAGAATTAAGTTTTTGAATCATCTTGATATCTCTTGCTGTGCAAAACACAGATTTAGCACAGGCTGCAGCCAGCTTAGATTTTATTAGCTGATGCAATGTGTCAAGAAGCTTGTTCATTGCTCTATAGCCAATTCACATTTCCAGAGCATTCACCCATCATATGACGTCATAATTAACTACGTGATGTGTAGAATGACATCATAATGAATGACGTCGATAAGTACGTCACGAACGAATATTTGAAGACGGTCTATGCGTTGTTGTACATATTGTATGTATTTACTATTTAATAAATATTCTGTTGAACTTTTTGAAACTAATTTGACTGAGCGCTGTTGCTGGCATAGGCAGAAACAGCACCAAGTAAAATTAGTTACAAAATATTCAACAGCTTCCCTGTATAGTTTTCAGGAAATTGATAGTTAGGGCATTCGGGGATCGAGCAATCCCAACGCGGCGAGGTGTGGGTGGAGCTTAGCTAGTGATGGGCCGGGCATAGCTAAAAATGGAAAGGTTCATTCTGTGCTCTGTGACAAGTTCAAGTATTATTGGTAAAAATGTAATGATCATCGAGTTGATGTTTTCTTCTGTCTAGAGTGAATTTGCAGCACTCAACGATGGCATTGATTGTGTCTCTTGCATTGAACCTATCTCACTAATGTCGTCCAGATCGTGATAAACCTATGCTATATCCTTCGTTGCTTGTTAGGTGTATTCTAATTGTGGTATGCTTTGTAATCCATCGGGAACTGTTTAGGTCATTTTGAGTGATTAATACTCTTACATTTGCCAGGAATTATTTCACTGTTCATTTTATGAAGTGGTATTCTTATTCCGCCACAGTGTATATCACATAGTACATGATCTGAAATAAAACACGCATCTGTCTGCACATAGCATTTGAAACCTTACTTGTCATGGCATCGGTTGCTTCCATTCTAGCTCCTTCCATCATCTCCACTGCAGTCATAAAACAACTGTCCATGTCAACATTAAACAGGTAATCAAAGAGCTTAGATGGCGGCTCCAGCAGAACCATTCTGTTTCAAGCTGTCTGTAATTCATTAGCATCGCAAAACTCGTCATGTAGACTGAAGTCCACGCCAGCAATTCAGTCCAAATCATTTCTCCACCTGTCTTTATTGAAGCTGACTCATGGATAACTATCCCCATCTATTTAAAGGTGCACTTTCTGCTATATACCATACATGATTCTCTAGCGGACTCTTAATGAAAGTCCAGTCTTAAAAGGGAATTTGGCACGATCATGTATCAGGAAACGGGAAAAACCGGCCAATATTATTATGAAATATCATTTATTTGAAGCTGTTTGTAGCTGATGAAAATAGTTTTATAAATAGATAATATAATTTGGATCATGGTATACATCATTTTCAACAATTGAGAAAATGGATATTTATTCCACCAAATATGATTAATTTTTACGATTTACGTATTGTAGGGGTGGGGTTGGGGTTGGTGGGTGGGTGGGTGGGGTGGGGGGGGTCACATAATATCCATTTTTATGCAGATAGATATAAGAGTTAGCTGCATAAACATGTTACTAGGAGGGTGGTGGGTGTGGGTTGGGACTGGTGGTGGTGGGGGTGGTTGAATGGGGGTAATCTTTGGTGTATAATATGTATGGCTAAACCAGAGAGATAAAAAAATACAACAAGTTATGGCATGGAAAATTGAAATGAAAGTCATTTCCAGCCGAATTTTCAGGAAAAATGAGCTAGAAAATGCAAATTCGCGAAACACACATCTAAAATTGTAATGACTCTTTATACTATGGAATTCGATGACGAACCGTATCAATATCCTGATATTGCCAATTTTTGCTTATTCATTCGCCCATGATAATGCCAATTTTCTCCTTTATTGCAAAGGTAGCGACCGATCACCCTCACATTTCTGAACGCCCAATTGGTCTCATTTTCAATTTTGAAGCGTGATTTGGGGGACCTTTCATGTACGCAACTATCCCCTCAGCCAGAGGACTACTAAGTACTAGCCTGAGTCCACATGTAGTTCAATCATAAGAAGTCCTAAGAAGTGTCTCAGATATATTTCTGTGGGATGCATTCATAACACCGACTCCTCTACTCGGCAGCCATATAGATGCGCCTTACAGGACATGCGAAAATTGTGATATCTGTTGAGAAATACATTTCTAGCTATACCCCGCCCATTTCTAGCTATACCCCGCCCATTTCTAGCTATGCCCCGCCCATTTCTGGCTATACCCCGCCCATTTCTGGCTATACCCCGCCCATTTCTAGCTACACCCCGCCCATTTCTAGCTATACCCCGCCCATTTCTAGCTATACCCCGCCCATTTCTAGCTATACACCCCGTCCATTTCTAGCTATACCCCGCCCATTTCTGGCTAAGCTCCGCTCAATTTACACGCGTCTTTCACTTGATTTCAACAATTTGAACCATAGAGTCCCAGAATCACAGTTTTATGGCAATTATGCAGGGAAGATGTTGAATATTTTGAAACTAATTTGACTGCCTAATGCAGCAACACCTACCAATCTAATTAGTTTCAAACTATTCAACAGAGTGTGTATTAAATTGGAAATTCTACATACGATCCCAGTTTATCCATCAATCATATGACGTCAAAATAAACTACGTGACGTGTAGGATGACGTCATAATCAATTATGTCATGAATGACGTAGATAAGTTCGTGACGAACGCTTAATCGATGACGGGCTAAGTGTTGTTGTACGAATAGTATATGTCTTTACTATTTAATAAACCTTCTGTTGACTATTTTGCCATAGGCGGCAACAGCACCCAGTTAAATTAGTTTCAAAATATTTAACAGCCTATCCGTATAGTTTTCTGGAGATTGAAAGTCAGAGAGTCCAGGGATCGATCGATCCCAACACGAGCGCGGTGTGGGTGGGGCCTAGCTAAATAATAGCGGGACATAGCTAAAACTGGATTCCTCCATTCATACACTTTTGCGAAGCACTTTTCGCCTTCATGATGGACTTACACCATGCCTTGAAAAGACCCGTCGTTGTTGTGACGAGTAGATGCTAGACAAGGTCATTGTCAGATTCATTCCGCTCGGTAAAGCACCTTGACAAATTACAAATATCTCACGAAGAAAATATTTCTGTCAACTCGGATATAATGTGGAGAATCGTGCATGATCCAGCACTTAGACTATCGATTCCGGTATTTTTGCTGTCAACCCAAATTCATGAGGATTTCACCAACACACTTTAATCCTCCCCAATCAGTATTGCAACAACTAAAACTCACACACTCAGGGCTGCTTTATGAAAACGAATCTCCCACGTATGAATATGTTGCTTCATCCACGCGTCAGACACATGTTAGGTCGGCCCGATATCGGTCAACATGTATCAATACGAAAAGCAAAACAATGGACCTTTCCAGTTTATCCATGAATCATATGACATCATAATGAACTACGTGACGTGTAGGATGACGTCATACTCAATGACGTCATGAATGACGTAGATATGTTCGTCACAAACGCTTAATTCATGACAGACTAAGTGTTGTTGTACGAATTTGTCTTTACTATTTAATAAAAATGCTGTTGAACATCTTGAAACGAATTTAACTGCTCCCATTGAAATTAGTTTCAAAATATTCAACAGCTTACCCATATAGTTTTCTGGAAATTGAGATTCAGAGAGTGCCGGAATCGACGGATTCTAAAACGGATAAAGCGTGGGTGGAGCTTAGCTAGAGAGGGGTGTGGCCTAGCTAAAATTTGATTCCTCCATTACGAAGCCACGGCAGTGATATCTTAATGATATCACGAAGCAACATACTATTAAAAATCACACAGATTGACATTGCGAATATTTTGATATTATATTGTTCTTGAAAAAAAAAAGAAAAAGAATTTGAGGCAGTCTTATCCATTCACCCGTTGAGTTTCGACTCATTTAATATAATTTGATAAAACTTGATATCTCAATTAAACATTTTGATGGTCAATATTTTTCAAGATATTTTAATTTTGGAAGACTATTTTGTAAATTTACCACTGAATCTTTTTTTGTCGGCTTGATTAAAGGGGTAATGGTAAACACATTTAAAGCTTTTACTTAGCCATTGTCTATCTGTAGGCCAAGAGAAGAGTATTTTTGAAAATTTACCACTAGAATGACTGGCTCGGTTACCGAGCCAGTCATTCTAGTGGTAAATATTCAAAAATATTCTTCTCTAGGCCTTTCAAATAGCTATATTTGAAGAAGACTACAAAGTTGGTTTTTGGTCAGTTTGACCATTAAGGGGTTAAGTTGACACAAGAGTTGTTAGATTGAATTCTCAATGCAATTTTTATATACATATTGAATTGTTGTCTAAAATTGGTTATTACACGAACTCACTCACTGTATAATTGTGTCGTGGTGCTCAAGGATCCCTCCTCGTCATTTGAAGACCTTTTCTTCCGGACATCGGTTGCGTGTACTTGGTAACACAGAACTAAGATAGCGATGGCCACTTCTAACATCTGCGCTATTAGAGAATGTA
This sequence comes from Chaetoderma sp. LZ-2023a, assembly GCA_034401795.1. Taxonomy (NCBI): domain Eukaryota; kingdom Metazoa; phylum Mollusca; class Caudofoveata; order Chaetodermatida; family Chaetodermatidae; genus Chaetoderma; species Chaetoderma sp. LZ-2023a. The sequence goes on along the minus strand of CM067362.1, from coordinate 39,241,347 downwards.
ACACGCCGTGAGTAAAACACATTGACGAACAATTACTAACGTTTGCTCAAATAATTAATCATATTTATGCCATGGTTGTTAAACTCACAATTGGTATATAATGGAACTATTTAGTTTTAGCTATGCCCCGCCCATTCCTAATTAAGCCCCACCCACATCTAGCTCGTGCTGGGATCAATCGACCTCCGAACTATCAATTTCCGGAAAACTATACAGATAAGCTTTTGAATATTTTGAAACTAATTTGATCGAGTGCTGTTGCCTATGGCAGCAACAACGCCAAGTAAAATTAGTTTCAAACTATTCAACATAATGTTTACTAAATAGCCATTGATTAAGACGTCATCCTACACGTCACATACTTGATTATGACGTCATATGATGGATGGATAAATTGGAAAGGTCCATTGACTTCTGTTGGTGATCCACACATTTAGATATAAGGTAGAAGGCGAGGAAGAATGTAGTTTCAGAGCAGAGGTGGGAAAGTATATGTCGTGTAGGATATATAATGCCTAGTTTGGTGGTGATGGTAAGGAATGGTCTACGCCTCTGCGGGACTAAGTATTAACAGATACAATTAAATTACCCTTTCCTCGTTTTCTTTCAGTGTGCCGTCCACAACTAATCTCAGCTCCATTAGGTTATTGTCTGAGTTTTGGTTCAAAAACTCGATTTCTTTGCGTCTGTGCGAAGCGAGCTCTGGACTTGCTGGTACAAATTTCGTAAATTCCAACACGCCTCATGAAAAACCATCTCTTTAAAACGCTACCAGACAATGGACTTGTATTGCACAGATTCTATAGTACATTGTTGTTGACCAGCGATGTTGAGTAATCCCACAGATATGTAAGCAGTGGGTCTGATTAGAAAAGGTATTTGGAGCCGCCAACTGTTACGGTTGAACACGGATATCGACGGATATCGACATTCGACACCAAAGAAGAAAGCAGAGTCGTGGTTTGTAAGCTAGCGAAATACTGAATCAAACAAACACAAGACTTAAGTGTGCCCGATCAAGAGTAAGCTATACTATTTGTCACACAGGTTGTCTTAAGCCGCGTTGGTGTCTGGTGCCTTGGACTTGGGCAGGACAATAAGAGCACCACACCCTACATTGTGAGAGTAATTATCAGATTCCGACATGCTATTAGTTGCATGCTTCAGGAGCACATTGCTAATATCATCAAATATGTTGTTCAAGACTTTTAGCGCATTTTGGTATATATTGTTGTAACTGATACTTGTATTGTATTGGATTACAATCAAATGACAGACGTGCTTCATTGTCTGTATCGGTCACGTGCCCCCTGAACAATACATTGATCACATCACATTGAAGATGTCGGGTTGTCTACCCTTGTTGATGACGTGTGCTCTACCCCCTTCGATGAAACCTTGTACGGATGGTTGCTGCGACAATCGGTTCCACCGATGAAGATGGAGCGTGACACTAGCTCGCCTAGTAGGTACAGAGACCTGACGATATTTATATTAGTGCCTGGGCCTGATCTAACTGCGCGCTTCAGAACGATTGGTTCGACACGGTGGTCTTCCGTGTTCTCCAGAATAACAACAAATATGTGACAAACTTTTGCCTTGTATATATCACAAGGTGATCGTTTTACTTGCTAACTTTAACTATGCAATAAACCTACAAAGTTGGTAACTTTTACTGTTACCTAGCGATCTATTCACAAGCATTAAATATTACAATTCAATGTTTCCTAAGCTTCCCACTTTGACCAGCTCTGGTCTACTTAAAACCATTCAGCAAGAGTTTCACAAGGTGCGAGGCGGACCGAACTCTCGATTAATGTTAAAGTCCCCCTTATGTACTATCTCAGTTTCTATTCTCCCTCCATCTTGGTTTCACACCGCCGGAGGTTGCTCTGATTCTCATTGGATTATGACATCATTTTGACCAATCAAGACCCCGACCCTCCCTCCCCGGGAGGGTGCTTTCTACCTAGCACCTGCGGTTTGGCTGGTTCTTGAGTGATGGGATCTGTCGTTCCCCTAACTTTATTTTGGAATTCCAGCTGGCTTCCCATGTCATTCCTGACGAATGACCTGCCCAAAATGACGAATGCTGGTTTGATACCAAGGCTTGCTGGTGGATTAGCACGCCCCTCGATTTATATGTTTTTGATAATAACTTTCGATTGTGTCCTAGCACGCCTCTACAATTGATATGTTTTTGATCATAACTTTCGATTGTGTACCTACCGCCTACAGGACGCTACAATGTCCATGTCATGTTCATTGCCTATTAGTCGACAACTTGTAGAATGCTAGAGTGAATCGGCACACGAGTTACCATTCCTCATAGCCGGGTTATTCTCGGCTTATCTGCTCCCAGGCTTCAGTGGGAACACAGACCGCTACGTCTCTAACTACGTCCGTTTGTTGTGTCTAATACTTGATTGATTCCAACCTGGTGCCAACCATTATCTTTTATGCTCATCTAACTACGTCCGTTTGTTATATCTAATCCCTTGATTGATTCCAACCTGGTGCCAACCATTATCTTTTATGCTCGATTCAGTTTCGGCGAAACTGTACCTGCACTAGCTGACGTATCTGCTGCCAGTCATCCAGTGCTGATAATATATATATCCAAATAATAAGATGCTCTAGCCGATGATCAGTGCATCTAAATATACACAGTGACATAGTCTCTTAGCTCACCTGGTATTCAAACAAGAATTGTGCTCGGGCTTACTCCTCGTACATATAAGATGTCCAGCGGGGTCATGACCTCCCCACAAGACAATCCCATATCTACAACATGTACCGTGACCATTTCCCACGAATTGACGTTTGAATGTATGCCCAGTGAGTGATGTTAGTGGACCAGTGACTAAAACGTCGTCTGTAGCAGTGGTATTCTCTGTCAGTCCTTCTGTTCATTGAATAGTGAGGTCTGTCAGGCTTTTACTAACTTTACACAGGCTGATGTTGTGCTTCTCTCGCCGGTCGGAGTTGTTTTACGATCCACTATTTTATTAGAAGCGTAATAACGGTAATTTATGTAACTGGGATAACATGGATCATGAGAGCAGTGTTTTATTTATTGTTCCAATGATGCATGTTGCTGGTACTTCCGCACTCACGAGCACTGTTGATAACGACGCATTCGGTTAACATGTGATATGTATCTTATTAGACTCATTCCTGAGATCTTTTCCTTACAAGCCTAGATCTAGTGGGACTGGCGATTCTTAGTTAACTATAATTGACTAAATGCCAGTCGAAATAGTTAACCAGCCACATAAGCCCTGTCGTAAATGACTAATAAAAAATTGACGTACAATTCAAAATGGTGAATAGGCTTCGCTTGCCATGAATAAATGCATTTAGGCATAGAAATTATACATTCCCATTCTATGCCAATTTTCCCGAGGCCCATTCCCTTCCCACATGGACACGTTTTGATATCTTGAGGGACAAAAATATCCATTTTCCTTGACCATCAAAACAGCCGATAAGGAAAGTGTGAAGCGAGACAGACAACCGGCTACACATTTTCGGCAATAGTAATTCAATGGGGAATTGGGTTAACTATCCAGCGTTCGTCTGGGCATAACAAATACACACGTTAGTAAAAACAAACGGACTAATTTTAGCCAGTCAAGCTTGACCCGGATATTGATGGCACTGAGTAACCTTGAATGGTCGTAGTCGGACTCATTGTGTTGCCTATAGAATTTATTGGTTTGATTGTCTATCGAACCCGTGATTTCAGGTCCATCCAGGCCATATCTAGGCGGACCTTTTATTTCAGTCTATTATTGGTAACTTCCCCTGTTTTTACACAGATATCTATTTAAGGGCGGCAACTCACCTTTGGGCAAAATATCGTGATAAATATAGGGATAATATCTTGAAAAATAGGGCAAATATAGGGCAAATAGTAATAAAAAATAGGGCAAATATAGGGCAAATAGTAATAAAAAATAGGGCAAATATAGGGCGAATAGTAATAAAAATAGGGCAAATATAGGGATGTTTCGAACTCTTAGAACAGACATTGAACTAAAGTATGAAAATTCAGGCCCGTTTTGATAAAGTAACCATGTTCTTCTTTGATCACCCTGTGTCAGGCAGATATAAGAAAAGAAAACAGCCGTGAGCTGTACATCCACAACAGTGGCGTAACATTTTCGCTGAAAGTGTTAGGCTGGGCTCAATATTGTTGTCTTGATATGTTTCGAGGAAGGCACTCTGGGATAATATATCTTGCAGCCAGGCCTTCTTTACCGCATCTGATCTTGAGCTAAGAATATAGACAGATTTCAGACGATTCTGGCCACATCCTAACCGAAAAATGATAACTTGGTCGTTCTGCTTCTACTCTGACTGCGTCCGTGCTGGAGTTGATTGACAGTCGGCCTGCTGCAATAGAGATACCATGTATCTTACGGTATACCGTTTGCTGAAAACACCTCATCCATAATTTTTGATTGCATCAATGGGGAGAACCATCTGTGCATACACTGGCCCATCTTAGTTGGGGCCTGAGGGTATTCCTAATCTATTAAGGCTGTAAGATCGTGTCAAGCTTCTAGTGACTATATCTGTTATCCTTTTTCTGTATGCCTGGTATGGTGTCACACATTTTCGGCCTACATGTCCTTGTGGATCACGTTCAACGCTATGTCTGGCTGATGGACACCATACTGTATTGTCAAGGTTAGACAAATACAGACATAATAAAGTTTATTCAAGGTTTTGGGTTTGGTTCCCCATTGTGTGTTGAGCTAGGTTCTTCATTATGGCTATACGTAGTTTAGCTCTGGCCTCACATTTCTATTTCTATGGTTTCAACGTTAATCGTCTAGGTCTAGGGTAATACCAAGGTAGGTTCAAGTTGATTCCACTAGAAACCACCTACGCTAAGATTGACATTGTGGTTTCACGTCGACATGCTTAAGCTTGTGAAGGTTGTTTTCCTCTCATTGATGCCATGTGTCTCACCAGCGGTATACAGTTTTTTAAAGCCCATTTTGTCCATTCCTTCAGTATCTTCAGTGCCCGTCTTATACGGTGGTGATATCCCCCTCAGAGTTCCATAATACCACAGTAGCTGCATAGAGTATTACTTTCACATTTTTGAAATATTCTTTAGGACTATTGCTTATATAGATAATGAATAGTGTAAAAGAAAGCATGCCTCCTTATGGGATACATTGCTAAAGGATTCCCTTTCTGCTGTAGCTTCAGTCGATGATTTGGGATTTTGAAGGTAGCTCTCTATCCTTTTAGGCATGTTCTTTGATACACTTTCTTCCATACCAGATCAAAGTGCTGGAGTGTCTCTTGGTATGAAAGCGCCTTTGATAGTTTGCGCAATATGTGACATAGTTTGAAGTTGTCAATAAAAAGGGCAAGGAAATTATGCCGTTATGGCATTCATAATTTTAAGCGAATTAAGACAATGTCCCAGGGCATATCAAGGCAGAGCATGGCAAGCGCATAAAGACAACATTTGACTTTATCAAGCAATCAGGATCATGAATCACTTTATTTCGCTTGTACAGTAACATTAGTTATAGTTAGAGGTTGTTCAGTGTTCTTTCTACAGGATAAATATGAAATGATGGGCACCAAAGCAATAGAGGAGGTAACCTAAGGCAACTGTTGCCTTAACTATCTAGCATGGTGAAACTGTGGGGGATATAAAGCAAGTGACATGGGCATACAAGGCAATTGACTTGTTGGATTTCTAACCCGTGCCTGTTCTGACATGTCTGGGATCAGGAACTCTCTCTTGTCCAGGAACCATTTCAGTCTGCTGTTAACAGCCCCCACATGTATATGAGGCAGGCCTTTTGTAGCTCTATACGTCTTAAGAACAGTTCCATAGATTGTGAAAAGTAAAAAAAATCAGAAAAGTATGAGATGTGGGAAACATGAATATGTCCAAGAACTGTTTAGCTCAAATGCTGAAGATAATTTTTAATTACCAATCTGTTTAGTTGTATTAGTATTAGTTTAGGTACAATGGTTTCAGGGAGAGTAATTTGAAGAGAGTGCTCAATGGAAACGGATAAAAAAAGTACATATGAAATTTTTCGGTAGTGAATTTATTTTTAAAATAGGGCTTATAGGGCTAAATCCGCTAAATATAGGGAAAAATAGGGGAAGAATAAAAATATGGGGAAATATAGGAAATATAGGGACTGTGGGAGCCCTGCTATTTATACTCCTGAGTGGAGAGAGACAAGGAGTGAAGGAAAGCCACATGCTTGCGTTACTTATGTGATGGTGTTAGCTTGTCGGTGCTGTATAGGATCGTGAGTGCTGAAGTATCGGGTTTGCTTGCACTCTATCTAGCATGAATTTGATCTGATTGATGGTATTTCGTGTGGTACTCTTGCCTACATTCCGACTGACAAATTGATCTGTCCATGTTGTTCGATGTCGATATAGGGGTTTGAATGATGAATTCGGCGAGCGTGGATAAATTCCACCAGTATATTTCCCGTGTTGTTGCGTTTACCAAAACGTTACGTAGACCCTGCTAGATTGATCAGCGAAGCTGAATTTACCACATTTGAAGTTAGAACCACCACGACATCCCATTAGCATATGAACTCAACTCATCATAGAAGGTGTCAGTTATTGAACTTGTGCCCTTTCTAAACTATGGTAGTAAGAGTTAGCAATACGGCATTTACTAGTGGAAACAGTTTGTGCTGTCATAGCTAAACGAGCCACTGATCGTGCCTGTGTGTGATTGTGGTGCAGTTGATCAGTGGCTCATGTGGCTATGACAGTACAAACTGGTTCCACTATATATTATTATGACAAAACCTCAGCCTCTGCATTTGACGAACGCAATGTTGCAACATGTGCCGAGACACACGTACGTACGCACGCACACGCGCACGCACACACACACGCGCACGTATAAGTGGTGTAAAATTAAACCAAATCACTTAAAGCGATTTTCTTTAGAATTTCTTTAGAATTTAATATTGATTACTGAGATCTATTTATTACGTAATTTGCGGTAACATCTGTTTAACATTTGTAAAATTTTATTTTAACACCGTACCTTCATTGTGTTAGATTGATATTTAAAAAGCAGCATCCCTCTACAGAATAAAACACAATACCACAGCGTATATACTAACTGAGCACTGGCCGGTTCCATGATGTTTGTATGGAGCATCAATTAGCACTATCGTGGTATAATGTGTTTGGCAAACACATTTTATTGCATATTGATCTTTATAAGACTTACTCCGCGAGATGTCCCCGAGCCACGAGGAACTAGATACTCAACTCACATTAGCCCTGTATTGTATGTCTCAAAACCGCCATTACAGCAAGAAGTGAGACCACGGCAGAATAGATCACTCACTCATATTTGTTGGATCTGTCAGGAGTTATTGACACAGCTAATGGATGGATCCGATCTGTCACTTAAGGATCTGATGTCGTAATCAAATTTGTCACTCGTTGACGTCACAATCGAAATGTCGTATGCCCGTCACGAAAGTGAAAATGGTACCGTGACGAAATTGTTCGAATTGTATGTCATTTACAATTTAAAAAATATTCTGTTGAATTTGACCATTAACATGCCATGATGAATGAGTGAAGCCGCTGCTGCTGCTGCTGCCGCCGCCGCCGCCGCTACTACTACTACTACTACTACTACTACTACTACTACTACTACTACTACTACTACTACTACTACTACTACTACTACTACTACTACTACTACTTTTTGATCGGAAATAAACTGACGGAAAAGAACATTAAAAGAAGCGAGACTCAAAGAAACATATACTGGCATGATCTAAATTAATATTTCCTTATTAACATTAACTAAGTAGCCGATTCTTCTCTATGCGTGCAGTAATAAGTTAGTGTTTGTAAATGGATTAATAGATAATAGGTAATATCACGAGATCTTAGACGACTTTTGGTGTCCTGAATTTCCGCACTCTGACAACCTTTTGGACCTATGAAAAAGATATGTCTACAGGTTCTATTAAAAGTAAATTGGTTGTTAGATTTAGACAGTCACCAATACTTATAATTAGTTGAATTAATTGACAATGTTCATCAATTATTTATTCGAAAGATGCACAGGCAAGCTTCACAATGCCTGCCCCCATCCAAACTTGAATTAGGCACCTGTTTATTTCGTAAGAAAAATATCAGTTGCTATCCAGCTAATATTTCAGTGCAGCTTTTACTTTCATATTCCTGTCAATCAAGAGTTCCAACCTCTGGAATTGAGAATGTGCTTTGCGCCGATGAAGGAGAGGTTATTCTTTACACGCAACATGGTATATTAAGAGCATCTAATATATGATTATGGTAAATGATATCATGCATGCGTTGTGGATGAGGAGGACTGGGTACCGAACTATTGTGATTGGTTGCTAGAATTTCACCCGTTTACATATTATCTTCATGTTTCGTCACTGAAACTGATGCAGCAGTTGTTAGTTGTTTTATGTAGATGCTGTTCCTTTCTCAGTAGTTCTTGTAGCATTCTTCTCTAAGCTGAATAAATAATGGACCTTTCCATTTAACCATCCATCAGATGACGTCATAATCAACTGTGTGAGTAGTAGTGTCGGAATTAAATGATACCACGTCCCTCAACTGGCCGCCGTTCGACAATCCGTGACCCCCACCGCCCTCTCAATCCCTGGGGCATAGGTTGTTGAGACGGGGGCCACCACGGATCGCCGAACGGCTCAGGGAGGTAGTATCATTCCGGCATTACTACTACGAGGGTCTGAACGCCAATTTAGAGACAAGCCTCCACAGTGATATACACCACTGATCGCCATCAACCACACCAGAAGGGCCGGCCTCTCTCTCTCTCGCTCTCTCTATTCTGTGTAGGCTCAGACAAACACGTAGTCTCTGCCAGAGTCGCATCGGCATGATGGGACCACCAATAGTGGCTTCCATCTACCTTGACAACGCTCACCTGGGAGGATGCTAAAGTGATTAGCATTTGAACCACGGCAGACTCTGGCATGTTCACATGTTACGCAGAGAATCTGGTGCTAAGCAGGGGTCTCCAGCAGACAACCACGTCCTAACCTCTCCACCCCATAGAAGTGGCAGACAGACTCGATCTCTTTAAGTGGGTGAAAGCGGTCGTAAATGTTTCCCCGCAAGGGATCGACCCAAGGATTGTACTGGGGGTCATCCCGGAAGTGGGCCCACTTGACATCCAATATCATGGCAGTCTCAGCGCCCTGTGCCACTGCTGTAGACGCTAGCACGAGCAGCATGATGAGAATCATGGCTATATATGAAGAGTTAAACTGAACGGAGCGAGCCTCTCGAGAAATAGCTGTGCCAGATCGCGCCCTGTTCCATCTGGATTGATGGTGAACTTCATCCCCTCAGTGGCACGGGCTAGCTGCTTCACTCTGCCGCCGGCTAAGAAACGTAGCACTAGGACTAGATGAGTCATTTGCGGACTAGTGAGGCCGACTCGCTGAAGCAGTTTAACAGCACCCTTGACTTTGGAGACATGTGATACATGATCTACCCGTAGGATGCCCTCCTGGAGGTTAACAGCTTCTTCTGGTCCATCGAATGGACACCGCAGCAGGAGCTTTCCACCTGTAACCCCGATCCGGTGACCCACCCTCGTCAGGGAGACACCTTCACCTATGTAGGTGAGGAAGGATGATCTCCGATTGTAGAGCTTTCGAACTGTCCCATCCTTTTTCACAACAGTAGAGAGGGGAGTAACCTCTATGTCAATGACTACGGGAGGCCTATATAGGGGCAACCATGTTTGCCAGTCACCCCCAGGTCCAGCACGGTACCACACTTCATTCTTCTCAAATATGAACTGCAGGTTTTTTGCCAGGATCAATAGCAGTCCATCATGGGTCATCAGCGGGGCACCGCTCGAATAGGGTTTGACCAGATGAAAGCTGAGGCCGTTATTTAGGGTGTTGATGTCTGCCACCTCTGTATCCGAGAGCTCAATCAACGGCGCGAGGATGTACTTCCTCTTCAGGAAATCGTACCGAAACACGATCTTGTGGCCATCTATGTTGCGACCCAGGCGCTCCTTCGACACATCCTTGAGGTCTGTGAACAGCTCCACCCCATCACCACCAATGGAGTGGAGGGAGAATGCCTTTGAGTTTGCTTCATACTGTAGGGCGAATGACTTACCATCGCTCTCTTCTACCTTAGCAGTATCAACTGTGTACACATCTGCCAGGTCTGCAAGACCAGTCGAGTGAGCAAATATGGGTTCCATAGCACGCTATAGGAGGGGTTTAAACAGGAGATATAACCATGCCGATTGTCCGACTGCTGCTCTCCGGTGGTGAGAACGTAATCTCTTCCTCTCTAGAGGGGAGACGGGTGGTACAGTACCGTATAGAATGGGTCCTCTTCGAGGTGCCCCAGCGGGGCACAACATACATACATGCCAATGTGCTACATCAACCTCCGGGCAGTGCACACAGCAGCTCACTGGTAGAAGTCGGCCGGGACGTGATATAGTATCTCCCAGGTGCCAACAGCAACCTATGGAAAGCTATCAGTCCTAGCCTGTTCACACCTGTAAATCACTTATTTGACAGCCCCTCCATTAACATATATGCCAGCACGGATGGGATATCGGATGCCCATTTAGAGTTTACACTCTTATTACTCATTGACCTGACATGATATCACACCAGGAATATCCGACCTTTGCCGAGATGATGAAGAGCCAGCTACAGGATTGCCCCTTCATGATCCCAGCACAGATAAAGGCCCAGATGCTCGCACTGCAACAAGAAGGAGAGCGACTACAGTGGGAGAGCTGGTATCAACAGAACGGGAGCATTGCAAGGAGGCGAAGGAACAGTGAAGGTTCCCGATACTGGTAGGCCCTCATGGAGGAGAGTAAGTGGGACGCAGGAGTCTTGACAGACGACGATGAGCCGGATATCTACGACGATGTCACAGACGAGAATGAGCCAGATACCATACAGTGGGAAGAGGAGATGGCGCAGAAGTGTAAGACCAAGAAAGCCATCCAGCGGCGGACCTACTATCTTGGGCATAAGGTGAAGTTCCAGATGTCATATCTCAGAAAGCTACTGGCACCCGACATAGTGATGGATGACCCTTGTCTAAGAGACGTCTGTCTCAACACCAGCAAGCGGGCACGGTTTGCCAGGCTCTCCAAAATGAACCCTTCTATGACTCATGAGCAGATTCTGCAGGTGATGCATGTTTAATCTCCAGGTATACTATGGCAAAATCAGAGTGGCGGAAGCAACCATAACTATACCTCTCCCTGACGGCTGATGAGGGCAGTACCATCCACGGCTGGCGACTCCAGCAGATAGATAACATTAGGCAGAATCTCGTCCATGAGGCAGAAAAGTACAGCAGAACCCACTGGCGATATAAGACAGCCTACAACTTCCTAGCGCGTACAACCACTGCTGCAGGGGCGATTGGAGCCAGTGCTGGGGTGGCAGCTGTGACAACTCTCGCTACATGGGTGGGTGCCATCGTCGCCATCTCGGTGGGTGGCGTGCCACTAGCCGCCACTGCCATGGCCACGGGCTTGGGGGTGGGGCAGCGGTAGATCACAAGGAGGCTGGAGAAGCATGCTAAGTATGTGGCACTGGCACAGAGTATGCTACGGACTATCGACGAGTCTGTCAGCAAAGCTCTGTAGGATGGCCAGGTCACCGATGAAGAGTACCACCATATATTGAAGGTCCAAGCCCTGTACCACACGGAGAAACCTAAAGTGTGACAGCAATACCTCAAAGGCTCCAGCGGGCGGGCTGATATGGAGGAGTTAAAAAATGAGATGTTACGGCGAGGTCGCCTCACTGGTCTCTGGAGTCGAGACGACTACAAATAGTGTGCTGCCTGTATAGTGGCTTTAAGAACACCAGTATAGATGGCCTTCCCACTGAACCTCATGACTGTCATCTGGAGCCAAACCGCCCCTCCTGGCTACATCATTGACTGGCCTGAGAGGTCTAATGGATGATATACCAGAGCTAACACCGTTCTCCATCACAGTGGATGGATGGTCCCGAACCAGTTTCTCCATCAACCCACGACCGCTGACCAACCGCCCCATCAAGGATGCGAAGCAAGCTCAAATTTAGATAGCTGCTCCAAGCCTCTCATACGGGAATCAGCAGCTGAACTTTGCCGTGTGGTGTACCACGGCAGGATGTGGAGTAAGTTCCACGCTGCTTCACTCCTATTCTGGTACTCTTGAAGCTGTGCTCATCGCCAGCTGTCTCAGTTTCCACGTGTACTTCACGGTGTGACGAATACTCTATGAGCTGGGTGCAAGCCTCCCTGATACAAATGACTTCGACCCACAGCTCAACAGTCATAGCGTCTCAGCGGGCAGCAGACTAAAGAGAGAGTTCAGCACTCACCCAGACTCTCGGTGGCATGGTGGTGACAACAGCGGTCTAGGGGTTATGTACGGTGACCCAAGACGTGACTACTCAGGATTCCCCTATCGAACACCCCGACGAGTAGGCCGTCGGAAGACAGCGACATTCTCGTTCGATCCAGACTCCGACCCTGGGGCGCTGGTGCAAAATATGCACATCACTGACTTGCAGCAGGTCTATCCAGATGTGTGGAAGTACTTTGTCCCACACACCACCTCAGGCCTCACACCAGCAGGGATCGTTGGGATCAACCAGTCCCTGGAAGCACTGTGCTACTGCCTCCTTACATCACAGACCCAGCTACGGCATTCCATAGATGGTGTCAGCGGAGCAGAGGTCCAGGCCATGTTCATCAGTCTCGTTGAGGATATGATCATCGTGGCAGACCCCAGTAGTCTTATTGCTAAGTTTCGGCAGGGGTTGCAGAAGGCCCGTCGCAAACTTGACTTTGCTATTTCGCCACACCTACGGTTGATTCCGAGCAACATGATCGTGAACATCGAGGACCACCAAGTCAGGGGATATAACATGATAGTTGAGGGGAGTTCCCCCGGTGTCCACTTCGGCTTCAACACTGACATCAACGCACCTATGCGTAGTACGGGCCATACAGTCGTTCTGACCCTGACACTGCAGCCAGTCAACACGGCAGCTCCAGGCATTCCGACCCCGACACTGCAGCCAGTTGACATCACACCACTTCTCATGGTAGCTCTATGAGTGTTGTTAGGCCTAGCTATCATGGCGCTCGGGATCATCCTACTCTGCCGCTAGCAAATCAGCTATAAGACTATCCTGTCTCTCTACAGTAGCAGTGGGAACCACTGTGAGACACTGAACCAGCTTGGTATGCCCTACAGCCCCTATACCCGCTGTAAACATGCACATCCAAGGGATGGATTGTTCCGCAGTGCATCCCTTTTCCAGCTTGTAGCATCGCAGAGCCTTGTTCAGCTCTGAGCCCGTTGAGGCCATTGTGGTTTGCAACTGCTGGAACACATCTGACAGATACTCCCGATCCATGTAGAAACCTTTAGTTCGCAGGAACTGCTCGACGATACTCCCGCCCATGATACGGTATACGAGGAAGCAGATCTGTCCCTTGCCAAATCCTAGATAGAGCTTCACAGCTGTCAGCTCCTCTGTCAGCTCAGCACCGGAGAGCTGAGTGAGCTCATCTGGTGTCTTCTTGTAGTCCTTCAACTCCCTCCGGAAGACATCATAGTGCTTCTCGCATAGCGTGAGCCCGGACATGTTTAAGATGTCTCAAATAGAGAAATGAATATTCCAACCCAGCCACCTGGCAGACGCAGACTGGGAAGATCTTATTAGCTCTCTCGACAGGGGATGCAGACATTTAACTGCATTGTGTACTCAGTGCTTAAACAATGACATCAACGGTACAAATCGTGAAGCAACTGCCCGAGAGCCAGGCGAGTCTTCAGAAGGTGGAGAACTTGCTGCGAACCAAGACACAGAAGTTACTGGCCAAAGCAAAACGTCTAGCAGTCTATGTCGGCAGTAACGTGGCAGCAAATGTGGTCGTGGTGAGGATGACAGGGGTAAATGAGGTTCTTCCTGCTGCCAATGCGGCTGTCCTCGCTACAGTGGTGAGTGGAGTGGCCAGGCACTGTCTCGGAATAACTCACCCCATCCCAAAAATCGCCCTCAGTGGTGCCGCCTACACTGTTGCTGCCAAGATCATGGGTGAACGTATTACACTAATGGAGGCCGTGGTTCTAGGGCTAGCAACGAGTGCAATGACTGAGATCATCGTCGCCTACGTTTAAAACCTCTGAATAGTGAGAGATGGATCACGAGACCCCTGCAGCATATGAGGCATGGCGTGCTGGAGGGCGGTGTGTAGCCCATGGTCGAGCACGCAGACTGAGGATTGCCAATTCCCGGGGATGGTGCACTGCGCACAAGGCGTGCCCTGCATAGAGGGCCAGTACCCTGAGCACTGCTACCTATTCCCTTGGCCGACTGCGTGGTCCTCCTATACCCAACTATTTCACTTGGGGTATGGCTAGTAGGTTTAAGCCATCTGTATATAGCACTATGACTCTGTCATTCACAGACCTAGAAAGCAAAGAGCTAGGCGATCTTGCTCTCTTGGGCGAGGCACACCTCGGTTCAGAGGACACTGTTGCCCCAATCTCCTTCCTAGACTTCGATGAGAAGGGAGACCCGCGGGAGATCCGAGGTACCATCCCAGCCCGAGATCTCATCGGGAACACTGATACGGTAGGACAATTGGCCATTAACAAGGCCAAGACTGTATACAAGGGGATGGGCATCAAGGAGAGGGCGACGATGCGAGGGAGGTATGCTCGGAGTCGATGAGGCGGGAGCCATCAAGGTTATGGCTGAATCCTTTCCACTGGTTAAGGATCTCCTGAAACCACGGAGCTCATTCAAACAACATGGAGAAAATCTCAAGATAGGCACCCTCAGCCTGAGCCATATCATTGTCGATGGCAGAACAGGTGCTACCGCCAGCCTCCAGATACCAGAGGTGAAGAAGTCAGGGTTCTTTGGTTTGCCGTTTAAGACCACAGGATAGTCATGGCTTCCCGTGCATGTATCATACAGATACTGGATGTACTAGACCCTGAGGGTGCGGACATAGGCCCTCTATGCTATCTTCTCAGCTGCTGCTGGGATTTCATGCTTGACGCCTCCATCACATCCTTCGTATCCGCCGGAGGTGCAGGATTCCCCGCTCTGCTGGCGAAAGAGCTGGTGCAGGAAGTACTGCCGTTTAGTCTCCCAGATATAGACGAGGCTACCGCCGATCAAGTGCTAACCATCCTCCACACGCATGTCTGTACCATTCGACAGTAGGCTGGCCGCTGCTGGCCAGGTGGTGCTGATCATTGCCCCATCAGGACACGGGAAAAACATCTTGCTGCGGGCTCTCCTGGCCGAATATATACACTCTCAATACATCCTTCTGGTGTTTGACTCCGCTGCTGAGGCCGTTGACAGTAATGATCAATCGTACAATGACCCAATCACCAAGGCACAGAAACTGCAAGCACTGATGGAGAAGCTGCTGGCAGCCCGACTGACAGAACCACTTGTTCTAGTTATCGATGACCCTGCAATGGACGAGAAGACAGTCACCTACCTCAGCAACATCACCAGGCGCCTTCGGCACACAAAGATAACTGTCTTCATCCTCTTTCAGAAGTACACCTGCGAGATCTCACCGGACATCCGCCACAATGCCCGGTTGCTATACTTCAGCTCCAAGTGTGGACGTGCCCTGCTCGAGACCATATACGACAGCCGTGCCCTCAAGGAGACCAAAGGGGGCATTCTCCCGATCGTGAGAGTCTCCGTAGGATGAGTCTTGATACCATCTAGGGGTGCTTCGAAGTCGTAAACTATGAAGTGTGGTTATGGGACAGTCCGAACTCGTTTAGGGACACTTGGGCAGCGTTTTATACATCACTCCCACTGTACCACAAGCGTGCATCCAGATGCTCTCAGCTTCTCCTCTCTCAGGACTGTCTTGCGGTATCACCCATGCCAATGGCAGCCATGGAACTGGTAACCGGTGTTGGTGGTCGGATCATAACCATCTATGGGAGCACCCTCGATCCAACGCTCGCCACCGTGCCCACACTTTACATGGTGTATGTGTACGCCTCTGTTTCTGGACTCATACTCGATTCAACGAGTAGCCGCTGAACTGGATGGTTGGGGCAGATAGAAGGCTTTCTCATATGCAGACTGTGGCGCCTCAACCTTCTCGCCAGGACACACGATTGCTGTTTTACCGCCTGTACAGTGATTAGCGTGACATTGAAGATTGCATGCCTGTGTAAACCTCTGCTGACAGTGACTGCAGACAAGTGTATGTGCCAGCTTGGAGATGTTCTTGATGTAGAAGGCGTGGTGGTCCCACACTCCGATGGTCATGGTGTCACGGTAGTGAGCCGCTTGCCTGATCAAGTGCCAGGTGCCCTCTTTGGTTGGTTCATACACGCGAATCCCGATCTTGGCGAAGAACTCTACCTTATCCAGCTGCTCCAGCGAGGTCTTGCGGACATCAGGTACTGTCACTGTCTTGCCGTAGAACTGTGTGGCAAGCTCTCGTGCAGGAGCTGTACTTCTATCAGCTCTCGCTCCTCGGTGGACTGCTAGACATCTCGAGAGACACATGTTGTCCCTGTAGTTGTCGAGGGCAGTCATACTCTTCTTCTGTCGTAGCCAGTCTGGGAGGGGGCCTGTCTCAAGCAAAGGTTGGCAGTCGATGAGAGCCCTGTCCTCAATGTTGATTGAACCCACTTGGTGTTGGATCGATCGATATTGTCTGTGTCGAGGCGGGCTTGCTCTCTTGCTGCCACTCAGTCCTGAGTTGCTCCTATCGTGTTCAGCCACGGGCTCCCTGGAGCATTCTTGTGGAAGAGGATCACCCTACCGTCTTCGATGTGACAGATGCGATAGGTATGGGTGTAGCGGAGGTAGATGGTGTTCTGGACGGTCTGCTGGATCTTTTGCATGATCTGGCCTGTGACGTCTCCTTCCAGACCTCTGAAGAATGTCCAGTGTGCTGACCGGCATCCTCTATCCTCTGTCTCCCTTTCGCCAAGACACTGGTCGAGAATGTGTTCGCCTTCTCGCATCATGCTCCGGGCTAAGGGTTCATCCCTCGGCCTCCTCATCACTCGCTTAATGATCCTGCGTAGGGGAGGTGAGCGCTCCACTGGATGGTCCGCCAGCCACCTCGCTACAGTCTTGGCTCGCAAGCTAGCAGTCACCTCCTCGTCCAACTGACGAAGCTCACGTATCCGCTGCGCTTTCTTGTGGGGGTTCCAAGGATCATCTTTGGTAAGCGCTGGAAACCTTCCCGTCGTCATTGCTTGGGAGAGTCGCTTCTGTAACTCCTCAGCACGGGCGTGTCTGATCATCTGGAGCAGGTTGGCTTTCTTGACCTTAGAGTAGCCTCTAAGGCCGAACCGCTTTGCAATAGCGTGAAGCTGTGCAACAGTAATCATGGTGTATATCCCTGTGGATGCCTGTCTCTAAATGGGCCTTCAGATCCTATTATGTGTGGTGCTGGCAATCAGTACCTGTGGGGGTCCGTCGTGTCAATGTGATAGTGTATGCTTGTCTCTAAATGGGTGTTCAGATGTGTGTGGGGTCGTGCAGGCCCATTGTGTGTAATATTGTTTGCAGATGAGCGTTTACGCGTAGTTGAGTGTTTTGAGTGTTTACACGTAATGTATGGTTGTGCGTTCACGCGTGGTATACCATTATCGATGCTGTGTCTAATTGGGTGTTAATGCATAGCAGGTGGGCTAAACTACTATTCTTGACTTTGGCCCAGTCGAGGGTCTGTGGTCTGCAATCATGGGCTTTATGTGACTGTGCGGGTAAAGAGTAATTGTAGACATGGAATCACGTGATCATGTAGCGCCGATCAGCTGGCCGGGTACGGGCCATCCCAGCTAGGCCGGGTATGGGACGATAGCTCCGCATGCGAACATGCATGCCCCCTGGATAGGATAGTATGTGTGCATAAATCCCTATGAGAGCGGTAGTATGGCTAAGTCCGTAAGAATGCATAGCACGCATGCGCACGCGTCAGATCCATGTGTCAGTATTGTGAGAGAGTGTATGCTTATATTGTACTGAGAAATTACTTCATTCTTGTCGTTCTTAGTACCTACCAGGACCGGAATGAAGCGATAATTTCAAAACTGTTTACCATTTTAAAATCGAACCAGAAATGCCCGAGTTATCCACAAATGCTAATATTGAGATTTGAACCTGTGATTTTAAGTTTGCTAATAACACAAAACGAGGATTCAACATGTTAACTACCTCGACCATATATGCATTAGTAATTATAGTTGATAAGCTATGTGTTCTCATTGCTGTATTGCTGCGCTTATCAGCCCCTCTAGATCTTGACGTCACTTCGAGATAACGTATATATTATAGACTGTAATTTTGTGGTTATCAGTGTGTTATCAGTCCAATTGATCTGTTTGCTATTATTGCACAACAATTAGTATCATTATTTGTAATTATCGAGATTCTCCGTTGGCTCAGTTGATAACAGCGCTGAATTCTAATAAAAAAAACCATGGTTCAAATCTCTCAAAAGATAGAGAGAGAGAGAGAGAGAGAGAGAGAGGCGGGCCGGTGATAAGTGGGGTATCTCCCTAACAGGTGGGGCATTAGAAATTGATTGCGCAAACAATGGACCGTCCCACTTTTATCTATGCCCCGCCCATCTCAATCTAAGCTCCATCCACACATCGTCCGTGTTGGAATCGATCGATCTCTGAACTCCATGACTATCAATTTCCAGAAAACTATACATGTAAGCTGTTGAATATTTTGAAATTAATATTTGACTGGGTGCTATTGTTGCCTATGGCAGCAACAGCGCCCAACAGCGCCCAGTCAAATTAGTTTCAAAATATTCAACAGCATGTGTATTAAATAGCAAAGATATACAATTCGTACAACGTGTCAGACTATTAAGCATTAAAGACGGACTATTTGGATGAGGTCATCATACACGTCACTTAGTTAATAATGACGTCATATGACGTCAGATGATCGATGGATAAACTCGGAAAGGTCCATTTTGACGATCAGATGAGGAGATAAAAGGTCTAGCTTTATAATGTAAAATACAGCGTGTTTAATTTTCTCTCGACATGCATAGTGTTGACTTTGCTATATTTGCTGTACAAATGATGTTTGAATTGTAATGGCTAACTTAGGCCCGCCCGTGTTACAAGTCGAACTTTCTGTCGCGTCGCGCTACTGACGACTGGTTGATATTTATGTCGAATTAGTTAGCAGATTTAGCTGGCACGGCACATGAGAAGTTCGACTAATAAATCGGACCTAACAGTCTACTAGCCAGGAAGCTGAGCCTAGAAATGTTGAGTAATGTGAGGTTTTACTTTGGAAGTGCAATATATAGGTCCTAAGCACTCAGAAACTGCCGGATACTAATCTCCATATGTGTAGCATTTGCCTGATTGTCCTAATTAGCTTATTAATTACGCCAAATCACTAAATCAACGCTTTCATTCTTAGCAAGCCACATAGAGACTTCGTTTTGGTGCCTCGACCCATGTTTTTCGGTCCGAGAAATCTATCCAGCATAGTTTCAGGTTCATACCACCATCGAATTGTCTGAAATCAAATATGGCCGCCATGTCTTAAATGAGGTCAATCGTAAATTCTTCATAACTTATCTTAACCAACTTAACCATTCACGATAGAAACTTCGGATTGTTTTCAACCTGTGGGCAGAAGTAGGCCTGTTCGGTTAATCGATATTTTGTCGATAGTCGATTATTTGTTCTGGCGATTATATAATCGAGTGTAAAATAAAATAATCGAAAAATCGAAAAAAAATTCGATTTAATCGAGCAAAAATCGATTATTCATTTTAATCAGGTATAATTTAGTGTTTAGTCTTGTAATACAGCTAATGTATCGGTGTTTTGATTGTTCTAACAAGGTAGTTGTATAAACATCTATTCCTGACGTTCAAGCCTGCACCTCCCGAGTCATAATCCACGCATGCGAATGCTTATATAAGTAATTGCTTAATACGCCAATGATGGGAATCATTTCTTTACTACTGTTTAGTATCACACTTTGAAGTGTTGGTGGCCATTTTGCGAAAAAAAAAAAAATTAATTACTGTTTTGAATAGTAAATTCACAGAATTTCGATGCGAATTTTCACAAATTCTGACTTAAAGCTGTTGCTGCCTAAAGCAACAACTTGCAGTCAAATGATTTTCAAAATATGCGACTTTTCTAATGCTGCGAAATAGGGAAACGTCGTAGACAGGGACTACGGGCGAAATCTTTATCATAATAAAAATACAATATGGTCATTTCGCGAAAAAATTCACAAAATTGACTTCGTAGTAAATTTAGAAATTCTTTTATCCAAATTTTCATAAATTCTTCCGATTGTTTTGTAAATAATTTGACTTAAAGCTGTTTCGCCACCCGCAATCAAATGATTTTCGAAATATTCAGCTCTTCCGATGCTGGAAAATAGGGAAACATGGTAGATAGGCGCTACGGGCGAGCTCTATATAATTAAAAGTTAATCTCTGTGATTTTAAAATTAAATTGGCGCCTTTTTACTGGCTTGAAAATTTGGGCATACGCGCGGTTTCTTGAAAGCATTATCCAATGGGAACGAGTGAACAATAGATTCCAAATTGACTTCATTATACTGGGCGGGGATGTTCCTCGTGTTCAGCCAACCCGGACTGGTTGATATAGGCTGTCCTATTGAGCATCTTGAAGTCTTCTCATAGGCCTACTTAGTTGAGATAATCTACACCTAACTAATTTACGAAACTACGTATTCTGTTATTCTTATAGAAAATCAGGCATATTTATTTATCTATTTATTTATTATTATTAGTTTTAAGAAAGCTATGCTATCTCTCCCACTCCTTCCCTCCTTCACTCACTACAAAGTTTCAAGATTAAATAATCGATTCTCCGATTAAATCGATTATTTTCCAGACATCATAATCGATTATTTATTTCCATAATCGAACAGCCCTAGGCAGAATATCATTTAGCATCGTTTTCAAAATAAAACGATTATATGGTGATACTGTAGTGTGAATGAGGAAACTGAATTCAGAAAAACTGGGTGAGTATTTACCAGATCGAATACAACATACCAGTATATTGACATATTTATCCTGCCAGGAATACTTTAGCTACTACTAATATTAAGCCCCAATAAAATACAGTATAAATTAACGTCCTACAATAACAGCTAAGTATGGAAATGATCAAATTTCATGGTCTCCACAATACATGGATTAGTAACTGGCTTGCAGTGATAACTTAGATGACACCTAGTGTACTGTGGGAAAGACTGATGCCGCTATATGAACACATAAGATGAAGGTACCATGCATAGTTACAGCGAGCATATATGTATAGATATTAAACGCACGCACGCACGCACACACGCACGCACGCACGCACGCACGCACGCACGCACACACACATACATATATATATATATATATATATATATATATATATATATATATATATATATATATATATATATATATATATATATATATATGTATATATATATATATATATATATATATATATATATATATATATATATATATATATATATATATATATATATATATATATATATATATATATATATATATATATATATATATCTATCTATATATATATATATATATATATATATATATATATATATATATATATATATATATATATATATATATATAAAAAGCAAATATATATATATATATATATATATATATATATATATATATATATATATATATATATATATATATATATATATATATTATTATTATACATTCTTCAAACCAAATGATTTTAAGAAATCTACAAATGATTTAAGAAAGATACTAAAAAGCCAACCTTTTTTGTATCTTTCTAAAATCATTTGTAGATTTCTTAAAATCATTTGTTTAACTGAGTTTTATGTAAGCATATATGTGTATATATTTATGTCTGCGTTTTCCAGGGTTTATTGCTTGGTAGGAGGGTGTATGTGTAGCTGCCATTGTAATTTGTAATATTTTTGGTGTTGGCTAGTGTATAGTTGGGCCCTTCCGATTTTTTCAGCATTTATTAGTTAAAGAAACGTATTGTCCGTCTGGTGGCTGTGAGAATCATTTGATTGTCTCCTTTTGTAGTGATTTTAGTTGTGCTAATTTAGATGTGTGTGGTTACACATTACATAGCAATGTGTGAAGTGGTGAAGCATCAGTCTACAATATATAGTCGATGGTTGGTATATCGAGTATTAGGGGGAAGATAGGACCGAAGCTTGAGCTTGATATTGATGTTCCTCTGCTTCTCTCAAATTAAGCTTCTATCCAAACAGACGCATAGAAACTTCACATATTGTGCTTCGTGTATTTCTTGATTGCTTACATAAATCTTAGGGAGAGAGCAATTTCTTAAGTTCTTATATACTGTGAAAAGTATATAGTTACATTTATCGACGCTTAGAGATAATTTATTCACTTTGAACAAATTAAGACTTTTGCCATTTCATTATTTACATACTGTTATACAATATTTATGTTCTTATTGCTATAAAAAGGCATCGGTATCATCCACAAACACTAAAATGGCAGGTTGTTGCATGCTTTGCGTAAGTCATTCATGTATAGTAATATAGCAGATGTCTAGGAATTGATTGATAAGGAACGCCACACATTAATTTCCTCTCCTGAAATGGCCACACTGAACTTTACACATTGTGTTCCGTTAGTTAAACAACTATATATCAATTTAATGCAATGTCCGTAATAGGCTAGTTTCTGAAGTAATATTCTATGATCATTAGTATCGAATGCTTTAGCGTGTGTTCATTTCTTTCAAGTGATGCCGTTATATTTTCAGTATATCCACAATGACAAGCACGTGGAGTAATTTTCTGATTATAGAGGTTTTATTTAGATACTTGATAGTTCTATTGTAGCATTGTCTTTCCAAATGTTTAGAGAAGTGGAAGTACTGAAACTAGTCTATAGTTAGTAAAATCAAATGGCTCTAGGTTTGAACATAGGTGCTATGCATGCAGTTTTTAATCGAAATGGAAATATATCCTGTGAAAATTACACATTGTGTATTTTTTGTTAAATAACTATATCAATTTAATTCATTTCCTCTTATACAATAGTAATATAGGTTTGGTAGTAATATTGCATGATGAGTAGCATCTAAAGCTTTGGAGAGGTCCAAGAATACACTTAGAGTATGTTAATTTTTCTCAAGGGATGCGGATATTCTTTCTAGCATATCCACAATAGAAAGCATGGTACAATGTTTTCTCCGAAGCCGTAAATTATAGAGCTTTTATATATATACCTACTAGCGCTGTTGCAATACAATCTTTCCAAAAGTTTGGAGAAAAGTCGAAGTACTGAGACTGGCCTATTGTTAATAAAATCCAATCAGTGTTTAGCTTTGAATATATGTGTAACACATGCATTATTAGTGGAGATGGAGTCGAGATGGAAATATACCCTGTGAAAGTGATAAGTTGCAGATGCGAGTCAGTGAATTTCGCCCTAACACGGCGTTGAAAGATTTTCCACTTAAAATTATCAATGCCGGCATTGTTAGTTGGGTTAATATTTTGTAAGTTTCTTCATTATCAGTAGGAGTAAGAAACATTGAGAATTGGTAGTTTGTTGCCTGTCTATGGCCTATGTCTATATATAGTCTTGTCTATTTATATTACATAACTGGATTGTATTTTCTAAGATACCACGAGGACAAATATTAATAGAGCATTCATTAAATTTATCCACTAGTTCTTTTTGTCAGTTATAATTATTGACTGGTGTCAATCATTGGAGTCAGGAACCTATTAATGTAATAATATTGTGGATAACATCATTTAAATACTTTTATCGATGCCTCTAAACAATTTGATATATATATATATATATATATATATATATATATATATATATATATATATATATATATATATATATATATATATATATATATATATATATATATATATATATATAATCATTGGAATGGTGTTACACATGTGTTTAATATGCTATGTTAACTCCGGAATCAGGATATTAACCATGTTCTAGGAAGAAGGAGATCATAATTCCATCGTCTAGATGCTACAATGCAATGGGTCTTTCCAGTTTTAACTATGCCCCGCCCATCTCTATCTAAACTCCATCCACACCTCGTCCGTGTTGGGATCGATCAATCTCTGAACTTTCTGACTATCAATTTCCAGAAAACTATATAAGTAAGTGGTTAAATATTTTGAAACTAATTTGAATGGGCGCTGTTGCTGCCTATGGCAAAATATTCAACATAATATTTATTAAATCATAAAGACAAACGATTCGTACAACGTATCGGGCTATTAAGGGCTGAAGATGGACTATATCGAGTCATTCATGACGTCATGATTATGACGTCATCTTACACGTCAGGTAGTTGATTATGCGGTCATATGACGTCATATGATGGATGAATAAGCTTGGAAAGGTCCATTCTCATCATTTAATTAGCAGAACTAGGTATAATATAACCAAGCAGAATGTGCCACTGGATCGACATCTACTCGATTGTTTGGTCTGACCTAATCTCGTACATAATAAATTGACATATTTCAATCTTAATAGTATAGTGCCGTGGTCGGGAGTATGCTTCATAATGCCTATAGCCCATGGCGAATATATATGCCACATTCATTAGAGATACCAATATAAGTATTTAAATGATGTTAACCAAGGCATTGTTACATTAATAGCTTCCTGATTACAATGACACCCTTCAATAATGTGAATCAGTGACACACTGGTGTCTAAATACAAAAAACAATGATTAGGCAAGTATCCATACATCGATTCGAACAGGATCCTGTTTAATAGGCACTCGCTCAAACAGAATTATCGTTATTGTTCTTTAGCAACATGTACACCATGTCTCAATGAGCAACGTGACATAGACCAGCATATTACTGAGACCTCTTGGAGCTGAAGCATGATAACTTGGTCTCAATAATATTCTAATCTGATTCGGTGTAACCTAGGTTCACCCGCAGCTACCGAGATTCTGTGGACCTTGTTAAATTGCATTTACATTTTGGATTATGATTAAGATGATAAACTGCTATTACCATATTCACTATTATAAGCAAAGTGGCATTACAATTCTACAATGGAAAGTAATCCATATAGACTACCAATCTCACGTGTACCATAGCGAGGCATCAAAGCTAAAGCCATTAGGAGGACACACGAGCCGATAGGTAAACTGTTGACATTTCATCAATCGATGTATACTAACGCGGAGATTAATGTGACAGTCGTGGATATTGAGCTCATAGTTGGGGATCACGTGTCCTGGTAGCTTAGCAATTTGATATGCCTCAAGGTAATATCAGTAAAATGTTAGCACAGCAATGAGCAACATATACATGCTGAGTGTACATCATAGTTATTCATAAAATGGTAGTTAGTTTGGACTTGTATAGTATATTCTGTTTTCTTCACAGTAATTTTATGACAACGTGCCAAATATTTCATTTCACAATGTGGATAAGCGCAATATGATGGTGGTGTTATTATTAAAAGAGTACTTATTTTAAATTTCCCCCTAGAATTCATTTCAAATTATCTGTTTCCTAGACTGTAAATGGATATTTCTCAAGACCACCACAATTTAGACCGGCTTGACCATTATCCTCTGAGCTAATGGGCAAGAAAATCTACATTTTTCCTTTGCCAGCGCCCATTTGCAGGCCAAATTAAAACTGTTTTTGAAAATTTATCACTGGAATGACTGGAATGATTGTACGAATTGTATGTCTATTATATTAATACACATAGACATCAACAGCACCCAGTCAAATTAATTTCAAAATATTCAACAGCTTACATATATAGTACTCTGGAAACAGAGATTCGGTGAGTGCAGGGATCGGTCGATCCCAACAAGAGTAGAGCGAGGGTGGAGCTTAGTTAGAGTTGGTCGTGGCATAGCTAAACGTGGATTCCCCATTTTCTATAAGTATTTCCTGCTGAATGTCATTATGAAGATAAGGTGTTTTATTTGATATATCTAATTGCCCAGATAAGGAGAGTAGTTGTCATCCTTATCTTAATTCTACATCATCAGGTAGATGCGACGGATGTCCGGAGAAAAAGAATGTCTTCAGGTTATGAAGCAAGATCTTCGAATATAAATACAGAATTAGACAGCGCTGCATATACAAGTAAGTCCTTTCAACACATTGCCTGTTAGTATATTGGAACACGGCACGGATTACACATATCCCAGTAAAATTAGTTATTCTATACAATATTGATTTAATTGCCAGTTACTCAAAGGCATGTAATTCGTGTACTATTGGGAAATTGGTGTTTCTGGAAACCGGGTATGAGCACACAACTCTTCAACAATTTAGTACTTATTCTGCTTGCATGAAACTCACCAGGAGTATCACACCGGCTCTAGATTTCCTCGGAGATTGATCTTCTACCAAAGGACAAAGGAGAAAATCTAGTAAAGGGGCGCGTCCGCGTATTTTATAAGCTTCAGTATCCACCTTAATACTCTGAATATATTTACCACTGAACTGTCTCTGCGCTTGTCTATCCTAGAGGGAAAACATTAAATTTTATAAAGTCTTCTCGTGAATGCTTCAGAGCAATGATATTTGATTAAAACAGATTTAATATATAGATTGTAGGTTGACTTGACTCGGTAGGCTTTACTTGATAAGCACTATACTGGGTTCAGGTATGATTACGTAAATTTATCTAATGCATTTCTCACGGAAGACATAGGGCAGTTGACACTCGCCAGCTAATTTCAGGCTGATATTCTTTAGCGTTTGAATCTGTAAGGTTATACGGATATTGCAACAACCATCGAATTGTTCATGCCCATTGGTTACTAATTTAAATTAATAAGCCCCCGCTCATTCCCAACGTCAGATACGGGTGTGACACTTATGTATTGTTTCCTGGGTGGTTGACAGTGTTATATTAAACAAGGCACATGCACTATATCGTATTTACTAAATATGCGCTTTTTAAAAATCAGATCCAGTAATTTGTCAAAGTGGCTGGCTACTGTGGCAGGATGGAAACTCATGTTACAAGGATTTTTCAGAAAGTTTCTCACACAAATCTTACAATGATGCAGAGAAGGACTGTGTAAACAATTCAGCACACGTGGTCACGATTGAAAGCTCTGCTGAGAATGATTTCATTTGTAAGACGCGAAACCTATTTAAGAAACAGATGTTTTCGTTCATATTGACATACATCGGAATAAGAATGTCAGACAATGGAGAATGGCGATGGACAACAGGAGAAAACGTTACTTATACAAACTGGGAGACAGGTAGGTATCTGGGTACAGTATACATAATGCTTGCTTTTACTAATTAAATTACAATGCCCTTACGAATGACTGTGCTATTTGCTCGCATCGTTCTTATCATGCACGCCGTCTATGTTCAGTCAACCAAGTCACTATGTATATTTCTATCGAATCATCAGAAATTGGATTGGGTACAGAACTTCTGTGTAGCATGGTCGAAACAAGGTATGTCAGGTAATAAATATTATAACACTTGATGCATTTTGCAGAGGGACATTCAAAGCTTCACATGCCATACTATTTTGCTCAACAGTATGCACAGCATGGTGTGGTATCTCTGTAACAGTAAATGCTGCTGATCTTGGAGTCATGGGTGAATGATTCATATGTGTCCTTGTGGAATACAGTATCTTCCAATATGACTTTGGAGTCATAGGTGGATGATTAGCATACGTTCCTGTGGAACACAATATCTTCCAACATGACTTTGGAGTCATAGCTGGATGATAGGCATGCGTTCTTGTGGAATACAGTATCTTGCAGTATGACTTTGGAGTCATAGCTGGATGATAGGCATGCGTTCTTGTGGAATACAGTATCTTGCAGTATGACTTTGGAGTCATAGGTGGATGATAGGCATGCGTTCTTGTGGAATACAGTATCTTCCAGCATGACATTGGAGTCATAAGTGGATGATAGGCATGCGTTCTTGTGGAATACAGTATCTTCCAGCATGACCTTGGAGTCATAAGTGGATGATAGGCATGCGTTCTTCTGGAATACAGTATCTTGCAGTATGACTGTGGAGTCTAACGTAGATGAGTGGCATGCGTTCTTGTGGAATACAGTATCTTCCAGCATGATTTTGGAGTCATAGGTGGATGACTGGCATGCGTTGTTGTGGAATAAAATATCTTCCAACAGGATTTTAGCGTCATGAGTGGATGAGTGGCATGTGCTCTTGAGGAATACAATATCTTCGTGATCATTAGCAAACTGCCATGAATGGTTCTCCGTAAAGCCCATGCTGCAAACAGACCTGCCTTTCTCAACAACTACAATTTCACTAATCCCTAGTGTCAAAGAAGGTTTCTCGAGTTTCAACCCAGTCTGTCTGGTGACTTAAGAGGAGATGTTTGAAAAGTCGACAAATGTCATAGAAAATCTAAAATGACCACGATCCTGTTTGACATGTCAGATTTGTATCTGCTCAGTAACATGTTCCATCCGATTTGAACAAACTTGGATTGTTGTCCTCTAATTCTGCCAAATATAATTAAAATCGCCGTAGTGGTTCTCGAGAAGACATTATAAAATTACCATTGCTTTAGTATGGCCGATTCTGGCAGGAAAACGACCCGACATGGCCGCCAAACCATTTATCCGACAATTTCGAAAGTGGGGAATTTGAAATCATCATCCACAAAGATCTATATAAAACGAATTTCGCCTTCAAAATCCATCAAATAAAAACTCCAATGTGACCACCAAATACACTGCACGGCGGCCATGTTCTTTAGGTATCAATTTCATGTGCACAACCTTTCCATTTCTCCCAAATTTCTGCCCAATCCATTCAGCGATTCTGGAGAATAAGCCGTTTTCGCGAAACTAATTCATCCACGATGGGCACCAAACGATTTGGCCAATCAACCTCTCTTGAACAAACTTCGTTCAGTGGTTACACTAGATCATCTTTCATGAGATTTGAATCGATCCTTCAGCAGTTTCGAAGATTTTTAAAAACGTTTCTAAAAATTGGCCAAAATATAAGATGGCTGCTGGGCAAATTCCCCAATCGGCTTCCTTTGAACAAACTCGGATCTCTATGGGCTAAGAATGCTTCCTGCCAAATATAATTAAAATCAGCCCAGCGGTTCTCGAGAAGACATTTTAAATTTCCCTTTGTATTAGTATAATGGCGGCCAAGCCGTTTATCAAACAATTTCGAAAGTGGGTATTTTAAAATCAGTATACCCAAAAACCTATATAAATCCAATTTCGGTTTCAACATCCAAAAAATAAAATCTAATATGGCCACCAAACTTCATACTACATTTTGATTGGTCCACAGCCCTCGGGGAGCAGATAGCTAACATTGATGTCAGCTCCGATCCAAACGAAGCCCTAGCCAAAATACTGAAATCTATGGAATCATCCGCTACCAGCACCATAGGTGTTCTTAAAAAACAACCAAACTAGGTATACTGACGACCCTCTAGTAGTAAAACTGTCAGCAGAGCAGAAAACGTTACGGCTGCGCATCTATCAAAGTGGCCAAAGTGAAGCCCGCACCAAACCGGGAGCGCAATATTATTCTGCGCCACATTAGCGAATGCTTAAAAGATCTTGCTATTCAACAGGCAGATTCCCTAGCAGATGCAATCACTGCCACGGATTACTGTCACAAAATGTTTCGGGTAGCCCGAGCCCTTAGAGTTACTGACTACACACCATCACTCACTGTACACAACTCTGAAAGACACTTTATCGGGACTGACCAGGGAAATACCGAGGCGATCCGAGAATGGTTCAAGGACCAGTTCACTGACAACGATGATGAGCCCTTGCACCCGTTCTCAGGAGACCCCAGGCCATTACTAACACCAATTAAAACAGCAGAAGTTGAGAAGGCACTTAAAGCCCTGAAAAATGGACGTGTATCTGGACCTGGTGGCATGAGCAATGAACTATTCAAATATGCATGAGACATTATCTCGAAACCGATCACGCACCTAATCAATTCAGCTTTTATGCTTCACCTTCCCATCGACGCTGTAGGCCAAGGCACCCTTATCGCACTATCCAAGCCCAAGAAGCCACCTGCCCCCCCCCCGCCATTCTGCAGCCCATTGTGCTCCTCAACAGCATAGGGAAAATCCTGTCCAATGTTACTCTATGCCGCATCCGAGACAAAATCAATTACTTCACCGGATCATGTCAAATTAGCTTCAAACGTGGACGCAGCTGCGCAGACATTGTATGGGCTCAATGCATGGGTAGTCATGTCCAAACACTGGGACTTCCACAAAATGGGCATTGCCATGTCATGAGCCTTCGACACAATTAGACACTCAATGATCCTAGATGTACTCCGCCAGGCCAGTTGCAATGAAGCTGACCTACGACTAGCGAGACTACTGCTTGCAGACACCAAGCTGAGAGTACGAGTCAAGTCAGTGAAGTCTGTAGGGGTTGAGACACTAATCGACTCCCCACAGGGAAATGATCTATCTCCAGTGCTTTTCACCTGCTACCGTGCTGCCGCATTGAGATCTGTGTGGGAAAGTTCCACAAGACCAAACCCCCCAGTGTCAATACTGGGCATGCCACTGGAGATGGAATATGCCGATGATGTGGACTTCATAGACGAGGAAAGGAAACCCCTTGACGAACTTCTCCCAATAGCTGCAAGCAAACTAAAAACTGAGAATCTCTTTATGACTGAATCCAAAATCGAGTACACCCACATATACCTATCAACAAAGCATGAAACTATAGAAAATGACGACCCACTTCGTGGCGGTGAACCATGGTGGAAAAGTACAATCCTGGGCTCACTGCTTTGCAGTACTGCTGACATTGCTGTACGCCGCGTCATGGGGAACATAGCTTTCCAGTCCTTCTGGAAGCTATGGATTCGTAGATCAAAGATGTCCTTGGTTAAAGGGCTACGTTTATACAATGCAACCTTCGTATCTCTGATGCTGTAATAGCTGGGCAGCTCCAAAGGCAGCTCTAGACAAACTCGATGTGTGCCACCGCAAACACCTACGCACCATCACTGGCCACCGATGGCCAGACAGCATAATTTCCAACGATGCACTATACAAGATGTGTAATACGTTGCCGCTGTCAGTAAAAGTCGCCCAACAAAGATGGTCCATATTTGGCCATGTGCTAAGGATGCCAGAGGAGACACCAGCACAGAGAGCCTTGGAATTCGCCCTACTCGGAGCCAGCAAATACAAATCTAGGAGAGGACGTCATTGCATAAATCTGCTAAGAATGCTACGAGGTGACCTCAAGAAAGCATGACTCGGTACACTCAAATCAAGAATGGACCTGAGGAAGCTATGGATTTCGGCTGAGGACAAGACACAGTGAGCAAAAGCGAAGAAGGACTGATTGCAGCTGTATGATGTTTCTACTACTACAGCCGCAGAATACAGTAATAATACATACACCGGCCTTGTTTTTTGACGTATCTATTTCCTTAAACAACCTTCAGTCTCTAATCATATCTCCCTAATTTCAGCCGGATCCCTTCAGCGATTCTGGACAAGAAGCCGTTTTCGGGAAAACTATGTCATCCAAGATGGTTGCCAAAACATTTGGCCAATCAAGCAAGTTCCCTTGAACAAACTTGATTCGTGCCCAATTTCTCTGGGTCATGCATATCAAATACATCATAAAATTAGGTCAAGACCGTATTGATGACAGGATAGCCTCTTGCATCTTCTATGCTATGCACATCATGTATATAAGAATAGTCATCAGGCAAAAGGTTTATCTTTCATGCTCCACTTAGATCCTCTTTCGAATGCTGACACTGCTGCCATAGATGGGTTATATACATAAATGGTTTTGTTTTAGGACATCTTTGTTTTTGGGATCGACATTTTAAGATTCAGTCAGTCAAACACGAGAAATTGCATATTCACTCGGTAATGAGAGGAACACATCGCCGTCATCATAAACTATTAATTACATGATATCATTCATATCAGAACAATTTCGATGCTTCTGTTTTCATTGGTAACCATCTAGATGATGTAGCTTATGACGTCAGGACAATTATGACGCCTGTGTTTCCATTGGTAATCGTTGTGCCTTCAAACATCAGAACAATTATGATGTTTATGTTTCCATTGGTTATATCATGAAATTTGCTGACTATTTTGATTCTGAAGACAAGAATCAAATTATTCAATAAATTTCACGACTTCACATATTGCTGTTGTGCGCATGCATGTGTCCATGACTATGTGTGTTTTTATTTTATTGACGCACTGGCAACGTGCGGCTTCAATTTCCATGTGCTAACTTAGCCGACAGTCATGCACCCATTAGTTTAATTTGTTGATCACCATCTCCCGGTCGGGGGATCGAACCGCCATTCTGCAACTCCACATAGCATCTGCAACCAGGCATCTTTCTACTGGACCACCCCACCAAGACTAAGAAGTCAAGGATTGGCCGACCAGCTTTCACATGTCTGATATACTGACACACTGACGAATACATGCACATGAGCGCGTGCTTGTATGTGTGCTAAGTATAACATTATATTGATTGTGTTGACTAGTATTAGATGTGTTTGAGTGTGTGCAAATGTGCGTGCATGCGCGTGTCTCTACGATTATAGGTTTTTAGTTGACTTGCATTTATACGGATGTACTTTGCTTTATCTATTAGCACTTGCTCTTCAGGTGTATCTAAAGGGCAGAAATGTGCCTACCTCGTAAAAAACGAATGTTTTTGGAGAACTCGTGGCTGCAGTGTATCTGCGATTTCTGGGAACATTTGTGAGAAGGGTAAGTTATAGCTGAGAGTATGATGTATTAATACATACTTATTGTTCAGGCCACCCACCCACACTCTACTCTATCAACACACATGCACGTTTGCACTGACTCACGCGTGTATGTATGAACGCACCAAAGCACAGATGTACACGCACACAATAAAAAACCAGGAAACTAACTGAAGGCCACCCACCAAATATGAAACATAAATTTCACACACAACTTGGCGAATATATATTCAATGCATGAATGCTGATACGAGTGGAGAAAACAAATCGAAATAGCAACCTGATTCACTAAGATGCACCAATAGGCTAAACATGACAGCAGAAGGATGAATTAAGGAAATGATAGGCATACGACATGACATGAAGAACAAGCACTACCTAGTGAATCTCACAACTCAAAGTGATTGTATTGCACAGAGAACTGGCGAAACAATATAAATTAGGGCTAATGTCCTTTCTAGATAAATGTTCTCACAAACAGAACGATAATGCATCCTATGATTGAATGATATCTGGATTAAATTACTATGATTAACCACCATGTGTAATTTGGAAAATTTCCACAAGTTAGGTTCAATATTCCTTATAGTGCAGGTGTTAAAAGAACTTTAACCATACATTGAATTTCAAATGGTGCTGTTTAGTTATTAAGTTTTTTCTTTGTACCCTTGTTGTACAACTTCGCTAAAAAGTGCCACTCATGTCACTCCGCAACGGGTGTACTGATGTGGCAACGGGTGTACTGATGTGGCAACGGGTGCACTGATGTGAGACTATCACATTGTTTTTCATTTATTTTTGGAAGTTGCTGTATTCTGTGTCAAAATCTACAAATCTCGTAGATGACACCACTGCGCACACCTGCTGAGTGTGCT
This sequence comes from Chaetoderma sp. LZ-2023a, assembly GCA_034401795.1. Classification (NCBI taxonomy): domain Eukaryota; kingdom Metazoa; phylum Mollusca; class Caudofoveata; order Chaetodermatida; family Chaetodermatidae; genus Chaetoderma; species Chaetoderma sp. LZ-2023a. The sequence goes on along the minus strand of CM067362.1, from coordinate 39,207,563 downwards.
TTGTACCGATCTAATAGATCATCATCACCATCATGGACAAATTCACACACACCAAGCGCAGTTAATATCTCTTGTTACAGCTTATGCTTTTAGGTTTTAGCAGTATTTAATTGCATCTAAATGACTCTACCCATTTATATTTCTGAACGAGTATAAACACATTGTAAACCTAAATAATTATAGCTCATATTTTCATATTTCAGCCGCCTTATCATCAAGTTTAATCACAGCTGGTGTGAGAATAGTGGAGTCTACATCATTATTGACAAGTCCATGGCCGATAGAATCAAACCCACTTACCAATACTGGTAATCATTATATTCACTGCAAAATGTATGTTACACCGCCTCTGGGTAGAGGGGGATTATGTAGTCTGGCAGCCAGGCATACGGACAAGTATGTATTTGTTTTCAAAAATGCTAATTTTGCATATTTATTATCCCCACGTTTTGAGAAAAGCGTCAGGGATATTAGAATGGTCTCTGTCTGTCTGTTCATCCATCATGCTATCTTTTCACTAACTATTGGATGGAGTTAATAAAATTTGGCTGTGGGGATGGGCTCATTAGTTCAAGAAATTGATTGTATTGCAACTCCTCCGAAACCGGTGGACGAAATTCAAACAAATTACGTGGGTGAATTAACCATATGATTGTGGAACGCAAGAGGACATTTACATGTGACTCCATCAGCAGGGGTCGCGTGGGAGTGGGTGGTGTTGTGTGAAGAGGTCAAAGCGGTGAACCTGAGGAAATTGTAATGATGCGTCATCGACCGATCAATCTAGTATTTGTGTCTTTAAAGATGAGTAAATCCAGGCAGCAGATGTCAGCTAAATAGGAGGGTACCGGGACCCTCAGGGTAATAGTTGTCATCATGAGGAAATTGATCATTGGGTATTGAGATCATGAAAACGTGGATGACATTATCAAAATTATGCACGAATTTCACACGCCACCAATTTCCGAGATGACGTCATCCCACCAATGTCAGCATTGAACGTCAATACATCAGAAACTATGCTATGTAGGGAGAAATATTTGGTGCCGATTCATATTTTTTCTGGGTCAGTGAAGTTGATTTCATGTCATCTAGATGAATAAACAGCCATATTTCAATTCAGCCAATACAAACGGCAGACTTTTCAATGACTCTTTTCAATAGTTGATGAATTGTGGCACATTTATGTGGAGATAACATGTTCATCAAATTTTGCAAATATGTATAGAGTAATGCTGTAAATGTAAAAGTTATAGTTGTTCATATGACCACCTAATATTAAACATGGTAGATAACTGATGGATGGAAGCATATCCGCTGATATCCATCATTACCAACCATCTGTAAAATTATTATTATATGGGATCTTTAGATTCTCAAATGATCTAAATTCAAACAATTGATTTCTGCTTTGCTAGACTAAATTGTAGCTACAGATAGACAAATGAGACCGAGCTAAATGTCTTCTGGATCGTCTGAATCAATGACTGAATCGCTGTCGCAGCATTGGCCGTGTTAGAGGAGTTGCCTTGAAGCGTTATCTAAGCCGTCTGCAAGCCACACGGTTACATCTGACGTACATGGTTGCTCATTTCCCAGGTATTTGCACTGCATGGTGCATGATCCAGGAGCACAGTTGCCCAACAGATTGTTAGATAGCTCTTGAGCAGCTGGTGGCCGGTTCATCTTCTTTGGCACAAGCGATGTTTCAATCCCACTGTTTTTTCATATGCAAAGTCCTTTGGTTTGGGAACTTCTGTATTCCGGCCGCTGCTGGTGCTGTATTGAGCGAGCAATGCACATACACTCTTTCTTATTAAACAGAATTTTCTTGTTTTAGTAACGGGTCCATTGAAATGCCAAAGCGGCTGGCTTCAGTGGAAGGATGGAAAATCGTGTTACAAGGACTTTTCAGACAGTTTAACAAGGGTCTCCTACAATGATGCGGAAACTGACTGTTTGGATAAATCAGCACATCTGATCTCAATTGAAAGTGCTGGTGAAAATGATTTCATTTGTAACGCACACGGACTGTTTAACCAATATCCGGTTTTGTCCATACTGACATTCATTGGAATAAGAATATCAGATAATAAAAAGTGGCTGTGGACAACAGGAGAAAACGTTACTTATACAAACTGGAGGTCAGGTAGGAATCCATTTACAGTATGCATAATGCCAGCAGGTACACACATTGATGTGACATCTGTAGAATCAGTATCACTATTGACACGTCAATGGGCAACATAATCAGATACAACTAATAATACTGGTAATCATTATACTCAATGTTAATGCTAAACCACCCATAAGTATTGAATTTGCAATTTAATACACACCTTTTTTAATATTCTGGAACAAGATTGGCGGGGGAGGGGGGGGGGTTGTTGCTGCCACGAGTGGCAAAGTAAAATGCGATTATTGTGGTCTGGTATCCAGGCGTGGGTGACAAATACGTTTTTTTACTTAAAACACATACGACCAAGATTTTTGGCAAATTATTGTTAAGAATACTTGATTTGTAGAAAGGTTTGCCCGTCTGCGGCCAAATGAAACATAAAAACACTGTTCGCCATCAAGATTTCTGATATACTGGTTTAATATGTCGTGAAATTGTTCTGTTCCGGTCACCAAACCAGCGAAACTGCATAGCTACTGCTGCTCTCTCATATTATTAATTCAAAATTCTGTATGTTGGAGTGCTAGATGGAAGACTTGCTTTGCATTATCTGCAGGCATATGATTGAACTGAGTATGCTACTCACGAACATGGGTACGACAAGTTTCAGTGCCTCTCTGGCTCGATCTAACGGTGCAGATGTGAGCTAGTCAGATCAATCAATGTGTGAAAATATTATGATTACTCTCTCAATGATCTGATTAGCCTTGTGGTTGTCAAGGTATTTATACATTCAATATGGTTATTTTACGAATATTCCTTTATAACAGGAATTAAAAGCCAAGTTATTCACATACATTCCTTGGCGGGACAGCGTATATATACTGTTCTTTTAGATGATGTAAGTGATACATCCGGCACCACAGAAATGAAAGATGACGGTACCTCCATCGAGGCACTGAGAGGTGAAGGAAGAGCATACTCTTGGGTTCCCTCCTTTGCGACTCTACTGACATTGGAATTCGCTATACGAAAGGAAATATCGTCTTCCAGTCCTTTTGAAAGTTGTGAGTTCGTGGTTAAAAATCTTCGTAAAAGTCAAGAAGCAACTATATGATTGTACATGTGTTTTCATAAGGCGATATAATTGTAATAGCTTGGCAGCTCCAAAAACACTCTTGTACAAACATGATGCCTGCAAAACATTACAAATTATCGTTGGCCACACAGTCTAGTATCAAATGCAGCACTCTACAACGTGTGTAACACAGAACCACTATCAGTAAGGGTAGTGCAACAGTGGTGGTCTATGTACGGACATGTTCTTCAAATGCCAGATAATACCCTTGCTCAGAAAGCACTCGAATTTTAAGTCGTAGGTGCCAACAGGTATTAGACACGTAAAGGATGCCACAACTTCAACTTGTTTCTTGCGATCAGCCCCCCAAAGAACGCAGTGCAAAGTCAAGAATGAACCTACACGAGCTTAGGACAAGACACAGTGGCGAACGTTGAAGAAAAAAATTATAGCAGCTGAAAAGAAGTTTTTACTTCTTCAGTTGTAGAACACTGTCAACTGAATAAGATATCAGCTGTATAGCGCTTAGAGCATGCACTCGCGTGCATCTATCTATCTATCTATCTATCTATCTATCTATCTATCTATCTATCTATCTATCTATCTATCTATCTAATCATCTGTCTGTCTGTCTGTCTGTCTGTCTGTCTGTCTGTCTGTCTGTCTGTCTGTCTGTCTGCCTGCCTGCCTGCCTGCCTGCCTTCCTGCCTGCCTGCCTGCCTGCCTGCCTGCCTGCCTGCGTGGCTGCCTGCCTGCCTGCCTGCCTGTCGGTCGGTCGGTCGGTGGGTGGGTGGGTGGGTGGGTTGGTTGGTTTTGGGTCGGTCTATCTATCTATCTATCTATCTATCTATCTATCTATCTATCTATCTATCTATCTATCTATCTATCTATCTATCTCTCTATCTATCTATCTATCTATCCATCTATCATCAGCATCAAGTGATACACCATATAGGGCGGTGTACGAGCAGATCAATAATTCAAAAGGTAAGGTAGAATTCGGTTATCATATAGATATTGCTAGTTTTAAACAGGGCTAGTAATGAATCCTCTGTGATTATGTTCATTAAGACATATATGTTGATGTTCATCTGAAGCCAAATTTGCTCTAGGTCAGTAATAAACTTTCATTTTACATTGGTTATTAACCTGCCTTGAACCAATTCATAGAAAGACAGTAGATTGGAGTGAAGTCATCAAATCATAATATTGAAAAAAACAAGATTGTTGTCCTTTGTCATGTATCTACATATTTATTGATTATTCTACAGAGGGTAACATGATTTTCTATGTCACAATTCTCGTTGTTATGGCTACTCTCTGTGGAATTGCTGGAGTCATGTGGCGTGTGAGGAGATGGAAACAGATTCGGACGAGTGAAATAAATAAATTAGGCGAGTCTGCATATTAAACATCTGAAAAGAGCATGTGCCTAAGGACTAACATCGATTAATAACAGGCCTATCATTTATCAATACGTATCCATCTTCATTCACACATTGCCGATAAATGCTCACCGCTAACCACCTGTTGTAATGGACGAATCACGTGTATGCCCCATCCATCTTTAGCTAAGCTAAGCTCCGCCCACGTCTTGCCCGTGTTGGGATCGATCGAACCCTGATCTACCTGAAACTCAATTTCCAGAAAACTATACAGGTAAGCTGCTGAATATTTTGAAATTAAATTGACTGGGTGCTGTTGTTACCAGACATTTGACTGGGTGCAGTTGCTGACTATGGCAGCAAAAGCACCCAGTCAAATTAGTTTCGAACTATTCAACAGAATGCTTAGGAAATAGTAAAGACATACAATTCGTACAACTGATGGACATGTACGAGTTTTCGATGACCATAGATACGCCCTTCATGGCGTATTATAATTGTGACGTCAGCCTAAATGGCGTATTTTAATTAAGCTTACCTGTGACGGATTATGTGATTATGCAGTCATATACCTGAGTGACAGACAGGATTCCTCTATTATTCAAGGAGTTTTGCATATGTTCAATATCATTGCTACTATAACCCATTAAAAAACCAAGAACATCGTCACCTGCATTTTTATAATGGGTTATCTTTGATTATGTATATATGCGATTCTCGTCTCTCACCGGAAACCATATTATAAACATGTGAGAAAACTGGATATTCCCGTTAGCTATCAGCTCAGCTTAACCCTTTGAACTCGAAATGCCAAAAACACCAACATCCTTTGCAAATTAATAACTTATGTTGAATAATTGTGATAATAATTTGGCTTGAACCTGTTGCTGCCTATAGCGGCAACATGATTCTGTCAAATTAGTTTCAAAATATTCAACAGCGTGCCAGTTTAGCGGCATTGAATTTAGGATTGTGGGAATTTAGGAGTAAAGGAGAGTTAAAGAAGATCCATAAGGTGTGGTCGTTATATTAATACTTTGAAATGTAAGCTATTTTGTACCAAACACAGCTCTTGCAGAATTCACCTTTTCAGAGTATCTATCCATCATCTGACCTCGTATGACGTCATAATCAGCTCAGCGGGTGTATGATGATGTCACAATCATTACGACACAAAGGGTTCCATATAGACCGTCATCAAATCTCAAATAGTCCGCCACGTTGTATGAATTGTATGTCTTTGTAATTCTTTGCTATTTAATAAACATGCTTTGATAGTCAGGTGATTCAGAGATCGATCGATCCCAACACAAACGAGGTGTGGGTGGAGCTTAACTAGAGATGGACGGGGCATGGCTAAAAACGGAAAGGTTCATTGAGGTCACTGGTGTAACTCAGTAAAGTATTTTGATTGCTGATTAACCATTTATTGCTTAAGCCAGCAGAGAATCGGCCACCAGGGTGGGCTTGGGAAATGTCCATTTGCACAAAAGGAGTCTATCCTTTAAAGTTTACCACTAGAATGACTGTCTCGATAACCGTAAATGGACGTTTTTATGGGAAAATTTTCTTGACTAAATTTGGGTTCATGAGGATATATGTATTGGAGAAATGACCCATTGGACAACATCTATTGCGTATAAGTATACATCTATGTCGGGGTTGATAGTCTGGCCCTCCACTTGTGTGCTCAGCTAACTTTCTAAATATTGTAAATTATTTTTTTATGCTTAACCATTTAACCCTCGAATTTGGTCAAGAATATTTCAATTTTCTCATAGAAAATGTCCATTTGCAGACCCAGAGAAGACTATTTTTGAAAATCAATCAATCAATCAATCAATCAATCAATCAATCCTTTTATTGGCATTTCAAACACAATGACATACGCCATGGTACAAACATTTAACAGCATATTACAAAGATGAAAATATAGGTTCTAAGATAATTAAAAAGAAAATGTACAGGTTTAATGTGTAGGTCTATGATTTAAGTTTACTGCCACTAGGCATAAATATCGGATTGTTTGGGATATCTAATTAAACAATATATCAATTACAGTGAGGTATGGTGAATTTACCAGGACTCGCGAAGTTGGATAGTTTCCCGATGAGATTGATATCGATGTTGATTAAAATATGGGACACAGTTATGCAATCATTATATGAACCTGCATCAGGATGACGATCTGACGAATTTTATCATTGTATAGGATTTAAAGTACAAGCCCGAGCAGCTAGGCAAACGTTGATGTAATCAATAACAAATTTTATTAGATTACTATCTCCATTATTATATACCATTAAAAATTTGAATTGGCTATACCTAAAATTAGTAAACTCATTAAGCTTTTTAAAGAGCGATTGTCTCTCCTGATCGTAATATGGACATTCCATTATGAAGCGTTTTTCATCCTCGATTAGGTTCTGGTTGCAAAGCTTACATAATTGTAGACGAGCAGGTACTGGTGGTGTTTTGTGCCTATCTACTTTAATTTGTGAGGTGTGTGCACTTATCCTGAGTTTTGTAAAGTTTCTGCGTTTTGTGAAATTCTTTTCAAAATGAAGATAATTTCCAATGGCAATGTTTTGTTTGAATATTTTATAGCATCTCAGTTTAGACCCAGAATTAGAGGTTAATGTTCTGTCACTGTTAATGTAGTTTCGCCAATTATCAGCATACCTTTCACGTACAGATTTGCTCAAAATAGAAATTATTCTATGTTTATATTTTGAACCCTGGTTATGCCAGACTCCAAGACAGTCAATGGATTGCCATAGGCCACGTATATAAGTTGCCCAGTTGTTAGTTTTACTATGCATGGTATGACAGGAAAGGTAGGCATGTGCACTAGAGATGATGGGTCTTGGCCTAAAATTCTAAGCCAATATTTGGCATATCTCGGTATAAGAATAACCAATAAAGGGTACTGCCATATCGAGCCAGACATTACATTAAAAAAAATAGTCTTCTCTTGGTCTGCAAATTGACGTTTATGGCTATGAGTGTTAAAGGGTTAAATGACATCATCAGTGATATTAATGCTAATGTCACTCTATCTATGATGTCACTCTATCTGTAATGTCACTCTATCTATGATGTCACTCTATCTATGATGCCACTCTATCTATGATGTCACTCTATCTGTGATGTCACTCTATCTGTGGTGTGACTCTATCTATGATGTCACTCTATCTATGATGTCACGCTATCTATGATACCATTATATCTATGATGTCACTCTATCTGTGATGTCACTCTATCTCTGATGTCACTCTATCTATGATACCACTCTGCCTGTGATGTCACGCTATCTGTGATGTCACTCTATCTATGATGTCACTCTATCTGTAATGTCACTCTATCTATGATGTCACTCTATCTGTGATGTCACTATAGCTACGATGTCACTCTAGCTGTGATGTCACTCTATCTGTAATGCCACTATATCTATGATGCCATTCTATCTATGATGTCACTCTATCTATGCTGTCACTCTATCTGTGATGTCACTATATCTGTGGTGTCACTCTATCTATGATGTCACTCTATCTATGATGTCACTCTATCTATAATGTCACTCTATCTGTGATGTCACTATATCTATGATGTCACTCTATCTGTGATGTCACTCTATCTGTGATATCACTCTATCTGTAATGTTACTCTATCTGTGATGTCACTCTATCTATGATGTCACTCTATCAGTGATGTCACTACCTGTGATGTCACTACCTGTGATGTCACTCTATCTGTGATTTCACTCTACCTATGATGTCACTCTATCTGTAATGTCACTCTATCTATGATGTCACTATCTGTGATGTCACTCTATCTATGATGTCACTATCTGTGATGTGACGCTATATGTGATGTCACTACCTGTGATGTCACGCTATCTGTGATGTCACTCTATCTATGATGTCACTCTATCTGTGATGTCGCAATATCTATGATGTCACTCCACCTGTGATGTCACAATTTGTGATGTCACTCTATCTGTGATGTCAATTTATCTATGATGTCACTCTATCTGTGATGTCACTCTATCTATGATGTAACTATATCTATGATGTCACTCTCTCTGTGATGCCACTCTATCTGTGATGGCACTCTATCTGTGATGTCACTCTATCTGTAATGTAACTCTATCTATGATATCACTCTATCTATGATGTCACTATATCTATGATGTCACTCTATCTGTGATGTCACTCTATCTATGATGCCACTATATCTGTGATGTCACTCTATCAGTGATGCCACTATATCTATGATGTCACTCTATCTGTGATGTCACTCTAACTGTGATGTCACTCTATCTGTGATGTCACTCTATATGTGATGTCACTCTATCTATGATGTCACTCTATCTGTGATATCACTCTATCTGTGATGTCATTCTATCTGTGATGGCACTCAATCTGTGATGTCACTCTATTTGTGATGTCACTCTATCTGTGATGTCACTCTATCTGTGATGTAATAGTACTGTTTTCCCTTTCTCCAAGCAACAAGCTTATATATCTTACAGACGGTCTAATATTAACTACTTTCAGAAACTCTAGAGCTCAGTCCAATATTAACGACAATATTGGAGGACGAGGTCCAGATGAAGTTACGAGCTATCCTACTTCACAGATCAACACTTGAACTTGAACAAATACAAGGACGAGGTGAAATATGATGAATGTTGCCTCAACATAAATAAGAGATATCTACCTCCAAAGTTAAGCATACTGTATGAGTGGCTGATCCAATTAGGATTTCAACACAAACTCTTTTCTCCAAACTTTTAAAGGGTACCTATCAAAATACTACACTTAATTCCGTGATGGAAGATGGATGGTGTGTTATTTGCCCTGCAAGCACATCATTATCTCCACGGACATTTTGAAACTAATTTAACTGGATGCTGTTGCTGCTTATGGCAAAATGTTCAACATAATGTTTATTAAATAAGGAACACATACAATTCGTACAACAACGCTTAGTCCACCTTCAATTAATCGTTCGTGGCGTACTTATCTACGTCATTCATGACGTCATTGATTATGACGTCATCATACATGTCACGTAGTTGGATGTCAATATGATAGATGGATAAACTGGAAAGTTCAATTCGGTATGATGTCACAAGGTTGACGTCAACTCATGTTTGATGATGCACAATAGTTTATGTCCTGACAACATATAAGGATCATTTTGATATTTGATGTTGTCTTTTATTGAGTTGCTTACCTCCACCACTCATCGATTTAATGTCAACGCAAATTGCAATTAGCCTCGAACAAAATTGCGCTGCCAATTTAGAATGATCAGCCGTCTTCCTATCTGCTTGCAAGCTCCCAGTCATTTCATTATGCATTTGCAATATCTAGATCAAATATAGATCAAGTTTATCATCAGCGCATCGTACAGTGATGCCATTATAGCCACAGTGCAATGTAACACTATACCCGCAATTGTAAGATAAAACAAAACGTTAATAAACAAATATCAGTTCAGAGAGAGAGAGAGAGAGAGAGAGAGAGAGAGAGAGAGAGAGAGAGAGAGAGAGAGAGAGAGAGAGAGAGAGAGAGAGAGAGAGAGAGAGATGCTTCACTAGTGATAATTATTATTATTATTACAACAATTATAAGATAAAACCTGTTATAATCAAGGCATATGTTACTGTCAAGGCATATGTTACTGGAAATTGAAGCAAGGTTAAGGCATCTACGCCCATGTTCTCGAAGCGATCCCTTTGACAGCGATACAGTCACTCAGCGCGTAAAGATAGTAAATAACTGTATCGCTATCACAGCGATATCCCCGAGAACATGGCTACTGAAGTACTTGTAAGCGCTAGCATGCTACTAATTTCCGTAAGTGACCTAACGCGAGTCACATTGACGTCGAGATCATCTCACTAGCTTAACAAGATCACGAATACAGACACACACATCACACAACACACAACACCCATGCATGCACTCACTCACTCACTCACTCACTCACTCACTCACTCACTCACTCACTCACTCACTCACTCACTCACTCACGCACGCACGCACGCACGCACGCACGCACGCACGCACGCACGCCCGCCCGCACGCACGCACGCACGCACGCACGCACGCACGCACGCACGCACACACACACATCAGTGCACCCACATTTTCAACAGCAGCAGCAACTCAATTTTTGTCAGAGGCATCTGTACCAACCCCTCACACTGTACGTGTTATCTTTAGATAAATCCTTGACAATAATATTGGTAAGATATATCCTTCCCACTTCTCAATGCCAATTCCTGCACTCACTCATGCATACCTGTACACTCTCATATACGTATTTGTGCCTACACCTAGTGTACAATTGGCAAATTGCCAGTTATTATTCTCATGGCTTCATTCTGAATGGCTTCAAGTCTTTCAGCATCCCGACCGGAGCAACCATTCCAAACCTCACTGCCATATTCGAGTACCGGACGCAAATATGAAGTATAAATTCGAGATAAAGTGTGCCTGCTTAAAATATATTTCATTATTCGCATTGTAGCTAATATTTTTGCGGCTCTCTTTGATATCTGATCTATATGATCACTCCATTTGAGGTCATTCGAAATGGTTAAGCCAAAATATTGACTAGAATGCACTGACGTTAACAGTGTATTATTTAAAAAGATATCTGAGGATATAAATGTACGGGAATTTTTAATCGTTAGATTTTCGGTTTTTGTAGCATTAAATAAAATCAACCATTGTTTTGCCCATGTTGAAATTTGATCTAAATCGCTATTTAATTTTCTTTCTATTTCGATAGATGATGCACTGGAGCAGCATAATGCAGTGTCATCAGCATATGATCTTAAAATTCTCACGATGTTCTGTGAAATATCATTTATATGTACCAAATATAAGAGAGGACCGAGCACTGAGCCTTGTGGGACTCCAGCTTTAATTCGTTTCATCGGTGAAGTTTCTTGGTTAATTAAAACACGTTGCTTTCGTGAACTTAGTTAGCTGTTGAACCACGTAAGAAGGTCTCCTCCCAGACCATGCTCCTGTAATTTAACCAACAATCCTTTGTGCCACACTCTGTAAAATGCCTTTGAGATATCACAAAGCACAACACATGAAGATTTGCGTTCATCTAGTGCATTGACAGAATGTGGCACAACTCGATGAGTTGAAAGACCGTTGAATAGCCTGGACGGAAACCAGATTGATATTTATAAAGGAGATTGTGTCCAGTAAGGTGATTATACACATTTTTAAAAACGATTCTTTCCACAATTTTCCCAATGGTGCTTAATAAGGAAATTGGTCGATAATTTCCCGGTAATCTCTTATCACCTTTCTTAAATAATGAGAAAACGGTGGCATTGGGAAATGTACCAGTTTTAAGGGATTTATTGAATATCCAACATAAAGGAAAGGCTATGGATTGCGCCGTTTCTTTAAGCATTCTGTGACTTATTCCATCAATTCCAGAAGCTTTGTTTAACTTCAGTATTTTAATAACGTCAATGATTTCGGACTCAAGTATCACAAAGCCAGACAGTATATCATTTGTTTTTGTTTCAAGTGGTGGGAGATGCGCACTTGTATCATCGACATTTGAAATAGATGCAAAATAATTATTTAAACAAGTCGCTTTTTCCAAATCAGTTATAGCATATTTCGTACTATCATTGTCATTGTATAACAGGGGTGGGATATGAGTCGTATTTCCCCCACTTAAAAATTGTTTAACTAATTTCCAGTAGGGACTCGGATTATGAACAGATAATTCATCAAGCATTAAATCTGCACTCCCTATAGAATCCTGCTTTGCCTTCTTTTTCATATTGTTAACTTTATTCCGTTGTCTTTTGAATTTGCACCAGTCATTTTGATGTTGAATATGTCTGGCTTTTTTCCTAAGGCGGTCTCTTTGTCGGATTTCGCGCCTTAGTGCACCGTCAAACCAAGGTTTATCATCAGATCTAATTGTTATGATTCCATTTGGGATGCATTCAGTTACTATATCAAGAAATAAACGGTTGAATAAATCACACATTTCATGTACATTTTCATAAATCATCTGTTCACAAATCATGGTTCATAATTATATGATATTTGTGGTTTAGGGGCATTTGGCATTGTCTACAGAGGTCGATATTCACCTAGCAACGATGCACAGCCTGCACAATCAGTGGCCATTAAAGTGTTACAAGGTATACCCAACATAATTATTTAAGACAGAACAAGCGCTATGAGCGAATGTACCGTTACAGTTTTAGCTATGCCCCGCCCATCACTAGCTAAGCTCCACCCATACCTCGCTCATGTTGTGATCGACTGATCCCTGAACTCCTTGACTATCAATTTCCATAAAAACTATACAGGTAAGTTGTAGAATATTTTGAAACAAATTTGACTGGGTACTGATGCTGCATATGGCAGCAACATCGCCCAGTCAAATTACTTTCAAAATAATCAACAGCATGTTTATTAAATGTTAAAGACATACAATTCGTACAAAGACGGACTAAATCGAGTCACTCATGCCATAATTAATTATGACGTCATCGAACACGTCACTTAAGTTGATTATGATGTGATATGACGTCAGATAATGAATGGATAAACTGGAAAGGTCCACTCATGTGCATTTATGCGTAAGTGTGTACATATGCGTAGGTGTTCGCTGTGTATATGCTATATTTGGCTTTGACAAAATATGTATATTTTATGAAACAGCTAATTGCATAGGATCAGACATCAGTGGCTTGGTTGATGAAGCCGTTACCATGACAGATCTTAATCACCCCCATGTCATGTCAATCATTGGCGTTTGCATTGACCCGGTGGAAGGACTTCCGATGCTGGTCATGCCTTATATGGAAAATGCTGACCTGAATTCATATCTGAGACGGTTTATATTTGAGAAGATTGAGGGGCAGGTGAGGTATTTAGCGACCAGAACACAATACTGTCGACCGTAGCATGCTTCAAATTGACTACCTACACTTCCACCAGCACCAGCACCTCCGTCGTCGTCGCCGCCGCCGCCGCCACCACCACCACCACCACCACCACCACCACCACCACCACCACCACCACCACCACCACCACCACCACCAACGACAACAACAACAACAACAACAACAACAACAATAAGTATCCTTTATCACACACGCACCTGCGCACACATGCGCATGCAAGCATTCAAATACGGACACATGCACGCAAGGACAAATGTTCGCACGCATCTATGCCCGCACGCGTTTGCACACACATACACAAACACACACAGACATACACACCTGTACGTGTAAGCACGCATGCACACACGCACGCACGCACACGGATGCACGCATACGCATGAGTGTACGCCCACAGGCTCGAATACACGCGCGTACATACACACGCACGCACGCACGCACACGCGCGCGTACACGCACACATACACACACACACGCGCGCACGCACAGACGCATATGCACAACCGCACGCACGCACGTGCGCGCACACACACAAGGGGTAAGTCAACCACTGGAGATAGAGAATATTATAGAGAATTCGATTGATCTCCAAGAGGAATAGACTGGTCAGAATCAGATATCACCCGCTTATATTTCTTCAGTCCAACGGTGCACAACTGAAATCTGATCAATTAAGTCGTCAAAATCTGTAGACTATTATGATTAAATAATTCCTAACGAGAGAGACTAAGTTATGAACAATTCACATTTCCAGAGTATCCATCTATCATCTGACGTCATCTGACGTCATAATCAGTTAAGCGGCGTGAAGAATGACGTCATAATCATTATGTCTTAAATGATTCTATTTGACCCGTCTTTAACTCTTAATAATCCGACAAGTTGTACGATTTGTATATCTCTACTATTTAATAAACACGCTGTTATGGATTTTGAAAAAATATTCAATGGTTTACCTGTATAGTTTTTGGGAAATTAATAGTCAGGGAGTTCAGAGATCTATCGATCCCAACACCCCCAGGTGTGGGTGGAGCTTAGCTAGAGATGGGCGGGGCACAGCTAAAATGGAAAGGTCCATTAACTACTATGCTTTTACAGATTCGCCACTAGTGAATCTAGCCAGAGACTGTGGGTAATACTTCCTTGTTGACCCGTTGCTTAGTCACATATTCGCTGGACACACCACATAAGGAAATCCGCGTCGTGTTGCACAATTTACAGGGATGTTCCAAGATTATATCGAGCTGAATACGACAACTGTTTGTTGATGTTCACGACATTCAACGCAGCAACTACTTTGCCAGTATCAACTAATCAGACCCAAATAATATTTGTCAACCAGTCAAATTCTGCAACCAATCATATTCTTATTAATTTTCGGAGAACAATTGGTTACTGAATGAGATGCGACGCCATCATGGCATCATCAGTCGGTAATGATGGCAGACGTTACAGTTAAAGGTTTGTATACATTTACTAACTAGTCAGAGATCATCTACAAACTCCGGATAGGTACTACGATTCTGCAACGGTTCTTTGATTCATGCTTTAGCAGTCCAACTAAATATTAATTGACATTAATTCTATTGGCATCTCTGGTAAATGCATACATATCTTAGCACAGATTGCCCTTCATGTGACACGAAGTATTGCGTTGCATTATAACAGATACCTGATGAGAAGCAGCTGTTGCTATTCTGTCTTCACATCGCGAGAGGTATGGAGTATCTCTCTGGTCTGAAGTTTATACACCGGGACCTAGCTGCTAGAAACTGTATGTAAGTGTTTATACACCGGA
Organism: Chaetoderma sp. LZ-2023a; assembly: GCA_034401795.1. Classification (NCBI taxonomy): domain Eukaryota; kingdom Metazoa; phylum Mollusca; class Caudofoveata; order Chaetodermatida; family Chaetodermatidae; genus Chaetoderma; species Chaetoderma sp. LZ-2023a. Next base: position 39,192,209 of record CM067362.1, on the reverse strand, counting down.
ACCTAGCTGTTAGAAACTATCTAAGTGTTTATACACCGGGACCTAGCTGCTAGAAACTGTATGTAAGTGTGTATACGCGAGAGCTATAGATGCTAGAAACTGTATGTAAGTGTTTATACACCGGGATCTAGCTGCTAGAAACTGTATGTAAGTTTTTACACACCGAGACATAGCTGCTAGAAACTGTATGTAAGTGTTTATACACCAGGACCTAGTTGCTAGAAACCGTATGTAAGTGTTTATACACCGAGACCTAGTTGCTAGAAACTGCATATAAGTATTTATACATCGGGACCTAGCTTTTAGAAACTGTATGTAAGTGTTTATACACTGGGACCTAGCTGCTAAAAACTGCATTTAAGTGTTTATACATTGGGACCTAGCTGCTAACTGTGTGTAATTGTTTATACATCGGAACCTAGCTGCTAGAAACTGTATGTAAGTGTTTATACGCCAGGGCCTACCTGCTAGAAACTGTATGTAAGTGTTTATACACTGGGCCCTAGCTGCTAGAAACTGTATGTAAGTGTTTATACGTCGGGACGTAGCTTCTAGAAATTGTATGTACGTGTTTATACACCAGGACCTAGCCGCCAGAAACCGTATGTAAGTGTTTATACACCGGGACCTAGCTGTTAGAAACTGTATGTAAGTGTTTATACACTGAGAGCTAGCTGCCAGAAACTGTATGTAAGTGTTTATACACCGGAGCCTGAAGGCGAGAAACTGTACGTAAGTCCTTATACACCAGGACCTAGCTGTTAGAAATTGTATGTAAGTATTTATGCACCAGGACCTAGTTGCCAGAAACGGTATGTAAGTGTTATACACCGTGAAGATTTTGGGGGCGTGGCCTCTTCAAGAATTGGATCGGAATCTTACTAAGATCTCTGTTGTCGATAAAGATGACGACTCCCGTTTCACTACCGGAAACCTTAGAGTGTTGCTGCGACAACGTCGCCAGTGGTGATGAAGGAGGCGGAGTATATGCAGTCGGCTCGCCTCGTCTGACAGATGGTGAATCAGACGATATTTAATTTCTGACAGCTGGGCCTAATCTGACTTTCTAAGATCCTGGTAAGGACTGGGTGTTTCTCCCAGCTCAGCTAGATTCCTAATCAAACTGAATACGTAAGATGAACACTTTATTTACAATAAAAGAAGTTTGAATACTAGAGCAAGATCGGTCACAAAGAAACACTTAGTACAATTCGTTGTACAAAACTATCAGGTAAATTATTCTAAGTCCTAGTCCTATTCTAACTTATCAAGCTACGTTAGGCATAAAAGCCACAGCTTCAGAACTAAGCAAGCAAGATGCTTAGTGAATCAGAGATGGTGGTTGATTACCTTATTCTGAGAGAAGTGCCATCTTTTATATCCCGAATTTGGACTCCCTCACTCCTCTATGCATTTCACAGAAATATACAACTTCTCTCAGAATCTATTCCGATCTATTCCTACAACTCTTCTAGGTATCCAATAAGCACACTTTGATTGGCCGAACAATAAAGTCACCAATCAACTTCTGCTTATCTCTTCCTAGAAGTTCTAACCTAATAATTGATTGGTCCTTTCAACCAATCAGTGATTCCTCCCTCACTTTCCCAGCGCACACATCTATTCACCATGATTCTTTACTGCAGAGTCTGATCGATTCTGATTGGTCATGACGTCATTCCAACCAATCATACTCTGCCCATTTCTTCCATGAAGATTGCGCCTCACATAGACAAAGCAGTGGGGACCGGTTCTGATTTGATGTGATCTGTCAGCTAACTAACAACATTACAGAATATGTTGTTGTTGCATACCATAAAATGAGTGGCATATAGTTTATCAATAAATTTCGATTCTATTATGAATTCTTAAAGGATGCTACAATGTCCATGTCCTGTCCATTGCGTACTAATGGAGCAGTCTCGAGAATCCTAGGGTACTAGGCACACATGCTGGATGATTCATTACACCGGGCCCTAGCTGCTAGAAACTGTATGTAAGTGTTTAAACAGCAGAGTTAGCTGCTAGAAACTGTATGTAAGTGTTTATATGCCGGGAGATAGCTGTTACATTCCTTAACCGTTCCTTTCTTCTTTACCCTCAAGTTACAAAAAAATAAAATTTACGCCTGTTTTATTAAAGCAAAAAAGACACCCCACCTACCCCCCACTCCACCCTGCTAGATAGCATTTACCAATCACATACACATATCAACCCTTCTAAGAAGCACCGTGAAGAACTGTGTGAAAACAATATGATCAAGAAGCACTAGGAAGCAATGCGGGGAAAACAATATAAAACGCTATGCTATCAAGGAGTAGTAGTGACCCATTCTAGAAAACAATATCGCTAGAGTTGGCGATACTAGTACCCAATATCACTCAAATACCGATACTCATAACCAGTATCACTAGAGTTGCCAATAATACTAACTAGTATCATCGCGCAAACTACCAACTATCGTTTATGCTACGTAAACTGGATCAAATAATAGCAGTAGTCGTAGTAATAGTAATAGCTACCGATTATCCATCCATCCATCCACACGTCCACCCACCAACACACCAACCCATCTATCCAGCCATTGTGTAATGGCCCATATACTAGGTTATGAGCATTGTTGGTGCAAGCGATACATACACGTTACTTTAAAATATTTTGTATTCAAGTTTGTGTCTTAATATTGATTAAATGACAAAGCTAAACAGAACACTGATGTATCAAGAAAGCTGCCATTCCATATTTGAAATAATTGCATCACATGCGTTATATATAGTGCTTTTTGCAAAACATTTCCAGAAAAACCCCTGAGTACTTCTGCTTGTGTTTTAGATAGCACTACTAGTTACTAAACGACTACAATACTCGTTACCAGTATGGTACCCGTATCGGTCAAATTAACATTACTTGTCACTAAATTAACAATACTGGTCGCTACTATCGGCAACAAATTTAGAAAATCCAACATTTACGAGTCTGGTAGGAGTATTGTTAAGCCAGTGATACTGGTTTTATTTGTATCAGTGACACTTCTTCTTCTTCTTCTTTTCGTTCGCTAATCATACCGCCAGTCCTGTAAGTGACTATCGACATGATCATAAGCGTTAAGTGCGTGGATCCATGGTTTAATGGAGTGCGCCGTGGGGCCTGGAACCTCCGTCTTCAGCACTCGAGGTTTCTGTCAGGGTTACCTCACCCTTACCTCCTTTAGTCGCCTCTTACGACACACAGAGGATACGGAAGGTGTATTCTAAGCCCCACCTACAGGGCAATCAGTGACACTGATACTGGAAAAATCTCAACCGGTATCAGTGCCGATACTCCTAGTAGTATCATAGACATGATTGTAAGGAAATCGGAAACTGTATCTAAGTGTTTATACACCAGGACATAGTTGCTAGGAACTGTATATAAGTGTTTATACACCAGGATCTAGCTGATAGGCATTGCATAGAAATATCTATGCACTACGATCTGGGTTCTAGAAAACTGTGTGTATATGCCATAAGCTCCTTCTTCCAGAAAATGTAGCCATGACGTTTATATAGCCGAAGCTACCATAACATAGTCGTATCCAAAGTCAATGTCCATGGTTTGAAGAGAAATGCGCAGTCATAATCATCTATAATTAACCATTTAACACGCAAGCTGATCAAAAACGGTTTCCGCACTGGTCTTGAAAAATGTCAATTTGCAGACCAAGGGAAGACTATTGAAACATCAGAAGTTGGAAAGACACTTAAAACCCTGAAAAATGGGTCTGATGGCATGAGCAATGAACTGTTCAAATATGCAAGTGATATTATCTCAAAACCGATTACGTACCTAATCAAGTGAGCCTTTATGCACCAAAACGTTGACGGAACTGTGCACACATTGTATGGGCTTGTGTCAGCAGTCATGCCCAAACACTGGGGTTTCCACAAAATGGACATTGACATGTCACGAGCTTTCGGCCTAATTAGACGTTTAAAGATCCTAGATATACTACACCAGGCCAATTGCAATGAAGATGAGCTGCGACTAATGAGACTACTTCTTGCAGACTCCAAGAGTATGAGTCAGCACAGTGAAGTCTGCCGAATTTGAGAGATCAATTGGCTCCTCACAGGGAGATGGCCTATCTTATGTGCTTTTCACCTGATACTTTGCTGCAGCATTGAAATCAGTGGGTGAAAATTCCACAAGACCAACACGCATCCCCATGTTTATACAGGGTATTCCGCTGGAGATGGAATACACCGACGATCTGGACTTCATAGATGAGGAAAGGAAACCACTTACGAGCTACACCCGATAACCGCGAGTAGACTAAAAAAAAGAATCGCTTTACGAATGAATCCAAAACAGCGTTCATCGACATATACCTATCGACAAAGAGCAAATCTTTAAAAAATGAGGATCCACGTCGTGGTGGCTTACCATCTAGGAAAATAAACATCCTGGACTCACAGATCTACAGCACTGCTGACATTGCTGCATGGCACGCAATGGGAAACATAGCATTCCGGTCCTTTTGGAAGCTGTGGATTGGCAGATCGAAGATGCCCTTGACCAAAAGTCTATGTTTCTACAATGCAAGCCGCTTATCCTTGACGCTTTACAACAGTAACAACTAGCAGTTCCAAAGGCAGCTCTAGACAAACTTGATTCCTGCCATCGCAAACACCTCCGTACTATCATGGACTCAATCACGGTGGGCGGATATTTTTCCAACAATGATGTGTAAATCATCGTCGCTGTCGGTAAAAACCACCAGCAAAGACGATATGGTACATGTTTGGCCATGTGCTAAGGATGCCAGAAGACACACCCACATAGAGATCATTGGAACCCACCCTACTAGGAGCCAGTAAATATAAAGCCAGGAGAGGACGTCGTTGTATAAATCTCTTTAACGTGCCGCGAAGTGACCTCAAGAAAATATAGATCGGTACACTCAGATCAAGAATGGGCACAAGGAAGGTAAAGATTTCAATTATAGAGGCAGTCATTCCAGTAATAAATTTTCGAAAATGGTCATGGACATTCTTCTATGAGAAATTTCAAATTTTCTTGAACAAATTTGAGGGTTAAACTTAAAAGGTTAATAAATAACACACCAAGGGTGCCAAATTGTCATCTGTGATAGACTGGGTGCCATGTGTACCATCTCTAAAACATTTTGAAAATAATATGACCAAGAAATAACCATTGTGTTATTTACACTTTTTTAAGGGTGGACACTAATCTTGTTGTGAAGGTTGCTGATTTTGGCCTCAGTCGTGATGTATACACAAGCTCATACTATAGACAAGATGAACAGAAAATGCTTCCTGTCAAATGGATGTCATTGGAGAGTCTTCAGTATGGCGTGTTCACATCACACTCAGATATTGTAAGTATTAGTTTGCGTAAACAACAATACATGGAATATTTATGGTCATATCATCTAGATTCCAGGCGTGGATGGATCCATAAATGTTGTCGGGCAGGGATTCAGAACAAAGGCACACACATAAGCGAGGGTACTGGTGATGTGTTACTCTCTCACCTGGCGGTGGAGGTCCGATGAATATTTGGAGAATTAGATGCATCTAGAACGTCTTGCTTTGCATTCCTGGAACTAATATCAGTTACAATCTTACTTGAATATGGGTGGGTCTTGAGTGTGGAAAGAGCTCGCAGGTGTGGCGTGGCACTCCTGCTTGGAGGGTGCGGGGATGGTCAGGGGAGGGGGTGTTGTTCTCGTGCACCCATGCACATTCCCCATGGATCTTCCCTTTTTTCCATATTCTTTATACTGCAAAGCCATTGTTTATTGATCATTCTTGTTGACAAAGCTTTGAAATATATGAGCTGAGCAAGAGTCGCTACCCCTTAATATCGCAGAAAATAAAGTCATTTGTAATCGATCTCAGGAAATATGTGGTTAGAGCTCACATCGAGTGCAGGACATGTTTAATACGAAGTGCTATGGCTATCTCTCTTCATAGAAATAGTACCTAAGCTGACAACTAAGTCGGCTATTCTGAACCTCTCATTGTGATAGAGTGAGTGTGTTATTTATTCTATTGCTTCTTCCATTCTACAGTGGTCATTCGGTGTTACAACATGGGAAATCATGTCCTTTGGACGCATTCCTTATCCGGAAGTGGATAATAGTGGCATGCTTAAGCACTTAGAAACTGGTGCACGGTTGAGAAGTCCAAATAACTGCCCTGATGAAATGTAAGCAAACATTTCTAAGTAAGATAATCACGGATTTTGTTTCAATAACTGTTAAGTAGATTGGTTGGTGAGCGTGTGCGAGCGTGCATACCTACACGTGTACATTGCGTACGTGCGCGCATGTGTTATCCAAACAGAAAATCTAAGAACCTTGATAAAACCCGAAAACTGCCTCAGCTGCGGCAAAACGTGAATAAGGAGAAATTAATATTTTGGCCGGATGTTTCAAGCGGGAGGTAAATGGCTTAGTTTATGTACTAACCCATATGCTCCATCGTTCTTAAAAGTCCAGGCATGCCACGATCAGAGGATTTATAATTTCTCAGGAATGTTCCCAAATTTGCATTATCACCAGAAATTAGAGGATTCAACACCATATTTTACAGAAACAATGCGATGCAGTGTTGCCTGTGACCAAGGCATACGTCAATGATATATATGGCAATGTCTCTTTCTGCAACGGTGATGAGCACAATGCTAGAAGCTAAGAGACTTACTAATTAAACAGGGGTTTCACAACTGTGATGGGAAATTTGGTTGGGCTTATTCAACATGTACAGAATAATCATCACCATCGGTTGATTGGCAGATCCTATAAATTCATTATTATATATTAAATTAAGGGCCTCATTCATATACATGTCTTTTAAAGAGCTAACCTCTTGTTGCATTTCAGTTACACGATCATGGCCAGTTGTTGGCGAACTAATGTGGAAGAACGGTCTACGTTTAGCCACATTGCTGAACAATTAATGGCCTATCTAGCAAGGACGTGTGGCTATCTGGAGCTGAACATATCGACAATATCAACCTCATCATCATCAACAACCACAACCAGAAACAAAGAGACCAGTGGAGGGAGTTACATATATAGTGGAGATGATAGAGGCACCGAGGATACAAACCCATATAATGAAGACAATGATGGCATAGGCACGGCGTACAATAAATACACAACCGATACGGACAATGAAAGCAGCATAAACATTGACAGGGAAGGCAATATTGATACAGTCGAAGAGGACCGCATACAAATTTAACATGTGTGCAATAGAGAGGCTGACAATGAAGGTCACGTAGGAATAGAGAGATCCATTACTAGCTATGCCCTGCCCAATACTAGCTAAGCTCCACCAACTTTTCCACGTGTTGGAATCGATTTATATCCTTTGAACCCTGACTTCCCATAATCCCATTTTCAAGGTAACTACACGGGTAAGTTGTTGAATGTTTTGAAAATAACTTGACAGGGTGGTGTTGTCACGTGCAATTCTCAATAAATAATAATATTTTCAACGGAACTTATACAAATATATTACCAAGTCATACACATTCTAGATGAGATGTATTCGTCCATCTATGTATATTCTATAACACTGCAATACTAAATGATAACCGTCGGTCATACTTCAGCATCATGGTCACGCACGTCCACATCATCTCTTAGTTGAGCATGTGCAAGTTAGTGTTCCGTGCACGTCTCGAGCTCCATACACTTCTCCATTCGCCTCTCCCTCTCTCTCTCTCTCTCTCTCTCTCTCTCTCTCTCTCTCTCTCTCTCTCTTATCCGTATGGACTATTACTGCATAGAGGCTGGTAGATGTAATACACTGCTGTAGTACTAGTATTGTGCTGCTATAACATGTTGTTATCTGCATGGACTATTACTGCTTAGAGTCTGCTAGATGTAATGCATTGCTATAGTACTAGTATTGTATTGCTAGCACATAGACATATCTGAGATATCGTCTGTGATCAGCATCAGTGGTTTAACATATTTTATAATAACATCCATCAATATTTTATAACAACAGCCATCGATCAACCAGACATAACGGCATATTCCACAAAATGTTGGAGTCCGATCTGTTAATCAAGTATCTGACGTCATAATAAAAAATATGTCACTCGTTAACTCACGTCACAATCAAATGATGCAGGTGCGACACAACAGGGCTAAGGTCTGGAAATTGAGATTCCGGAAAAGTTAGGGGAGCTTAGCTAGAAATGGAGGATTCCAATTTTCTCAGTCACAACAATTACGCCATCATCAACTACGTCACGTGTAGGCTGACGTCATAATCAATCACGTCATGAATGACTCGATTTAGTCCGCCTTAGACGCTTAATTGCCGGCCAGGTTGTACGAATTGTATGTCTTTATTATTTAATAAACATGCTGTTGAATATTTTGAAACTAATTTTCCTAGCCACACCCAGTCAAATTAGTTTCAAAATAGCTTATCTGTATAGTTTTCTGGAAATTGATAGTCAGAGAGTTTTGGGATAGATCTATCCCAAAACGGGAAATGCGTAGGTGGGAGCTTAACTAAAGATGGGCGGGGTATAGCTAAAACTGGATTCCTCTATCGTCAGTTTGTCCGATACCTTTATATTTATTCAGCTTTCTACTACATTCATTTATTCATTCATTAAGAAGCGTGGTAGTATATATGGTTGTGTTTTGTGTGTATAACTGTGTGAACTAAACATGATTTATGTATGATTAAAACTGTGCTAATTTGTGATCAGTTTCATTGTTGTTAACTAAATAATAATAAGATTTGTTTGCATACAAACGTGAATTTGTTTACTTTGATTCATCCATCCATCCATCCAGCCATCCATAACTTAGAATAATAACTTGTTGCTATTGACATAATAAGGTGGGTGCAGATGTTACTATCTGTGGATTAGAGGGCCAAGGCGCTGTCGTCATATTTCGTGAGGCGCAGGCGAGGAAGATGCGCAAGCCCCATCCTGTGTGGGGTACAGCTAGAAATGGGTTAGCCCTTGCGGCACGTAAAGCAATGTCCTTGTCTGGACTATGGTCAATACAGAAATTAAGTGATGCGTGCATTGGTTGTTACCACCATTGCTGTCGTGGTACAGCAAGTCTGGCGAGACATTTAAAATCACCACCATTCTTACATATTAATTAGGCTGGTAATAGTCAAACAGTCTTGAAGGTACTGCTGGTGATGGTGGTGGAAATAAGGAACCTTCTATTAATTTAGAATTTTTGCCCCTGTTGATCTACCAGGAGCGTCCAAAAACTTAGTGCAGTGAGGAGCGCAGTTGTCCTGAGAGGGAACCTGACTGTAATAAGCTGCGTTGGTGTAGATTGCAGAATGCGGGCTCTACGCAGTAGGCAGATAGGGAACTTGTTCCCAATCAGACCAAAGATGCCTCCCTTCTAACTGAGTCTGACTTTGAGAGTGCCTTTTATACTCGATGAGAGGTTGCGCCAGTGGTCTCAGCCAATCAGAGCGCGTGCTGTGTATGTGGCGTGGTAGTTAGGTGGAGGGATGAGCATGGAGAATCCCCATCTGGGCCGTTTTGTACCCAGCCGAACGGGGTCAGCACGTACCCAACAGGGCGGTCTGTGCTACACCACTCCCTCCCAGTTTGGCACCTGTGTCGAACGGTACCGCATCGCGGATCGCCAATCACAGGGCATATGCTGGGCGAGGATTATAGACTTCTCGGGTAGGCGCATAGCCAAGAGGAGAAAGATTGATGCGTGAGGCGTGTATTCTTGAGAGGTAGGCACATAAACGTGCAAAAGTGTTAGGGAGAGAGACATACATTTTTTATTTTGATTTTTGGCCTGGCTTTTATTTGTCCAGGCGTATTTCGGGTTTTTTTTGTTTTTGTTTTGTTTTCTGACGCGGTGTGTGCACAACTTTATTTTCAAAGATGTTTATGCTGACAATGATGTGTGAGGACGCCCTCATGATGACGGGTATGTTTCCCAGTCCGAGAACGCCTGGGCTCCAGCACACCAAATTCTTTTTTTTTTAAAAACATATACGGTAGATTTTAATATACACATGATTGCAGTGTGGCCCTTTATCGAGGATGAGCGGCTCTCGCCACCCTTTAAATCCGACCTGTAATACAGGAAGAAAAGTAATGTGAAAAATATTATAATAATAACAGTCATAAAAAGTGTGTCAGGCAGTGGAGCGGCATGGCCAAACTACTTTTACTTTACGGTGTGCCACATCAGTACACCGCATATGGTGTGTTTGATGGCTTATACACCGGGAAGAATATATTTGAGGCATAGCTATATGGATATATAAGTAGTTATCGGCTCTGCTGTACGTTATTGTTCTAGAACAAAACAATTATTGATTATTTTGTTCTAGAACAAAAGGATCAATAATTCTTTTGTTCTCGAACAATGACGTACAGCGGTACGGGTAAATTTAGCTCATCTTGTCTCTGTACATTATTGCCTAAGAGAACAATGGCATACAGGTGACACAAAGAACAATGACGTACAGCGTTAGAATTAACTTATGTGTATATATAGGTTATTTAAATGATTTGGCATGAAGAGCATCATAAAATGATAGAATGTTAATAACAATGGCGTACAGTGTTAGAATTTTGACAACTGGCGTGTTAGTTTGGGTATGGCTTGTAGTAGTTGTACGTCTGCATGTTGATGTGCTATATAATATAAGAGGTGGAGGTGGTCGCATAATTGAGGTCGGTCGATGGATGAGGAGGAGGAGGAGGAGGAGGAGGAGGAGGGATGAAGTATGCTAGCATACTTGTTTACGAGGCATCAGCCAGCAATGCGTGATATTTCTGTACATAGTGAATATTTTGAAAATAATTTGACTGTGTTGTTAGGCTCTATCCACTTTCGATCAAACCATTTCCATAATATTTTATCAGGATCCTAAATGTTAATTTATTAGTAAACTATGTACATGATGAATATTTTGAAAATGAGTTGTTGGCTGCTTAACTGACATCGATTTATATGCAAATTGGGTTTTTTAAATAGGCGATATAGTGTTTGCAATAACGTCAGCCAGTTAGATTTTGTTGCTGCTCGATGTTATTGTTTCGTTTACGACAAAATGTTAACATTATGTGTCTGGAGGCTATGAATCATGCGTTTAAGGACTCCTATTAGTCGTGAGTTCAAGTGTTCGATGGCCTTTCTCTCTATATGATAAAAAGATTATTTTTCACGCATGGTAAAACTTTAATTTAATCATTCGTCAGTGGCGCATTAGCCGTGAGATCCGTCCTTAATCGAGTTACAAACATGACATGTGTTAAGGAATAATGAAAGAACGTTAAAGTACTTATTTGCACCACCAGTCTCGTTCTAGGCGCTTTTTAAAAAAGAAATATTCAGTAATTCAAAATTACTATTAAATTAACGGCTAGTTCGCCCACGAGGAGATAGAGTGTTTACTCTTTGTAGTTACGAATGTATGCGTCTCTTGACAGTTTTTTTTGTAAATACTGCAATTTATGCCGTTACATTTTTTGTTCGCATTATTGTTCACACTCGTGCACAATTCGTTTCCCAGTTCTTAACCGAGTGGATATATGTACTTGTTCCCCTCATCAATTACTTGAATATCTTGTTTCGGATTTCGCGCTAGAGATTTTGCATATTTATGAGGGGGTGGAATTATGCGTCAATATATGTATAAATAATATGTTTTTTCCTTCATGCACCGCATTGCTCATATTAATATTAAACAGGGACGCTTCAAACACTTTAAGACCAGCTTCGCTGATGTTAGACCATGCCTATGATCTCGTGGCTACAGTGAGAACTAATAATGGCATTGGTATATTAAGGTATGAGACCACTCATGACCACAATAAAAGGCGTATCATTATTCGCCTCACCGTGGAATACGTGGTAGAACACCATGCGCCTGTATCGTCGGAATCTGGTTCTGAACCATCTTCCACAGCGTAAGGGTGTCCTACTTTCTATCACGTATGCACCCCTCAATCACACACACACACGCACGCACGCACGCACGCACGCACGCACGCACGCACGCACGCACGCACGCACGCACGCACGCACGCACGCACGCACGCACGCACGCACGCACGCACGCACGCACGCGCGCGCGCGCGCGCGCACACACACACACACACACACACGAACTGGGCATTCCCTCACATGCATAAGTGCCACACGCGTGCCCCGTCTCCTCTAAGCATACCCGTGTATGTATTCCTTGTTCCCTTCACGTGTACATCGTGTATGCGTGCGCGTGCATGTGTCTTCTATGTACCCATATACATGCGTGCATATGTTGTGTATGTATGAAACATAATTTTGTTTTTATGGTGGCCCCTTACAAAAAGATACTTTTTTTTTTTATTTGCATAGTTGAAAATGATTTATCTCAATTTTGCAATTGGTAATTTCTTGCATTCTCTCACCACATACATGCACAGCAATCATAACGAAGTTGATACTTCGTATGCACCCATTTGTTGTAATTACGTTCATCCAGTTCCACTAGATATTCTCTCCAGCGGTTCTGGATTTCGCACATTACCTTTTTAAATGGCTGCCGAACCGGTACTTCATTATATTGGTTCCACTCTACGCATCAACACGTAATCAGTATAGACCCGATTGTTCACCAGCAATCGCTAATAGAGATTTATTTTCCATTTTCACGTCGCAAATTAAAAAAAGACGAATGCCTTACTAGTAACGCGCATTTCGGTTTTATAGCTAAAATATGAATGCTGTCAGTAAAACTAACTTTCCAATCTGAACACACCATTATTTTGGTCACATGTTTTTTTCACCACTTAAAATTAACATCATCGGATTTCAAAACATAACTATGCCGACAAGTGCATGTACAAAATTTGTTTCTTCGCGCAGTATCCGTTTGATTGGTATTTGCTTTTTTACAGAAACTGGAATTGATACAAGCGACATTAATACATAGGATTCAATTACGGATGTGAACACGTCATACGGTTTCCCGCATTCAGATGTTAAATCCAACATTTTGGCACAGTCAATAATTCATGCATATACGATTAATTAGTGTATTAATTTTTTATCATTGTGGGACGCCGCGCGCTCCTAGTGTGACATTGTTTGTTAGCCATTATTGGAATGGGCTCATGTTAAAATTTGTTCTTCCATTAGCACATATTAAAAAATGGTGATAATTGTGGATGGTGGCGGAGGGATGATAGAGGCGGTGGGTAAGGATACATGAAGAGATAATAACTTTACAAAAAAATAAATGTATAATATGATACATTTTTATGATAAATAAATATTAGTGACATTTATTCACAATAATTATATTCTTAAAGAAAACAGTAGAAAAATAATTATACATTAAGTATGGTATTTTTTTCTCTGTTTATTCATAATCCTGCGCGTCAAATGTTTCACTATAGCTTCATTTTTGTCTCTGTTTCTTAGCACCCGTATTATGTGTTTCATTTGTACACCTCTCGAACGATGATATAAGAAATATACACAATAATATCCGCATGTAGTCGTCATTGCTGGTTGAACACGTTCATTGTTGAAATAATAAACATGCACATGGCGTCCATTTTGCACATTTGATATTATTCTTCCATCTGAAGGGCATCTTCCATAAGGATCAAAGTATTCAGCATTTCCATTTCTAGTGTAATAAATAGCCACCCAATGTTGGCCAAATTTATTACTGGGATGTGTGTTTATTACTTTATGAAGCCGGGCGATATTTAATATGCATGGGCACATTGTCAATTGGAAAAACGCCGAGAAAGTGTTCACGTGTTTTATTGTCACTGAATAATAGATCCTCTATTTCAAATGTATTCAACATATTTTTAATAATCTGTTAATACATTAAAGTCTGATCCAAATTCTACTGTATTATTAAATTCAGCATAGCAAATTACGTTGGTTGTAGCGGAAAGAGCCAGAGCAAATTGGAAGACCACTCTTAACGAACCAGTGCATGTAGGGTAGTGATGCTCTGAATCAGCTAGATCTGGTGTAAAATCCCAGGCGAACAACGTGGTTCCAGGTCTGAACTGGGCCTTATTTATCAGGTAACCACGGTCTTTGAATAATGCCCTAGTACCACTGAATACTGAGAAATAAGCATCTGAGTAAATGTCGTCACTAAATGAAGGCCATATTGGTGATGTTGTAACCTCTTCTCCATTTATATAGCATGTAGTGGCGGTAGTGTTATTGTTATCAAACTCGAATGGATTTTTTGTACCACCCAATTATACGCATCATTCGGTACAAAATCGAATAATACTCTAGTAGGAAGCTGTCCAATAAATATATTATCTCTAGCAATGCTCATAATGCCACTAGGTACTGTAAAAGTCTTACACACTACCCTTTTAATAGGATATTTCGCGCTCATCTGTCTCAGAGTTACGGCGTGCACCTCTAGAAGATCTGCTGATGGAATAACTTTGCATACAAATAAGCTAGCTGACAATATTTTCAGTTTAGGCCTCAATCCTACTGCAGCCATAATGGCAAAGACATCTTTACTCCACTGTAGACATACTCTTAAATCTACAGAACCGAGCAGGAATCCGTCCTGCAGAAACATATTGCTGTGTATGCGCCCCATTAATTGTACTGTTTTACTTTCAGCCATCATTTTTCTGCGAGCTTTAAATCCTAAGATAGTATCGGCGATATTATCAAATTCACCAGCATCATCTATTTTCCATTCAGCAAGTTGTAGATGCGAGGATGCGGCATCGCTCCCATAATTAAGCAAAAAGACAACCACTTGTGTATGCAAAAGATTATTCGCAGGTGCTATCATCTCATTCTCCTCAAGTGGCCTCTCAATACCATTTTGATGTAGCTTTACTAGCTTAACTTTAATCGAAAGATAAGATTGCGTACGATCTAAATATCTATCAGCAGACCCACTAACGTAAAACTCAATCGGACCACTATCTGATAATGTCGATACAGGTTGAAACTGTTCCCATTTTGCAGACTCCAATGTTGTCACTATGGGACATGTCTGAAAAATGTCTAATTCGCTCTTCGAGCACTCACATATTTGGCTAAGTTCCGTGGATTTTTTTTGTTAATTAAAGATATCCGTGTGTTTTTCTCTGATGTCTATTGTGACCCTTCCTCTTTGGTATCGCACGCATTGACTGAGCATTACCTGTATTATTCCTCTTTTTAAGTTTAGGTTGAGGTGGTCTTAAACCACCATGCACTGCTGTTATAGCTTGAGCTATCAAAGACCTGGCAACACCATGCACTCTCGATTTTAATGCTGTTTTAACATTTTCCCCAGCCATTACGTCCTCAGCTAGGCCGATTCCCGCACTAAGAGCTTGTTTACCTACATATTTAGCTACATTTTTTTGCAATAGGTATTGCTGAACGTAATAGCCCACCTACGATATGACAGAGTCCATGCCCTGATTGGTATCGTGCACCTACAAACACTGGAATACGTCCATGGCCTGCTTGACTCGCATAGTAATGCGCCAGTGTTGGAATACTCATTCTACCTCTCATTCTCCCTCTCATTGTCATTGTCGTCAGCTGAAATGCAGGCAGAGTACATTCGGCGATGCTCCGTCCTTGAATGGTACATTGGCACCAGTTATCCATTATAAGTATTCCAATAGAATCAATGTAGTTCTTTGACACAGCGCGGTATTGAATATCAGGAAACATCCACTGACATATATCTTTCCCTCCAAATGTGTATCACTCTGAGTAGTGGTGCGGAAGTATCGCCTACCACACTGTGTGAGACTACATCACAGTATATATACGTGGTCGTAGGCCCGCCCTCATGATTCGAATGAAATGATTCTTTAAAGTCTATAGGTCCCATATGTATTTTTCCTTCTTTGAATACGATTAAATTTGCTACTTCTCCACCTAATCATATAGCACAATTATCTTTAACTGAGAGAGAAATGATATTCGCACGATGCAAGTAAAAATTAGAAAAAATTTGATCATTTTGTGCCCGTTTTCTCTGATCAGCAGGATGAGGATTACCGAGGCTATCTTTTAAAACCAGCACATAAGGCGTTGTCTTTGGCTTTTCTGATTCCGCTGCACTATCGCCATCTTTGTGAATTTCTTCTTCTAGTTCATCATTGTCTTTCTTCTTCTTCCTCTTTATTTTCTTCTTGGTAAATACATATAGTTGCACAAAACTTTCCTTTGAAATAATAAGCCGACTCCTCGGACATAGTACACTCAAGAGGCCCACTTCCCATTCGCCATTTAATGTTAATGGAGTTTGTTGACGAGTTCTAAACTCTGATATCTTATTGTCTGGAAAGAACTGCGTGCTACTATTGCTCGGAATGGTTACGTAAAATTGATCATTCTGATGCTCAGTACATTCAAGTATTGTTTCTAACCCTTTCTTGACAGCTGAAGACATTTTACTAAAAACAATTTCCACCCATGCATATATTGAAAGGGCGTCAACTATGCATAGCAAATGTAACGCATTGTTATTCTCTTTCACCAGCATTCCCATCGAGCATAGATCTGCCTGCCATAGTTCATCAACAGTTGAAACTCTTATTTTTTGCCTGCAAAACTTTGTTCTCCAAGGTCTGTGAAGCGTATATACTTATTGTCCTTTTAGCCTTTTGTCGATATAGTCACATGGTATTTTACCTTTGAATGCATTATATAGCTTTTCTTTCCCACTAAAAGATGCGAAATGTTTCGGATTGAAATATACTTTGGCCAATTTAGCATCATTCATTACTTATCTAAATTTACCCACACCAGAGTTGAATGCCCCTTTTCTACCTTCTGCCTGCTAGAGAACTCTTACTACGTATTATTTTACTCACGGGCGAAGGCGTGTACTCACTGATGCTATCATCCTTTTCTGTGCCATTATATATCTGTCTCAACGTTTTCTCTTGGCCTACAAATCTACGTGATGTGTTTAGGTCACGTAGCAGACTAAGAAACTTTCCCTCCGCTTGATCGCACATACCAGTCACAAGAGGTTTTCTCCCATGTGCTACTACGTTTGTAAACAGGTCAAGTACATTACTTTTTGGGAAAAACATACCCTCTATTGTCACTTCACCCAGCTCATTAACGTTAAAACGTTCAGGAACTGTACATAAAATATCAATTACTCCACTGGCTTTTGTCTTGTATGTTTTCGGTATCCCCCTCATCGTACGTTCAAGTATTTGTGTGGGCAGCGCCCCGTAGCTAGTTATGGGTTGCAGAGGTGGTGATAGATATTGCTGTCCTTGCATTTGCTGATGGTAGTGCCTATACTTATCCAATACTTGTGAATACGAGCCAGATCATGTCTAGCTAATATATTGGATATCTCGTTGTCGAGACTAATAGCTTTACGTATCGATGGATCTGTCTGTAGCACCGATATTTTACTCTGTTCATTTAAATTACCTATCAATTCATGAGGAACTAGCGCCATTTTACGTGTAGTTCCATCTTTTCACGTGAACAGCGTACCAATTAATGGAGCTAGTGTACTGATCACTGCTGGTAATAAGGCTCCTAAAAATCCATCTGTTTGAAGCATTTCTCTTTTACGTGCATAGGGCACTCCATAACTAGTCAGTGTTCACATTTTCCCTCTATATTTACTCAACTGCTTGCATCGTGATTTAGTGAGATGAACTTTCCACGTAATACATTTAAGCATGATTCGCATAGTACATCCACCAATTCGTTCGAACACTGTTTGATTACATCATTTCTGATCTTAGGCTTTACTTTATCCAAATATTGAAGCATAGGTAAATGGCGTTCTATTTTACGTGATGCCATTTTTCTTATGTATGTAAGCGTAACAGCCTCCCTTCGGATGAACAGATGAACATAGTCTGATATTGTCAGGTGTTGACTGTTTCAAATCTAGGAGTAGATATGAGTGAGGTGCGTGTTTTTGTCCTTACATGATTTGATCAAATACTTTGTATTGCCTGGGTACATCTGATTAGATAAAGAACGAATAGAGGATGCATCACGTGGATTCTTAAACAATACCATGTAGTGGCAGTTAACTGATAAGTCACGCTGATTACATGATAGAGTTAAGTCACCATAGTGATGTACCATCACTATGGCGACATAACTCTATGATGTAATATGTAGTCACTCTTCTGCGAATACTTTATAAAGGCTTACTGGATAGCGTCCATTAAGAATATAATTGTGACATTAGCTACTCAAGTCATAACTTAAGAGAAATGCTAAGAACATTTAAGTGTATGATTGTGACGTCGTAACTTAGGAGAACAGTTATGCATATTTAAGTGTATGATTGTGACGTCATATACACATTTCGTATCTTAGGAGAGATGCTTTGAATAAAATCATATAATAAAAGATTTTAACAGCATAAATTCGCGTAAGAGCAAAATTGGAATGAAATATAGTGACGTATGAGTGAATAGATTATGACATCATATACTTGCATGAAGAATAGGAACAAATCCATGTCATCTTTAAATAGTTACAAAATAAACGCCATAATCTGCTAATATTTACCATGAAATTGAACACACCGTATAACGGTGTTTTTTAAGTATGCGGAGCGCTCATAATGTAATGTGCTATTCTTTGTCAGTGTTACTCTATATCAATCTGTCACCTGTCCCATTCTTCTCTGAAGAATAGAATAGCAATGGCATGTGCCGACAATTGCCTCAGTCAAGTGAAAAAGCAGGCATACTAGCGCGTGCAGAGGAGACGGGTTAGGGAATGGTGAGTCACTAGCGAGAGAGAGAGAGAGAAAGAGAGAGAGAGAGAGAGAGAGAGAGAGAGAGGCCCTAGTACAGAACAAGCAAAATCCAATTTTAAAACTTTTTATTAATACTGACATCAATAACAATAAGACATATATCATTACAAAGATACGATTTTACGAAATAAAAACAAATAAGTCACAACATATTTTTCAAAAGTTACGATTGACGAAATAAAATAATTAATTAGGTGGCATCTTTTAAAAAGTCATATAAAATCAAGTAAGTAGGTGGAACCTTTAAAGGTATGAATTTACTTAAAGTTAACCATGTTTTAATATGTAAAAAATATGGTTAATTTAAAATAAAAAACAGACAAATAAGGTTCCATCTTCTTAATTATGTTTTTGAATTGATACTATTATTGCAGGTATATAACATGGTGGCAGCTACTTTATTAATACGTGTGTAGAGAAAATATTAATCATAGTTATGGTGATAACAGCCGTTTTTCACATATTACATCCACAATGTACCTATACTATTCCGTCATACACATGTGGTACAGTTCAGTACAATGTTCATATATATTGTGATGGATGGCAAGTTGAGCGCAATGTTCAGCTTCCTTCATTTCTAATAATGCTACCACATTTTACAGTTCAAAATTGTCAATTAGATTAAAGTTTGCATCAAAGCCTAAACAAGAATGTTCACCTAGACTCTGATGATTTACTAGACATCCATAACAATCCTGCACAGCCATCGATTGTATCTTCTCACTCGGCATGAGCGCGAATAATTACTGGCTGATCTTTTGCACATGATCCGTATGGCAATACTGGCGTGACTGACACATAGGTTTACACTACTGACACAGTTTGTCGGTATCATACGCAAGTTCATCATTGGCGAGATTTAGTTCATTATCACAAAAAAATTCATCGCAGTATTTAGCGTCCGAAGTAAGCGAGCCGAGATTAGACATCTTTATGGAATTGCTAGTTGATGGAATGTCACTCATGCTCTCTTTTATTTGTTCATGCCGTGAAAGCACTGACGGATTGCGCTAAACACTGTGTCACCGCTCACATCAGGAGGTACGTAAATGTTAGGTAGTGCCGCCAGCAAATTATTTGCATTCTGTTTCAATAATTTCCACTTGTCGTCTTGGAGGTATAAACCACAATGTGTGGGACGTGGTTCTACGTCGGAGCAGAAAAAGTAACATGTGTTAATACACGGAAATTCGTCACAGATAGAAATGCAAACATAATTGTCCAATGAATATGTAAATAGTATGCCTTCTTTTTTGCACACACGTTTTACCGCGTCTTCAACATCAGGTATGATTTGTAACAGCTGTTTAAATGCTACTATGCTGAGATATAAACTGCGCTTAGTAGGATCACCATCAGGATGAAACTGATGCAGATCGATGCACCAAAAGTTTGTGCTTTTCGTGAATTACCAAGATCACACCAAAATGTTGAGCGCTTTAAATATTTAAAGCAAGGATCAGACGCCATTATGGAGAACATATAATCATAGTGCGAAACTGCTGTATTTATAACTTGTTAGTGACAATAATGTATAGCTGCACATGTCTTAAACATCACCTGGCAAACAATACCGTACACACACAATGACATACAGAAATTTCCTCAATCAATGGCGTACAGAGGCACATGCCTGTTACAATGCCGTACATAGACACACTTAATTTGAACACATGGTGCACGTTTGTTCTATCAATAATGAACATATACACATGAACAATGTCACACCTTCTACTGCTCAACGCGCACTTATGAGCAATAATGCTGACTACCAACTTTTAATCATTATGTTCCTGTGAGCCACAGTACACTAAAGTCAATGGGTATTATCGCTGGATACACAAAGTATTTTGAAAGCTATCTGTCTGTAAGTTCATGTTATGTTAAACTGCCATCAACTTTCAGTCAAAATATTTTTGTGGGTGCGGTAATATAAGACCTGAAATATGATGTGAGCGATAACTAAGCATACATAAAGTTATGAATGAGAAAGGCAACGATTAATGTAATTTCGCAACAACAATACTCATGACCAATTACTATGTCTATCCCATATTCAGTTAATAAATCCTTGCTAATTTGAGACATAAGTATCATTCTTCCCGCATTAATTATACCATCTCCTAAAGCAAACCGCATGCTCCTCATAAACAATGCACGCATCTTATCCTTATCAGCATTACACAGACTAGCGACATACGTTATCATAGCGTGGGCGGTGAATGCGGCTTCGGCATCTATGGATAACCCTGACATTGTTTATGAACTGACTGATAAAGTACAATGTTGCTATTTATATTTATACTACGTTAGTGTAACCATATGGTACTGAAGATAAATCACCCAGTTTTTTGAAGACGGGTCTGAAAATCTTACTGCTATTGACTGAAAGAATTCAAAATTGAGACATGCGTCTGATGTTAGATTTGTAGCTTAGTAGTACGCTATAACTATCTGTAATTTCACCATTGTTTATAGTTTGATCAATGTATTTGTTCATTGTATCAAAATTAACTTGGTTTGATTATTCAGTATTAAGTGTTAAACCTTTACCCTTCGATACCTGTTTAACAATCGATGGGTCATCATGACGCTTCATTTCAAAACTATAGTGTTTTGGACTGAGTGCGCAAAAACTTGTTAACTTGTAGTTGGAGGGGATTTCACTCGTCCCAGAACCTAAATACCCACTTCATTCTTGAATGGTCAGCTCACCTTCATGGGTACTAAATACCACTGAATCCATATATGATAGGCTACACGGTGCCTGACTAAGGACAAGACTTCATACGGTTTTACTCGTCCATAACCTTCACGAAAGATGCAAGAATACAGTTGGTCTTTAATGGTGACTCGACATACTCATCTTTGACTGAATAGGAGGCCAATAGAAGACTATCATTCATGAATGTAATGGAACCTACAGTTTTACTTTTATCATTCAGAAGGGAGAGATTGTTGATATCATGCTATTCTTAGTATGATCACGAAGAGAAAATCGTCCCCACAAAATATTCAAATAGGATTTAACCCGGGGTTATTCAATATTTTTGCAGGGTCGACCTGTATTCCTTCATGTTTATAATAGTTAGCCACGTAATTCGCCTTTTCACTCTCACTACTGACACAATCAGTATAACCGCTACTTTCCTGTTTAATTTTCAAAAAAATGGTTGATGCATTCTGAAAATAACCCATTGTTGCTATGCTGCTCATATTGCGATGACGCGTGATAATGCCAAACTTCATACACTTTTTTTAATGACATAGCCGCAGTGTATAGCTAGCTATAACTCTGGAGTAGTCCATGTTCCACATAAACTGCGCTGTTCTTCTGTATGTTTACATGTGATAGATTGTAAATTTTTTGCGCATTCTGCACATAGTACAAACATAAGCCATGAATTTATTCTAGCAGGTAGCACAGGAAAGTAAAATCATGAGGTGGAAGGACTTTGCATTTAATAAGACCAAAGAAGTCATGCACCATCTTATCACTCAAGTCATTGCCTCTTAGTACCGTATATGACCTTTCTGGAAAACGACATTGTTTCATCACTGCCGGATACATGGAAACGCAGTATAAATATTCGAGCTTGTTATGCTCATCCGTTTCCATAAATAAACGAATTGGGGATGTACACCCACCGAATAGAGCTTCACATGGGGATATTGGGTGGGCTAAGTCCAATTTGGCAATAAAATCATTTAGTGCAGAGCAATCAGCAACTTGTTTCTTAAAGTCCCATTCCCACATAATTCTCACCATATATCCATGTGATTCAAATAAAGAAATGCGGAATTGAAGCGCAGAATATGCTTCTTCATATGTCTGATCACCATATGGTGTATATGGTGTATCATGCTTATCAACGCAACAATCAGACTCATGGCCATGAAATTTGCATCCTAAAAGCTTGAAAATAGTATTTTCAGTTGCATCAATTCCAACTACATAATGGCCGCATATTTTCTGTTTACCCCCATTTAGCGCATGCTGCTCTTAGTGAGAAATCAGGTAAAGTCTTATGCTGTCAGGTCGAAGCCATAAAGCATGATCGGCTGCATTACATGCACCCTCTAGCGTTATCCCTGTCACAAATGGATTTTGTCCATCCGTCGATTCAGAAAATAAAGTCTTAAATCTAGACATGGCTAAATGTAAGACAGTTACATCATCATTACAATATTCGATGAGATTTTTAGAGACATCGTAGTGCTCGTGTCTAGATATCTGTTCATTGTACCAGCGATCAAATTCAATCAATTCATTCACATTCATATTTTGTGGACAGAATATCTCCCTCTCGGGAAAGGGTATTACCATACCCCCAATATTGAGGCATGTTGAGCTGATGGGGAAATGTTCCCTTGTGAACAGGAAGATTAAAAGCATCGCCCACCTTATGTAATGAAAGAGGAAAAAAGTTAATGGAATCGATAAAACGTATATTACCTATATCAAATGAGAGAACTGTACGACCACACATGATACTATTTGTAGGTTTAAGATGTAGGTTAGCGGTTTTGCAAATGCATTGAAGGAGTAAAAGAGAATCATAGGCGCGAGTATTGTGCGTGATCACCAAGTAGTCAGACAAAAAATATTTTCTCTTTATATTTTTTAAGACATGCATAGCCTTGATGCGTGTCAGCCAGCTAACGAACTGATCCACTGCGGCTACACCGTAAAAGTGAACATATCCATAATTCTCACCTTGGTGACATGTAGAGCAATCATCTTCGAGTGGTTGCTTGAAGCATGCATCACAACATACGTTGGCTACCACGAGATTAACTTTATGCTATGCAAGAATATTAGTATTGCTACTGTCGATAGGCGATAAATATGTTTCTGTATCATAAATATTTTATTTTTGAAAATCTTCCTAAATACAAATGTCAGCATCCTTACGCATAGAATGCTTAAGCATGCATCGAATCCGAGTTTGACGAATTAATCAAAATACGAATGGTATTGTTAACTAGACGAATATTCATCATCTTAATCCGGATTGCACTGGATTGTTCTGGCAAATATTGCCCTATGAAAAAGTTTCAGAATATGATTTAATTGGTCAGAGTTTAGGGATAGCCAATCAAATACAAGGGATAGTTTTCGTAATAATTATTTATAAGCATGTTCCTGTGCTTGATTCATTCTGTATAAGACACTCACACAGTATGTGATTTTCCTAAAATCAGGCACTATTAGAGCTGTTTTAGTATTAATTTGTTAGATTATCAGTATTAATTCAATCAATTGTCGACATTAATCTGTGAATATTTATATAAGATATTAAGTAATTTATTCAACTTTACAAATTGATTTACATGTTTAATAAATCTATATCCGTTATTGTTATTAGTAGCCACATTGGTTCTTGAATAAGAAGTTATTATTCTGTGTAAAGAGAAAGGCGACCTTTCTCCCAAATCTGAATCTTCAAGTCATCGGGGCCCAGTCTTGACCAGTTAATCTCAGACTTCATCTGACGTCTAAAGTAAGTTAAAGACACTTCCAATTTCTTCAACATGACACTATGGAGGGTTAAGAATGCACCATGTTTCTGGAAATAATACTTGTGTTCTTCTGATGTATCTACGCAAAATCAGGCAAAAATTCAAACATCGCAACATTTCTCAGAGTAATGTGGCTAGAAATTTCGACACAGCGTTAATTAAATTTGCAGTCATCAGAATTGCATACAGTTTAGAGTCGAGAGGAGATGTCTCACAACATATCCTGTTTTTTATCAGGGATTTATTACATGGCCATTGCTGTTCCCTTTGCCTTTAGTGTACTAAATGTCTGCTGAATGAGACAATTGACATTAAACAAATGTTGTCAATTAATTTTATTAAACATGGCACCCAAAGGACAGTATAACGGTATAGCATAAACAGATCCCCTCCCTTTATTGCTCCATGATAGCTTTAAACATAGATTCAGTAGGCGTGCGTATGTGTAACCCATGTATTAGAGCTTGATGAAACACACCTTGTTTGACAAGGTAAAGGTGAAAATGTGTGGACTAAATCTTGTATGATCTTTCAATTTTCAAGACCATGTTTCTAATTATATTACTAGTAGGATAATTATGAATTTAGCGAATGCATTGTTATGATTTGAGAGAAGAGAAAAATGTTCTGGCATCAGATTGCAACCTTTACCCTTTAAATGACCTTTGGATTATGTAGAAAATTACCATTAATGCTTAACACATATTTGATTTAATTTAAGAAAGACACTATATAACTGTATATCATTGTAATCACATTTTGCTAAAGCATGTGAGATTTCAACGATGCACATTTGCAGAGTATCAAAGTACAAGTAAATCATATAGCATAATTAAAAAATAAAAATGAAGTAAGATCGTACTTGCTAGTAGCAGAAAATTCTGAACATTCTGTGAATCTTATGATAAGTTAACAGATACAATCAGCCCGATCTTTCAATGATAACTCATACTTAAGCTAGCAGGTCAATAGGCATTTTTCTTTCATGCATACATGCTGCTGCTTAATGATCATGTTTTGAAGGTGCCAGAGTTGGACGTTAACTATATTGCTTTGTGCAGAGTGGGAGGAGAGATAGCGAGGGAGAGAGGGAGAGAGAAAGTGCGAGAGAGAGAGAGAACGAGAGAGAGAGAGAGAGAGAGAGAGAGAGAGAGAGAGAGAGAGAGAGAGAGAGAGACACACAGGGCTCTTCCAATACAAAATCTTAGAGTTCTACATTACAAATTAACTAAAGTAAAAGCATATTTTGTCGTTAATAACCATATCATGATCTATTATTATATGATTCTCATATTTTAACCTGACAAGCATTTGCTTTGTGAGGGATTTCCATTAAGCAACCGACGACCTTACAATATTTCATTGATATTTTTGTAACATTATCTATGAAATAGCGAATCAAGTTTGCATTTTCAATGGACTAATTCATATTAAGGTCAGACCACGTCCGCCCACCCCTCTCCCCTACCCACCCACCCACACGCACTCACGCACACACGCAAGCACGCACACACGCACATACACATATAACACCATAACAATGCGATTTAATATTCTTTTTGCTATAACATTGTTTTATGTACTTGGTAGATATTGCCAATTTAACTACACAGGTAAGAAGTTAAATATGAAATTGTAAAGTTGCCAAATCCTCACAATTCGGGCATTTCCATGACAGACTTCTTCCAGTTTCGTGACTGATATATATATATATATATATATATATATAATTTTGAATATGACGTCAACTATTAAGTGATGTAATTGATTTTAGCGTCAGCTACTTGAGTAACAGATCAGATCCCTCCATTGTAACATATGCCCATGCATATATTGCTCTCACGGCCTATTCCTCGATTCTATTCATTGTTTATATTTCTATTTCAAACATTATGCATGCCTACTCTAATCCTTCATTTCACCTGATTGTGGTATTAGTAACACCAGGATATATGCCTATATTGTCACCCTAATCAATATTTCCATTTTCTTGGGTCACCGTACATACACTTCCCTCCATTGTGTGTACATTGATATCCTCGATATCTACGTCTGCATTGTACCCAGTGTCTACATTGCCGGTGCTTCTATTTTCACCATGGTATATGCCACTATTGTCCCCATTGTACGTGACTATGTTATTTGTGCCTTTGTCGGCCACATTGCATCCATTTTGTACTGCTGTTCCCTGTACATCTAGCTCTAGATATTCACACATCCTTCCCAAATATGACAATAAATACTCTGAAACGTTGTTAAATGTAGGTCTTTCCTCTGCTGTATTGTTCCAGCAACTACACATGAGATTGTAGCTGAAATATAAACAAACAAAAAATTACACGTAAAATAGAATAACACTATGCAGGGTACATTTTGTTTAGTCTAGAAAATCTCTGTATGAAAGTTGATGACTGTTGTGATGTGTATGCATATGAATATACGATGGCAATGGCAAAATAATGTTTCAAATCAATTCCAAAACGCATTCACAGCAGTGCACGCACGCATGCGCACATGCGAGAATTCCTTCTGCCATTGTGCTCATAATCACAAAAGTCAGATCCATTTCGAACTATGTTATGTCTATTTCTAGCTAAGCTTCGCCCACTTTGTGTGCTGGAATGGACGAAAACGGCTTTAGCTATGCCTCGCCCATCTATAGCTATGGCCCACGCACGCTTTGCCTTTGTTGGGATCATTTGATCCCTGCACTTTCTGAATCTCAATTGCCAGGAAACTATATATGTTAGCTGTTGAATATTTTGAAACTAATTTGACTCATTCAAATTAGTTTCAAAATATTCAACAGAATGTTTATTAAATAGTAAAGACACACAATTCGTACAGCAATGCTTACTCCGTCATCAATTAAGTGTTCGTGCCGAACTTAGTCATGCCATTCATGACGTATTTCATTATGACGTCAGCATACACGTCATGTAGTTCACAATTAGGAACATATACTTACATCTCATCTGCACAGTTCATTGGTTTTCCCAGCCTCACGCCTGTTTCTAGATTCTTAAGCATAACATTATTATTCAGTTCTGGGTAAGGTATGCGCCCCAGTGATAGAACCTCCCACATCGTAACACTGAATGACCACTGTAAATACGAAAATGCAGTCTACATGATGTATCCGAACCTCAAACTATAAACTCCCTTGCTAGCAATAATTAAAAAGCTATGTAGCATGTTACTATCAGAATTTATACCAAACAACCCTATGGAAAACATATATACTAAGGCAAATGACCCTGACAAGCTATCTTATTCAACTCCAACTACGAATCACTCAATCAATCAATCAATCAATCAATCAATCAATCAATCAATCAATCAATCAGTCAATCGGTTTATTGACATATCAAACACAATGGAATACGCCATGGTGCACACATTTAACAGCATATTACAAAGCTGTGTATATGAGTTGGGATTGGTGGTATTTTAAGCCTATCTACTTCAATTTGTAAGGTGTGTGCACTTATCCTAAGTTTTGTAAAGTTTCTGCATTTTGTGATATTCGTTTGGTTTGAATATTTTATAGCATCTCAGTTTAAAGCCAGAGTTAGAGGTTAATGTTCTGTCAATGTTAATGTAGTTTCGTCAATTATCAACATACTTTTCATGTACATTATTTTATGTTTATATTTTGAACCCTGGTCATGGCAGACTTCAAAACAGTCAAAGGACTGTCATAGGTTACGTATATAAGTAGTCCGGTTGTTAGTTTTACTATGCATGGAATGGCAGGAAATGTAGGCCTAGTACGCCAGAGATGCTGGGTCTTGACCTAAATGTCTCAGCCAATATTTGGCAAATCTCGATATAAGAGTAACCAATAAAGGGTACTGCTCCAGCTCCCCTCTTACTGCTGCATTAGTAGTTTTTTTGTTGACCCCGAAAAGGTATTTGCAAAAGTTCAGTAATACACCAGGTATTTTCTCAGCAAGACTGGCCAGATCGTACTCATTTAGGCCATTTATAAAGGGAGACCAACTCTCCCTACAGTAGCTAAGAATAGGCATAATTAGAGACTGAAACAGTATAAATGCATTGCTGACATTGATGACTTTAAGCTTAAAAAGATCTTTAGAAGCTTGATCCCTAAATCTTCCGCAAGCTGCTTTAAACCTACCTGACGGAGACAATACAATTCCAAGATAACAGTCAGACTGGACAACTCAATTGCTGTGGATTTATAAGTGAAGTTGAATCTTTTGAATAGACACCCACTCTTACTAAAGATGGTAATTTTAGTTTTGGAAAGGTTGATTGTTGGATTCCATTTATCGCAGTAAGCATCCGGATTATGTAATGGCCGCTGCATACCAGCTGAGGTTTGGTATACAATAGTGAGATCATCGATATTACCAATATATGATAATAATAAAATGCTGATAGCTTGATGAATAAGAGAGACGAATTAGATTCGCTAGTTAGTGAAAGGACCACTGCCATCATCTTTATTACAGAAGTCTTCCCAAAGAATACAGATTCAAATAATATGTAACCGAATTACAAGTCCAAAATTATGATTTATTAGTCAACAGTGGTCCACATATGCCCAGGAAATCTAGCCATATTTTTCACTCAACTTGGAACAAATTGCAGCACAATATTTTTACCACAGTGCATTTCTATGAGGTCACCAGAACACCATACTAAAAGTCCCTAAGAAATCCCTCATGAGGAACTATGCCTAATTTGCATAAATCCAATATGGCCGCCAAATATTGCTATTTTTCCATATTTCTGCTCTCAAACAACATATTTGGGCAATATAAAATCTTAAAATAGGGTTTGTGGACACCAGCTTGCATGTGCAACATAGTAAAATAGGATTGGATGTAAAATTCATTTGAATACACCCAAGATGGTCAATAAATAGCAATATTTTACCATAAATTCATGTAATCAGATGGTATAATGTATCTATCTATCTATCTATCTATCTATCTATCTATCTATCTATCTATCTATCTATCTATCTATCTATTTAAGGATAAATTAATGAGCAGGTGGCTGGATAGCTGAATGGGTCGATTAATTGATGATTGGATGTATTGGTGGGTGAGTATTACCTATGAAGTAATCAAATAGATGACAGCGCTACTTTAGTGATCTTCTCTGATGAGGCTAATGTGTTGCTGCGAAATATCCTCCAAAAGGACGATCATGTTAACCATGATCTTCAGTGAAATCTGGCAGCTCCGGGTTGGTACAACTTGTTGCACGGCATTCTCTACAGACAGCAGGGCAGGGCAGCCCTGTTATAGTTCTGACGGAGCAGCAGACTTGTTGGTCTGTATTGGCAGGTATCTTCCATCACCCGTGTGCCATCCACACTCTTCTGGCTTCATATTGCCACCTGTCCCTTTCCATTTCGTCATCTGATAGTATATATCGAGACAGTGGTATTTTGCAGCAGCAGAGGATGGTGGTAGAGTTTGCGGGTCAACTTGTGATGTGATCTTAGACACTTTATCAAGAAACAGCCTATATCGTAAACTATCCAATCCTTCCTCTTTTGCACCACCACATCATAGAGATACCAGTGCTTTTTCTCCAGCTGCCATGATGTCCTTTTTAGCCACTTGTCCTTTTTCACTAGACAACTTAGCTTGCTGGCAGAACAGGAAATCACTCTTTATCGTCTTCAGCGCCAAACCCTTTCCCAATCCAAACAAGCGAGATGTTGTATCACAGCCCAGAATTGCATGGATAAAGAGGACATTGTCACATATATCAGGACCAAGAATCGCTTTAGCTCGCTTTATGCACCATTTCCTCTTCTTCTTCGAAGCTTTCTTGGGCTCTGCTGCTAAGAAACAATACATGTGCGTCCATTTCAGCATGATGCAGTAGGAGAACCAGAATGTCTGTGCCATCCCCTCTAAGAACTTTGTCTTTGTTTCTGGAAGATGCTACAGCTGTTTGAATAATGAGCATATCAGCATCATTTTATGCATGAGCTATGTTGCACCCAGCCCGCTCTAGTTTGTCACATAGAAAATGTATGAAGTGCTGTTTGATTATCTTATTGTTCAGGAATTCATCCTTTTTGTATTGGATGGTCATCATACCAGTGAAGTGCACTATCACGCCTTCACACGTCCCCGTTCTTCTCATGTGAGTTACGTCTTTGGTTGTCGGTGTCATCATTGCAGTCATCGAAGACAAACGCAGCAGAACCATATTTCTGTGTCACATATTTAACATACAACTGACTCACACTGTCATACGTGGAACCTCTAGGCCATGGTAGGCGATGGAGTAGAACACCACCATCAAGGATATACTGAATATTTTCATTGGGTTCTCGCTGTTCCCCTTTCATGGCTTTCCACAGAGTATCAGCAAGTGTTGCTTTATTGGCCTGTAGGTGAAGAGAGGCTGATTCAACTAGTGCAGGTGGGCGACTACAGAGTTAATATTTGAACAGTGATGGTAGATCTTTCCAACACTCACCAACAGTTATCAGTCTCTGAAATATCAACTGTGGATCGACCTTCCCAGATTTTCCTTTTATCTTGACAACATATCTTGAACCAAGTGTCAGTGCTCTATCTACTTTACGGAAGGTGAACTCTTCCACAGATTTCCCTTCCATGGAGGCTAGATCTTTTCTCCAATATCTCTTGATCTTTCAACATTGATTCCTTCCTGGACTGTCATGCCATTAGCAACATGAAACAGTGATGTATTCCCAATGAATGGGTCTCTCTCTCTCTCTCTCTCTCTCCCTATCTCTCTCTCCCTAAGATCAATAGGGTCACTGCCATCTCTAGCCTGTCTAGCTTCTGATGTGCCCTTGCGCTTGTCACTGGTTTCATATGAGACACCGCTAAGATTCTGCATGGTCTCATTGATGGTTGCGCATGCTGGCATTGAAAGGACCCACACTAACCGCTGAGTCTCTGCCATTCCTTTTCCTCTTGCCAAACCCCCATGTGTCTTGACACTTCTCATTAGTACCTGCTCAATAATGTGATCTGTTGAGAGTCCTGCCCAATATCTGTCACTGCGCCTCACCACATGGTATTCTTCCTCAAATTTCTGGTGGACATCTGGATTCGTTTCTTGAAGACGATGCATCAGTTGCAGGTAAATGTATGCAGATTTCGCATATAGTGTGTATCCAGATGCCACACCATACCGTAACATTTCCAGGACTGCTTGAATGTGTAATCTCGAGTTGCCTGTCCGCTCCGCTTTGAGAAAGTTTTTCAGGATGTCTACCATGTTCAAATTTTGTAGTACTGTCCACATAGTCATCATTTCCTTATACTTATTTAGTTTACTTTGAATTCTCAATAATACCTCTGCTGAACAAACCTCTTCCACAGACATTCATAAGATACTGCACCCTCATACAGTTATGTTGCTGCTGTTAAGCCCGTTGTGACAATATATTGTTTAACCTGCATCCCTATTGAATCTATCTCAGGACTATCATTGGTTATCTCAACACCGGTGTTCTCTACTGTCTCTTTGATTGGTACAGGCACACTGCATGCATTGGCCACAAAAATTGTGTTCAGTGCAGCATCTATCAGCATGTGATCACGCATTGCTGTGGACACAGTCTTGTCAGTCAGCATATGGCTCAGTGTTACTAGCATACACGATCTCAAGTAGTTCTTGCAGTCCCGAGCCTGACATAAGGTGCCAAATGCTCCTCAGGAAGCACATCTCCATGTGGAATCCTCCGAGTCTGAGAACAATGTGCGTGAGATCACTGTCAACTGGCAGAAACAGAGTAATTGTTAAGACTTTCCAGTATAATGGTTGGTCGAATCTGAGTAGGGGTGTGACATTATATTGCCTATCCTGAGAGGAAACAAACCTTAGCGTAGAGTAGATACAGGATGGATCGCTTGGATCAATGTCAGTCATTGGGAGGAACATGGGCATGTGAAGAATTAGGGAGGTCTTCAATAGAACATCTTATTGTGATGTAGGATCTTCTACTGCCATGTGCACAATCGATAGATAGGTGAGAGGTGGGATTGATGGAGGGATCTTAAAATACTCAATGTTTATCCAGCCAACTACAGCAATATCTGAAGCTGTCACCTGCACCTTGGGAATAGGTTTACTCTGGATTTGTATTCGTGGTGTAACAGCAGCTATTATGCCCATCCCATGGAATGTCCCTATCCCATCGATGGTTGCTACATTATGATCAACATTGTCTGCACAATATTGAATATAATGTTCGTATGTATATCCAGGTATTTCAGACCCCTGTTCAACTGCCGCACTTGGTTAAAATCTTTTTACCTTAGCATAGGAACATGAGAAACCATGTACATTAAGTGTGTCTACCAGAAACCGTGATGCGAAATGATGGTGCATCTGGACCCATAGGCCCAACTGATGTGGCGCTAGTATGGTCCTCGGTCGCATTGCTTGCATGACAAACTGTCCAATCGATGCAAACTTTACATCTACATTTTTACCAGCAAACATAGTCTTCAAAAGTACGTGCAGTGTCTTAGGAATATAATTCACAGCAGAGTCAGCATTTGCCATATCGTCTATGACTGGGTAGGTGTCATATGGAACAACAATGGATTTGACATCACTTGCAATGAGTTTTGCTGCTGTTTTGATAATACGACGCTTTTCGTCTTCGGAATTGTCAGGTTTCTGTTGTTTATGGAATGCATAGAGGATAGAACTGGCTGTGTCTCGCAATGTGACCACAATAGCAACAGCAGTTGCAGTAACAACAGCAACAGCAGCAGCAGCAAACAACAACAACAACAACAACAACAACAACAACAACAGCAGCAGTAGTAGTAGCAGCAGCAGCAGCAGCAGCAACAACAACAACAGCAGCAGCAACAACAACAACAACAACAACAACAACAACAATAGTACATGCAGCTTGGCAAGTTATAGAGTTAAAACCATATCAAAAATTCATTTTAGATCAATAAAATATACTATCTGATTACATGAATTTAATGGAGTAATAGATATTGCTATTTATTCATCTTGGGTGTATTCAAATGCATTTTTACATCCAAACCTATTTTACCATATTCCACATGCATGCTGGTGTCTAGAAATCCTATTCTAGAATTTTAAATTACCCTAATATGTTATCTAGAGCAAAGATATGGCAAAATACCGATATTTGGCGGCCATATTGGATTTATGCAAACTAGGCATATTGCCCCATGATGGATTTCTTAGGACTTTTAGTATGCTGTTCTGGTGACCTTATAGAATTGCACAGTGGTAAAAAAAATTGTGTTGGAATTTGTTCCAAGTAAAAACTTTATTTTGCCTGGACTTGTAGAGGAGTTGCCATTTACAGCCACACATCATTAAAAGCCCAAAGGTGCCAAACATTGAAACATGACAATTTTGATGAATCGGTATAGTGCTCATGGACAAAGCAAACACAAAAAGACATTGATTGGTTATATATATATATATATATATATATATATATATATATATATATATAGAGAGAGAGAGAGAGAGAGAGAGAGAGAGAGAGAGAGACAAACTCAAATAAGACCCACAACAATAATCTCCTAAACTTAATAGATACCGTTAAGAATGAAAAGGCCGACCACATTTTACTAATGGCTGATCGCTTCAAAAGCAAAGAGCATCGCCGGTATAATAAATATGACATTTTCATTTATTAATTTAAACAACATCATGTTATTATATAAATCACTGGTAACGCATATCTTAGAATACTGCAAATGCATATGGTCTCCAAGGTATACAAAAAACAATCGCAGATGCTTGAAAATGTCCAGCACCAGCTATAAAACTAATATCACATTTAAGAAATCACAGCTATGCTGAAAGGCTGAGGGAACTTAACCGTATGTTGTATAGGCGACTCAGAGGTAACTTGATTGAGTCATACGAAATCTTTCAAGAAGAATATAATATAAACAAACATTAATTTTTCAACCCTTCTCAAAATAAACAAACACGAGGCCACAGTTTAAAAAAACTCACTATCAAACGCAGCAACAAAGAAATTAGAAATTACTTTTTTCTCAAACAGGGTGGAATTCACTCTCCAGTGTGTAGTCGAGGCACTCACCCTAGACACATTTACGAAAGGGCTGGATCACACTATAAGGAAATATTGTTTTAAATTTTGATTGATTACACTAATCCTAGGACAATAACAAGCCTACGGCTTATGCGTCGTACCATGCTGCTGCTGCTGCTGCTGCTGCTGCTGCTGCTGCTGCTGCTGCTGATGATGATGATGATGATGATGATGATGATTATGATGATGATTATGATCATGATCATGATCATGATTATATATCCTCATTAACTTTCTCTAAAACACAATTATAATATTTCTACATTTAGCAGCAACAGCGCCCAATCAAATTAGTTTCAAAATATTCAACACCATCTTTCTTAAATAGTAAAGATGTACAATTCGTACAACAACACTTAGTTCATCATCAATCACGCGTACGTGACGAACTTATCTACGCCATTCATTCATCACGCCCTTGCACAAATCAGTACTTACCATATCCGAGTGAGATGTGAAGACGCCGTACCGAAGACTCTCCAATGGCATCCATTTGACAGGAAGCATTTTCTGTTCATCTTGTCTATAGTATGAGCTTGTGTATACATCTCGACTGAGACCAAAATCAGCAACCTTCACTACAAGGTTAGTGTCTACCCTTTAAGAATGGCAAATAGCACAATCGAACGATACATGCATAGCTGTATCCCACCCATTTCTAACTAAGCTCCACTCAGTATGTTCGTTTGAATAGAATTTAAAGATTTGAATTATGAATTCCCAGAATCTAACTTTCAAGGTAACTATTCAGGTAAGCTGGGAAATATTTTGAACTACTTTGACCCGGAGCTGTTGCTGAATATGTCAGCAACAACTCCCAGTCAAATTAGTTTAAAAATATTCAATATTATGTGTATTAAATTGTAAATTTACCAAAGGCATACAATTCATATGCGTACTATCGGAGTTTCTTCCCTTTCATGACAGACTTACGTCATTTGATTGTGACGTCAGCTAACAAGTGATATATTTTGATTATGACATCATATGCTTGATTGAGAGATCTGTACTACAAATTCATGATCGCTATACATGCAGGCATTGTAGGGATGTAGAAGAAAGCAATGGTGATTGCCCTTTGAGTAGTGTAGTGAAGGGTTCTGTGTGTTAATATTAAACTACCATAAATTATCACTAAGCATGCACTTTCTACTTAAACATAGGTAATTAAGAAAGCAAAACGTAATTATGGACATGCTTTCAGATCTACACTGTTCCAAGCACAGTGTCTGTGCCTGCAATTTTAGACGCCGTTGTTGCTCTTAGTTAATGTCCATTATGCTGAATTTATATCTACACGAAGAAACACATGACGTCATGAATGACGTCGATAAGTACATCATGAACGCATATTTGAAGACGGTCTATGTGTTGTTGTACAAATTGTTTGCTTTTACTATTTAATCAATATTCTGTTGAATATTTTGAAACTAATTTGACTGGGCGCTGTTGCTGCCATAGGCAGCAACAGCACCCAATCAAATTGGTTACAAAATATTCAACAGCTTCCCTGTTAAGTTTTCAGGAAATTGATAGCTAGGGCATTTGGGGATCGATCAATCCTAACACGGTGAGGTGTGGGTGGAACTTAGCTAGTGATGGGCGGCGCATAGCTAAAAATGGAAAGGTGAATTGTCTGTAGCTAGATCCCGGTGCATACTTATGTTTATTTATACATTGTGTTGTTACAAACCAACAGGTCTCTGTAGAAACGCTTATACAAAGCTTTGCAGCATAGTATTAGTGAATAAATACATACATGCAATTTCTAGCAGCTAGGTCCCGGTGTATAAACTTCAGGCCAGAGAGATACTCCATGCCTCTCGCGATGTGGAGACAGAATAGCAACAGCTGCTTCTCATCAGGAATCTATTAAAATGGATATAACCAGTATTAACTTCAGATTCGAGGTTAAATGTAATGAATAATGACATGTGTAGATGCATGACTTGGTGAGTATTGCATATGCGGTGATGGAAATATAGACATCATCATCATCATCATCATCAGCAGCAGCAGCAGCAGCAGCAGGAGCAGAAACAACAACAGTAGCTACAGCAGCAGCAGCAGCAGCAGCAGCAGTAGTAGTAGTAGTAGTAGTAGTAGTAGTAGTAGTTAGTAGTAGTAGTAGTAATAGTAGTAGTAGTAGTAGTAGTAGTAGTAGTAGTAGTAGTAGTAGTAGTAGTAGTAGTAGTAGTAGTAGTAGTAGTAGTA
The DNA here is from genome assembly GCA_034401795.1 of Chaetoderma sp. LZ-2023a. Taxonomy (NCBI): domain Eukaryota; kingdom Metazoa; phylum Mollusca; class Caudofoveata; order Chaetodermatida; family Chaetodermatidae; genus Chaetoderma; species Chaetoderma sp. LZ-2023a. The sequence goes on along the minus strand of CM067362.1, from coordinate 39,155,579 downwards.
GTAGTAGTAGTAGTAGTAGTAGTTAGTATTAGTAGTAGTAGTAGTAGTAGTAGTAGTAGTAGTAGTAGTAGTAGTAGTAGTAGTAGCTGTTGTTGTTGTTGTTGTTGGTGTTGTTGTTGTTGTTGTTGCTGTTGTTGTTGTTGTTGTTTGCATTGGTGCTGTTGCTATATCGTACCTGAGTATCGATCTTCTGAAATATAAATCGTCTCAGATAAGAATTTAGGTCAGCATTTTCCATATAAGGCATGACCATCATCGAGAGTCCTTCACCCGGGTCAATGCAAACACCAATGATTGACATGACATGCATGTGATTAAAGTCTGCCATGATAACAGCCTCATCAACCAAGCCACGGATATCTGACCCTATGCAATTCACTGCATATGAAAACACAGGTTGCACAAATAAGTAGTATGTTCTCAAACACTAATCAGAAAATTTATTTTACACCAGCTGTATGGCAGCATATTCGCCACTCTGTGCTTATGGACTAAACTAATTTATATCTTTTTGTTAGGAATGCTCTAACGCCATGTTGCAGTAGTAACGCCATTTCATATTGCTGATCCAGATATATCATTGCGAAGGCATACTGCCATTATATGTAATACGGATACTTTATTGCTTTTTATGCCATTACGGCTAATCAGCACAGTACAGTTTACAGAACTTTATGAAAATAACATATTAACAAAACAAAAAACAAACAACCAAACAATATAGCAAAATACAGACTTAATCTCAAACAATTCATAGACCCTATAAGATCATATACCATGTGTCAATGCTGCGAAAATAAAGACGTAAATATTTTCAACCAACTTACCTGGAAGCCGTAGCTGAAAAGAGCAACACGGCGCAAGCAAACCATAAGGACTCCCGTCTAGGCCAACACTACACATCCCACGACATATACACATGCATTGCACAATTATAATTGTATATGCCTTGGATGAGCACCTATGAAATGATGCAAATTATTGGATCATACAAGAGCCCCCGTGAATCAAACCACGTCCAATGGAGACAGAAGGTTTCATCGCTAGAAGGGTCAAGATTAAGTCGGAACACCGAAAATAAAATATAAACGTATCTATATCTATATACATATGTACAGATGCATAGGATTAGGTCAGCGTGTATATGGTCATTTACGATGTTTGTTTAGAAGCTGCCCGAGGCGATGTAATATTTCTGAATTTTCGCAATTAATTAACCAAAAGAATTTATCGGCTTTTGTTAGATCTTCAAAAATGCTTCTATCATCATTGTATGCGTTACATTCTATAAGAAAATGAGTTTCATCTTCAATATGGCTTTATATGTCTACCATGTTGTTGCTGTCCTGTACATTCTCTAATAATGTATCTGCCACAAAGAACAGTGCCATATTATAGATTTCAGCACAGCTTGTATTATAGAGAAAATAGTCGTATTTGTGGAAATGTGTTTCTTTACCGATGTTTGTGGTGTCCGGATTATATTGTATTTGGAAGTTCATACCAAATGTGTTAATATATTCACCCGATAACATGTACAGCTGGCATGACTCGTCTACATTGAGTATACCAGTCTTCACTACAATCCTTCGTATGCACTGTATGTGTAGCAAGTGGCATAACGATCAACCTGCATTGATACTAGCTAATAGAAATCGGTAAATTGTTTTTTGCGATAGCACTGTCCACCACTGGTGTGTCAGGTGCATATTCACAATTGTGGATTGCGTGTAGTATTTGTAGTACTACCTGTACATTGAGATATTGAATTAATTTAGCTGACATCATTCTCATGTGTGATTGTAACAAACGGCTTTATAAAATCTATTTAATATGTCAATTCTTTTCCGCATACCAATGGCTTACACACAGTAATTTATTATATGTCTTTCTGTCAAAATGCATGCTGTCTTATATGTGAAGTATTGTAAATGCCATGTTTAATGTTAAAGTGATTGGCCCGATGCTTGGAGAAGCATACGCGTTGCTTTTACTAAATAGCTAAATTTTGGCTGACATGGCAATGTTTAAATGGAGGGATCGGAGCTGCTACTCAACTGTCTGACTTCATGATCAAATAAGTCACTTGTTAGATGACGTCACACTCAAAATGGGCCATCACGTATGTGTAAATAGTGCATCACGTATGGGTCAGATTTGTATGTCTTTGATTAATTAAAAATTTAATAAACATGTTAAATATTTTTGAAACTAAATTGACTGGGAGCTGTTGCAGTCATACAAAGAAACAACTCCAGTCAAATTAGTTTCTAACTATTCAACAGGTTACCTTGAAATATAGATTCGCGGAATTCAGGTTTCAAAGTTTGTAATTGAATTCAGCACACGTAGAAAGTGGGTAGAACTTAACTAGAATGCGGGTGGCATGGCTAAAATGTGACCCCCATATTATTATCCAATTTGGGATGTCTATGGAGTATGGTAATGGGAATACTTGTTTTATATACATCAATTGTTACTCAGCTACTGTCTATTATTAGTGATCTAATTGAACATAAAGTAATATCAAAAAGGTAAACTAAGGTACACAAAACTCATTGAAATATTGATAATTTTCAAAATTAACCTTATTATTTTGCGACACACTTTCAAAAAATCTAAAATTTGATAAATGTGCTTCATCATGTCAACAAGTCAAATATTTGCAATGTTTATATACAAGAATTAATACAGCTCGATTACAAGAGTCGATCATGTCACTTGCAATTTTAAGTGACATGATTGACGCTTGTAATTCATCTTGTGTTAATTATTGAGTATAAACACTATAAATGTTTTACTTGTTGAAATGGCGAATCGCATTTATGTGTGAAAGTTTGTCAAGAATAATACATGTATTATCATTGTCAACAGACGAATGCGAAATAATTTGATACATTGAGAAATAAGTCATTATATTTGGTACGTACCGTGTAAAGCTTTAATGGCAACCTGTTGTACATCACCAGCATATGAATAACGGCCTTTGTACACAATTCCAAATGCACCTAGAGTAAAAAATAATAATAGTTCAGATTAGGCCCCTATTGTTTTCTTATTGAATATTCTTTTTTCCTATTCTTGGTAAAATGCCCACCACGTCTCCTTCTACAGTTTTGATAAAGTATCTCAAATTCAAATGTTGCATGCATACTCACCTGTAAGAGAAGGTGTGGCCATGCTAGGTGCGTCCACCTGTATTTATGCATGAAATTGACAGTGGACCAATCAGCAGTACACCATGATCAAACATAGAAATTTAAGTCAGTGATTAGCTTATTCGACTACCAAAATTTACATATCAATATATGTGAAAACACAGATAATTATAATTATGCAGTATCTTTCTTCTTTTTATTATTCTCGGAACCAAACTGTGGATGACATCTACACTTTTGATCCAATTAACTCCAAACGTAGTCAACCTTTAGGGCCCATGGATGAATCAGTTGTTTGTATGACTTTTATTCTGGATTGGTCAAATCGTTTTTGTGAGACGTTACAAATACAAAAAATGTCCCAGGGGAATGTAAAGAAAATTGTCAGTATGGATATTTGAACTACGACTACGTTGACAGTTTTCATCGGATCATGGGCTTGATGGTATTCTTAGTGTCCCACAGATGGGTGCTACTTTTAGGGTCAATGATTAAAATTTCAAGTGTTTAGCAGAGATACTCGCATGAAGCCTGAGACGAGCAATGAGTATAGTATAAGCGAACGCATGGCATGTGTTAAGGGAAAGGTAACCAGTTTATTGTCAACGTCACCACTTTGATGAAATGATTGAACTGTGATTACGCCTACAGCTTTTATCCAATTGCCACGAAGTTTGACAGATTGTTGTCCTTGGTTCACAGAGAATCCTGCTAGCTTTGAAGACAAAGATCAAGTTAGTATTTTAATCTCAATGTCAACCGTACCAATTGTTCCGTTGTTTTCAGAACTGATCTCGACTCAACCACGCAATGTCAATGGGAATATTAAAAGATACATCATGACCAATCTTGGGGTCTGGCATCCCATTTTCGTCAAAATTACCAGTTTTCGGTTTGTTAGCAGAAATGTACTACCCTTGACCAAAAAGGATTTTTAAAATGTTCTGTCAATGTCAGTTTTGTCCAATCGACTTGAAACTTGAGCATTTTCTATGTGTTGTATTGACTTGATTTGGTATCAGTTTTTTCTTGGATCTGTCCAATTGTTCTGGGGAAATTTACTTTTTCATGGCAGGGGTATCACACATAAGAAATGTAAGAGAGCAATATTTGAACAGCATTTTCTCCTGGATGTCACTGCAGTGGATGATTTTCTGGATTCTAAGCACATTTATGTGGCGAAAAGATGTGAAATCTACATCACAGCCAAAGTCACGAAATTCTCACAGTAAGATTCTTTGTTGTGTTCGAATTTGAGTCAAATCGGATCAGCAGTTTTTAGGTACAGTGTGGACACACAAAAACCTAAGATAGACAGACAGACAGATGGACGGACGGACAGGTGAGCGGGCGGACGGACGGACGGACGGACGGACGGATGGACGGACGGACGGATGGACGGACAGACAGACAGGACGGCACCAATGGAGGAGTCCAGTTTTAGACATACCCCGCCCATCTCCAGCTAAGCTCCATCCACACTGCGCCGTGTTGGGATCGATCTCTCTGACTATCAATTTCCAGAAAACCAGGAAACAAATTTGTTTCAAACTATTCATTAGCATGTTTGTTAAATAGCAATGACATACAAATTCGTACAAAAGGCTTTATTTAGCCCGTCATCAATTATGTGTACATGATTAACTTAGTTACGTCATTCGTGTCATCATTGAGTGTGACGTCATCCTATACGTCACGTAGTTGATTATGACGGCATATGATGGATGGATAAACTGAAAACGTCCATTATTATAATCAGTGTGCAAAATGTGTGTATTATCAGTAATATATGACTCTAAATGACTAGTGGTATAAGATCAATGGTCACCAGATTCTAGTGCATTTGGTTTATATACCATCTGCTCAAACTACATTGTCCAGATCTGGACACGACTCACTGTTGTGTACATGCTGATCCATATTCTAACTTCAACAAAGTGTTTGGCAAAGAATGATATGAAGGGAGGCGATTACCGTAAAAAACATTCAGATATTCATTGTCTATAACATAAAGTTTCAACTAATTTGTTGAGTTGTAAAGATTGGGGATGGCATAGTTGACATTAATGAACAAATTGACAGCATTTATTGATGGGCTTTTCCAGTTTATCCATCCATCACATGACGTCATAATCAACTACGTGACGCGTAGGATGACATCATAATCAGTGTCATCATGAATATCGCAGATAAGCACGTCACGAACGCATAATTGAAGACGGACTAAGCCTTGTTGTATGAATTGTATGTCTACTATTTAACAGACATTCTGTTGAATATTTTGAATATTTTGAAACTAATTTGACTGGGCGCTGTTACTTTAGCAACTGCACCCCGTCAAAATTAGTTTCAAAATATTCAGCAGTTTACCTGGGCGGGGCACAGCTAAAGCTGGATAGTCCATTATTACAAAATGGAGCATAGAGAAACGGGCTGCAATGACTACATACGTTGTGCGTGTGTGCGTGCGTGTGTGCGTGCGTGTGTGCGAGCGTGAGTGTGTGCGTGGGGTGGGAGACGACATATGATGATAGTGTACTGACATGGATGGCTACAAGGCGACGCATTACAAAGAATCACTGTCTCATAACTAGAAAGCCAATGTCCTCTCGTGGGTGACATTCAAGGCAGCATCTGTCTTTAACAAACGTATTTCGATGGCCATTAGTGTAGCAATTAAACACAAATACGTTATACCTGTACTTGCTAGCATGGGAAGGCACAATAAGAGTCAACATTTTGTCAAGGAACAGAAAGATGATTAAGGAAAACAGTTGATTCCATTAAAATGATAGACATGCAGGAAAGAGGTCGGGACATGGTGAGGATATGATTAATTTGACACTTACTATCTAGTTTGTGCTAAGACTAATTCAGAGTTATGGTGCATATACGAAGTAACTATACATATGTTTCACTGTTTACGCAAAATATTAAAATAGAAAAATGTTTCAAGATATTCAGCAAGCATGAGGTTTAGTCATTTGTTTAAGGTTCTCTATATTAGATCGATTAACTGATGGCTATATACTGAAGTGTATTCAGTTCCCGATCATGGTGGCCATGTCTTCATATCACCGATACATTGCTTAGTTATTGAAATATGTGTTCTATGACATTTATACTTATCTTTGTAACATAAGTGCAGTGTAATGTTAGTTTACATCAAATTATGGTCATATATTTATATGTATTCAATGGAGGAAACGAGTTTTAGCTATGCCCCGCCCATCCCATCTCTAGCTAAGCGCCACCCACACCTCGCCCGTGTTGGGATAGATCTCTGAACTCAGTGACTATCAATTTCCAGAAAACTATACAGGTCAAATTAGTTTAAATATTTAACAACATGTTTATTAAATAGTAAAGAGCTACCATTCGTACAACAACGCGTGCCATCAATTAAGCGTTTGTGACGAACTTATCTACGCCATTTATGATGCCATTGATTATGACGTCAGCCTACACGTCACGTAGTTAATTATGACGCCATACGATCGATGGATAAACAAGTCCATGTCCTAATATTTACCTCGTCCTTGTATTTCTCCAATCTCCAGTGCTGCTCTTTGAAGTAGTAGGCCCCGGAGTCTATCCTGATACTCGGTCGGTAACATGGATGCTAAAATTGGACTCAGCTCTAGAATATCTAAAACAATACAATATTTCATTAATCTTTAACCCTTAAATGTCTAAATCTGATCGAGGATATCAAAATATATGCTTATTAAATGTTCATTTGAAGACCATGGGAAGACTATTTTGTTACCGAGGCAGGCATTTCAGTTGTAAATTTTCAAATATAGTCCTCTCTTGGCCGGCAAATGAACATTTCTCAAGACCACTACAGAGGCCGGTTGTTTAACGTCTTAGTCATGAAAGAGTTAATGTAGAACTGAACAGCTATGGTCGCATAGTTTAAATATCAGCACAGTGACACCCACGTGACTGTTCATTTGCTAAACATATATGAATTCTGAATATATCGCTGATACAACTAAACAAGACGACACAGACTTGCATCATTCTAGTGTTTCGCTGCAAGGAAAATTAGTTTAAGCTTTTAGCATATGTTTACAGAATAGGAAGAAAAAGTTAACATTCACAGATAATGGATATATAGGTAAATTAACATGCACACGCCATCAAAAAGGATAAGATGAGGAATAATGAATGACCCACGTGTTAGCCTCACCCATTTCTAGCTAAACTCCGTCCGTCCACGCTTTGCAGGTGTTGGGATTGATAGAAATATGAAATTCCAGAATTCCAATATCAAGCCTAATCGGGGTAACTATATTGGTAAGCTGTTGAATATTTTGAAACCAGTTTGACTGGGTGTTGTTGCTGCCATAGGTAGCAACAAGGCCCATTCAAATTTATTTCAAAATATTCAACAAAATGTTTATTAAATATTAAAGTCATACAATTCGTACAACTGACGGACTATTGAATGTGCCTGAGGGACTTAGATACGCCAGGCATTATGCATTTTGAATGTGACGTCAGCATACGTGTGACGTAATTGATTATGACGTCACATAGCTAACTTACAGATTCTTCCATCTCCTACCTGATTTGTTTCTTTCATTAGCTTGGGATAAGTTATGCTTTCGCACTCTGCAAATGATACCTGTGCTTACGCACAATGCCACAGCAGCAACAGGAATGACGATGTATAACGTGATATCGTAATCTGCAAAATAAACAAAAACTGATATAATTTAACCCCTCTTGTGTCAACAGCGCCTCAACGCGCTCAAAATACTCCTTGATATATCTAATAAACATTTTGATTGTACATAATTTTCAAGATATTTTAATTTTAGAAGACTATTTTTGTAAATTTACCACTAATTTTCTTCCGCCGGCTTGGCAATTAAAGAAGTAATGGTAAAGAAAACTAAAGTTTTTACTTAGCCAGCGTCTATCTGCAGGCTGAGAGAAGACTATTTTTGAAAAGTTTACCACTAGAATGACTGGCTCGGTTACCGAGCCAGTCATTCTAGTGGTAAATATTAAAAAATACTCTTCTCTAGGCCTTTCAAATAGCCATGACTGAAGACCACTGCAAAGATGTTTTGGTCAATTTGACAGCTAAAGGGTTAAGTTGACACAAGAGGAGTTAAGGGCAATCGATTTGCAAAAAACCCCTTTAACCCTTTCGTGGCGAAACCAGCCAAAACCGGCCTCTGTAGTCGTTTTGAGTAATGCCCATTTACAGGCCAAGATAAGACTATTTTTGAAATTTTACCACTGAAATGACTGATTCGGTAACCGAGCCAGTTATTACAGTGGTCAATTTTCAAAAATAGTCTTCTCTTGGCCTGTAAATGGACATTCAACAAGTAAATAATTTAATTTTTCGAAGATATTTAGTCATTAAAGGTTTAAACATGTTAACATGTGTTTCCCAGTTGCTCTACATGGTCTGTTACACCTCTGACCCACACGGCAGAATTGACATTCTAAACAGCATGTTCAAAGCGCAGTCATGACATGTTCTGCTAGTGAGACAACTTGATCAAATAGATCATTTTATTAAAGAGTCAATAGGAAATATGTTTCCAAAGCCACCAATCAGGTCATTGAGCCAAATATTGACGTTACCCGGGTCACCCTATTTGCTCCAAGACATGTCTGTAGCAGTTGGCCATTTTTTGCCTTTTCACTCAGACACACAATATGCAATACATCTTTATTTAAAACTTTAATGAACAAATTTGGCTAAGAACATCTAAATGCTTCCTTATTGAATGCCCATTTGCATGCCAAGAAAAAATTATTTTTGAAAATTTACGACTAGAATAACTTACTCTGTTACCGAGCCAGTAGTTCTAATGACAGATCTTCAAAAATAGTCTTCATTTGGCCTGCAAATGGACATTTCTCAAGACCACTGCAGAGACCATGTTTTGACGGCTTCGTCATGAAAGGGTTAAAAGTGTAAGATATATTGCGTTGAAAAAGGCAACAACAGTTTCTAGTAGAACTATTTTCAAAAATATTAAACTGCTTATCTGTTCACTGAAACTGTGTCTTCAAGAATCAAAAGCTACACAAAAACCAATTCAAAAGCAAAATAATATTTTTGTGTATTAATAGATCACGACATAGCTTCTTTGCCACTTAAGATGCAGCAGTTTCTTGGAGTTTGGAGAGCCCATATATTCACCTGAACAATGGGGTGGGATGTTCATTCCAGGACCATCCCAGGGCCACCCCATTTCCATGTTCACGTATGTCACTGGGGATAAGACTGGGCCAATACCGGGCCAATGCTCCGCAGAAATTTTACTAAATAGTAAAGCCATACAATTCATACAACAATGCTTAGTCCGTCATCAATTAAGCGTTCGTGATAAACTTGTCTACGCCATTCATGACGCAATCGATCATGACGTCATCCTACACGCCACGTAGTTAATTATGATGTCATATGAATGATGGATAAACTGGAATCCTCCACTGAGAGATGCATATAGAACTATGCCACGCCCATTTCTAGCTACGCCCCATCCAATGTGTACACGCGTTGGAACTGATTTGAACAATAGATTTCCAAAATCTAAACTTCAAGGAAACCATAAGCTGCTGAATACTTTGAAACTAATTGGACTGGAAGGTTGCTGCCTATGCAGGTTCCAGTTATATTAGTTTCGATATATTTAACAAAATGTTTATTAAATTGTAAATTAAAAACAAGACATACAATTCATACATTTTCTTGATGGACCATTGCAGATTTCGCGACGGACACACGACACTTTGATTGTGACGTCAACTAGCACGTGATGTATTTGATGCTGACATTAGCTTCGCGAGTGACTGATCGGATCCATCCACCGGTACTAGAAAATGTTATGTTTGAAAACTGTCTTCAACGTCCATAGCGTTATATAGGGAATCTTAGCTACTTCAGCGCGCATGCAATAAACAATTATTAATTAACTTTTTTTTATATTGCAGATATTACGATAATATTATTCATAGGATGGTAGTTTTCGTTCATACCTTTAGCATTGAATTTCTCAACAGGAATGTCTGTATCGGTCACATCATCGACGATAGTCGTGACTGTAAATGTATTCAAATTATAATGCATTACATAAAACAAAGACAAATTTGTTAATACCCATTTATCAGTCGGGCCGCCGTAATGTCAAAAGTGTTTATTTTGCAAACAATGTTTCTGAAAGCCGCTGCTGTTGCGTTTGAATATTTGACAGTAAAATACATGCATTAACCCATGTTCTGAAAAGATTGCTGCATTAGACGGTTATTGAAACATGCTTCTAAACCTATATTCCGAAAACAATGTTGTTAAAAGCTGTTGTTGTTGCGTTTTAGCCTTTAGCCACAACATTGGCATACGTATTCGGGGTCACACGGGCAAGGTTCCATCCAAGTTTGCAGAAGATTGCACAAATAGAACCAAAGTTATTGAAGAATGCGTAAAAATGTATATTTTGAAAACTGTTGCTAACAGCTGTTGCTCTTTGGGATATAGACCCCAGAATTGGTAGATTTGCTCAGGACCCACGGGAATATGTTCTTTCAAATTTGGAGATGATCCCTCCAGTCGAATGAGAGTTATTCAAAAGTGTCTTAACAACAACAACAACAACAACAACAACAACAACAACAACGACAGGCACTCACATATACCCTTGAGCCTAGCGACTTCTAGACAGGCTGTGGTTAATTGATATTAGAACAGGACATCTTGCTCGCGCTCACTCTTTGGTATTGTTGCGCCAATAAGCGACACATGTTCAGCATTTCCACCCCCCTTCAATCCTTTCCCATTTTAGTCTAAACATTTTATTATTGCATCTTTCCTGCTGCTTATTCATTTACTTGCTTGCTTGTTTATTTACCCACTCGCTCGCTCCCACCCTCCCACCCACCCACCCACCCATCCACTCACTCGCCCACTTCCACTACTGCTGCTGCTGCTACTGCTGCTACTGCTGCTACTGCTGCTACTGCTGCTGCTGCTGCTGCTACTACTACTACTACTACTACTACTACTACTACTACTACTACTACTACTACTACTACTACTACTACTGCGACTGCTACTACTAACAATAATGATACATACATGGTCGCGACGTCGTATGCACAGTTGAAATCTCTGTCGAAGACAGATCTGCAGTTATTGAATCTAATGGAACGTTTTCTGAAAGAAGGAATGATTTCTAGTATAATATTTTATCAACACAAAACATGTGCCCTTTACGAAGCAACACATTTCACTCTATCAAGAGATTTGTTGTTCAATGGTTGGCACTGACTGGTGTCATTGGATACTAGAATGGAGGTATTCGAAATGGGACACGAGTATCCGACATCATAATCGAATATGTCCCATGTGAATTGGTGTCACAGTCAAAACAAGAATTCCGCGGAATTAAATGTCTCGTCTGTCTCCTGTTTGTCACAGTTACCTTGACCTTTGACCTTCTGCCCTAAATCGTATCATGCTGCTTCCTAACATTATAGGTAACCAGTTATCCAAGTTAGTTGCAATAGACTTAACCAATCCTGAAATATAAACTGAAAAGTGTTGCTAAACGCAAACACTTAATGTTGAAATAACAGAGTTTTGTATCAAGGTCACAGTGATCGTGACCTTTGGCCTTGTGACGCCAACATCACCATGCTGCTTCCTAACATTATAGGTAACCATGTATCCAAGTTCAGTTGCAATAGGCTTAACCAATCCTGAATAAGCTGAGAAGTTTTGCTAATCGCAAAAACTTAATGTTGAAATAACAGAGTTCTGTATCAAGGTTACAGTGATCGTGAGCTTTGACCGTGTGACGCCAACATCACCAGTCTGCTTCGTATCATTATAGGTAACCATGTATCCAAGTTCAGTTGCAATAGGCTTAACCAATCCTGAAATATAAGCTGAGAAGTTTTGCTAAGCGCAAAAACTTAATGGTGAAATAAAAGAGTTCTGTATCAAGGTCACAGTGACCTTGACCTTTGACCTTGTGACCCCAACATCATCATGCTGCTTCGTATCATTACAGGTAACCATGAAATATAAGCTGAGAAGTTTTGCTAAACGCAGAACCTTAATGTTGACGCCGCCACAGTTGTACAATTTACAATACCGTGTTTCTGTCGTGTTGGTGAGGGTGTTAGATACGCGTGGCTGGTCCTCTGCTGTAGTGCGGTGTCAAAGTTTCATTGCAGTTGAGGGGATGGGTACTGCAGTGATTGCGATGATAACGTTATCGTGCATTGAATGTATTCTCTCTGTAATGGCCGAGCCTAAAAAGGCGGGACAGAGGTACTTAAAGCGAGGATGACCAAGACGGGGGGGGGGGGGGCCTGTTGTAACTTGAATCAGACCATTGTCGAATTTCGCTTTCTGTACCTATCTCGTACTCGCATACCGACAACAGACTGCTGTCATACCTGCTCTCTCAATAAAGACATCTGTTATTACGTGTAGATAGTGTTGTTCAGTTTTACTGTTATTGCTGATGTGACTCCCAAGGGGTAGGGTGTCCTCTACATCTGGATAGTTTTGTACATCATTGGTGACTGTTCGAGCCATCTTTCCATCGTAGTACTCTACCTCTGCATCGGGTGAATACTGATTACAATAGAAGGGAGACCGGAACACGTGGGTGTTGAGTGTAGGTGTGGGTTTACTTCTTGTTCAAGCCCTACATCGGACGCCACTTGTTCCCTCCGGGGGTGCGCACTGTTCCACCGGATACTCTCGCTCCGTGGCACCACAAGTACACGGTATGTTTGGGCGAGGCTGCTGATTAGCTGCGGGTCTCGCGGTTGCGGATCCGGTGTTGCACGTCTCCGGATTCGGCTGTTTGTGTCACCCGTGTGGTGGCCCATTTGCTCCATTTAGAGCTTAGACATGAATAAATACATAATTAGTTATAGCGTAACAGACAAACAATGGTACTTATTTGCTGTTACAAGAGAGAAGTCAAGAACATTGGGTTGAGTTGATGAATCGCTAACATGGTCTTCGCCAGAGGTACCTCACCGATTTCGAATCGATATAATCAGTGAGGTATCCCAGCAAAGGAGGGTCCTAACGGGGCTACTTAGCAAGTTTAATATAAACTAAATTAACCCCTAACACGAACATTATTTATTGCGAGAGGAAAGTGCCTCGCGTGGGCCTCCGTCACAGGAAAATGCCTACAACGCCGGAGCGGAGCAAGAGAGATGGCAACATGGACCACTCTCCTGTTCAAATTATGTTATGAAAAAATAGCCAGCCTAGTGAAATTATAAGTTATTGTGATGCACGCTGTATTACGTGAAGATGAGGTGGATGATTTCCGCAGAATTCAACACCATCACCTTATGTAAGTTAAAAGATACTGAATTAGTGGTTGCCGCTTTATTTATGCGGTCCTTCTGCTAGATCCTATCCTATCATTTACCGTTTGGGTTCAGATCAAGATTAAGCCGCATGTGACTGTGCATTCTAACTATCGTTAACATATAAGCCTCGCCAGTGAGAGTGTCCGGTGACCATATGGTCACCCTCATGTAGCATCCCTCTCAGTTAGACAGCGCACGGATATGTCATGAGGTGGCAGCTCCAGAATCATATGACGATCCTGTCACCACCGCATCATGACCACATATAACAGCACAGGGACATGTCACATTAGATAAGCATTGAAAAGCACATATCAGTTTATGGTGGAGACGAAGAGACAGCTATCCAACTATAGTGACGTTCCCGTGAGGGCGTGGTGGGTTCTAAGCCTGCACCCAGTTACTTGTAGACTTAGATGGAAAACTGTGTCCTATCCGTCACCCATCGTGTCAGGGGCGGATCATGTGAGATCCGCACCTGCGGATTAACATTCTACCTGTCTTTAGGTTCATGTGAAATCGCCCAGAGATGCACTGAAGGCCAGTAATTGTAATATTTTCGCAGAGCTTCCTACTTTGGCGTGGTTATCTAAACTAACTAGTATCCAAAGATACAGGGGGAGTGTTTGTGGTCATCGACACTTTGATTCTAACTGCTCTGAAACCCCAATAGTTTCAAAGTCAGTTCTAATCAACGTGGCGGAGGGAAATCCAAACAATTAGTAAGCCCAGAGGTTAGAGGAGCGTAAACAGAGACAATTATTCCTATATTCATAAGAATTGGAGGCCCTATGGGATATGAACAATTTATACAACCTAGCCGGTGTGCGGTGTTGCATATCTGCTACTCCGGGAAAAGAGACTTACACAAAATGTCTCCAACAGAGTAATCGTCCCTTACTATTATAAACCTATCATACTGAGCAAATATTCCAGGTTTATTTGGCCGCTTGTCAGGTTCGCATAGTGAGAACATGAACATCGACCTCAGTGAAAAATCTATGCTGTTGGGGAACAAAGCGGTGCGGTTGTTGTTGCTGTATTGTGTAGCGTATTGAACTGCGGTTCTAATGTTTTGTATAAAATAAGCAAAACATATAACTAGAATGGCTACTGCTATGTAACTAACTATCATAGTAAAGTAGAACGAGAGGTCACATGACCTTGATGGTGTCTGTTAGTCATCGGCACAAAAATAAGAATAATATATAGAGTTAAAAGTTATAAACTATAAAAATGCGGTCTCAGACGACCGTGCGGTACATGTTAGTCATCAGTACCTGATACATAAATTAATACGTTAATACAATAACGCAGTACCTATTAGTCATCGGTACGGAAACAGTTCTGGAATCACTGTAGTTGAAGCGTCACGTATTGGGACCATGCGGATGTTAGCTGCTAGGAGAATCTGCAGGCGATCTGTCTGATACGGCTCACTCTCATGAACGTTGAAGAATAACTGTTGTGGATGCGGATGGCTAGTAGTTAGTCACGTTTATACACACAGTAAGTAATTTAAACGGTGTTTAGAAAGATCTGTACAGGTGCGAAAGTTTGTAGCTGCCCTGTAGTTATGAAGGGCTGCAGTTGAAAGTTATACTAAGCGGATGCATCCTGGTGGATCACAAGACGAGATGTACCACATAGCTCATGCGGTGCATCAGGCAATGTCCCCTGACTGCGGTCGAAATGTCTAAAACTGTGCACGACACATGTGCGGATTTGAAATTACCACTCTTTGACGTGGTACGACAGATCTGGCGAGTTATCCATCGAGAGAATCACTCGTCCTACATACTTTGACAAGCGCTACATCGGGCCAACAGGCCCATGCGCAAGAAGGTCCCTCTGCGGTGTTGTACGTGGGGGTTGCCTTCACGTAAATTTAGTTATTGCCCCCGGGTGATATCTTCCCGAGAGCATACAAAAACTTGCGCTGTGGATGTAGTGGCTAGTACCTTAGAGACGAGTGCTCAAAACCAAAAGGCACCGTAGTAGGCTATAGGGAGCCTGCCTTTACAGTAAGTAGTTACCCAGGACTCACTTATCTCAGACCAGACACCTCACCACCAGTAGTACAGGGACTCGCTACACGCTATTTTTCTAAATCACTCATGTGTGACAATGCTCATTAATGACTAATTAATTTGATTAATGTGTTTTTAATTGGTTTTGACAGGTGTAATGCGTAATGTGGTGGTCTAGGTCATGTGTGCGTCTGCATGGTATTGTTCTGTTGTCAGAATGATTGGTGTGTATATGTCAGGAGGTCAAGTGCAATTGTTCAGTTGTACGAATGATTGATGTGTGTCTGTCAGGTTGTGATGAGTTGATCAATACGAGAACAATGGCCGACAGCGTGCGCCTAGTGTAACACTATTGGTGTAGGCTGTGCATTATTGTTTTGGTCTCGAAGAATATCCGTCATCGTAGATGAATAATAACGTCCCGTGCACTCTTGTCATGTTTAACGTATTAATTAGGTGGGCGGAGGCTGCCCCCCCCCCATCCTTCGTGTTTAAGTCAGTCATTTAATTTCCAAAAAAATCAGATGGCAGTCATTTAATTATTAAATTTTCAAAATTGTTATGGAAATGTGACGGGTGTAAACGTTTAAAACACGAATTTGCCTGCGAATGGTGTTGGGGTTGGTATGTTAATGTCAACTTACATCTAAAACAATGTACATGTCTGGTTACTTTCAATTTATATATTGGGAATGCAGACGTCAATGGGTTAATCGGCCACCTGCATGATCAATAGTGAGCAGCCTGTCATTTAGAACAATAGAGTAAAGCACCCACTTATGAACAATAGCGTCCAGCTGACACTTATGAACAATAGCGTCCAGCCGACACTTATGAACAATAGCGTCCAGTGGCCACCTGCATGAACGTGTTCCCAGTCATTTAATTTTCAAAAAAATCAGAGCGTTGCACGGGTAATAGGTAAACTTATCGATGTTGTATAATATTAAATAGATAATAATCATGTATCTATCGTATTTAAGGAGATTCTTTAAAGTGGCAGTCATTTAATTATTAAATTTTCCAAAATGATGTGCGTCAATTGATTAATCGGCCACCTGCATGCACAATTGGAGCCACCCGCTCATTTTGAACGAAGGCGTCCAGCGCCCACTTTATGAACAATAGCGTCCTGCCGACACTTATGAACATGTGTTAGGACTTGATTATTTGAGCGCATACATAAAAACACATTCTGCTAAACAAATGACGTGAGATTGATATTTAGCAAAATATTACAATGTCCTCGCTGGGAGTAAAGTTTTAAAAAAAATCGATAATAATGCGTGAACCCGCTTACTGGCTATTGTTGTTTGCCACTAAAGATGAACGCGTGTTTAATTCATGGCGTTCATACCTTAACAGTAGTCATTGTGGTGAGTTGGTTGGAGACCGTATGCCTTATCATTCACGACGTTACATTTCAACAATTAAGAGCCACATTACGTGCATAGTTGCATAATCATAGATGGTCGTTTACTACAAGTCAAATATAAACATATCCTTTTGGGCTATACAGCGGTGAAACATTATAATCATGTTTTTACTATATAATTCAGTAAAACCTGCCTTAAGCTACATCCTCGTGTTACACCTTTACATGGGCACTATAGATTTTCTTAACCCTTTAGCCCTCGAATTTCTTCAAGAGAATTTAAATTTTCTCATAGAAAATGTCCATTTGCGGACCAAGAGAAGACTATTTAAAAATTATATCATTGGAATGACTGGCTCTGCTGGCTATCCCTTTGTCTAGCCATTGCGCAAGCAAACACCCACCACCAACCACCTACACCAAACACCAACACCACCAACACACACCACCATCACCACCACCATCATCAACACAACCACCTTCACCACCACCGCCACAAGCACTACCACCAGAACCACTTCCACCACTACCATCACTACCACCAGTACCGACATACACCACCAACCACTAAGCACCACCACCACCATCACCACCACCACCCACCACATTCACCACAACCGCCACTAACACCACACCAGAACCACTACCACCACTACCACCACTACCACCGGTGCCAACATACACCACCATCCACTAAGCACCACTACCACCGCTACCACCTACACCCACCACCATGCATTAACTCCACCCACCACCCACCAACCTCTATCGAATTTCTTCATATTCATATTGGCAGACCTATAGAAGACTATTTTTGAAAATGTATCATGACTCTGACGGCTATCTATTTGTCTAGACATTGTGGTCAGAATGTGTGAGAGCGTGGTGTGTGAAAAATGGCACATAGATTAACGTACGTGTGTATATGCCCTGTGTGTGCACCCTATCTGTACATACGAGGTGTACATGCATGCGTGTATGCCCGCACGTGATTTTCAAATCGGCGTCCAGAGCAAAGCACAGCGTTACGCGTCCATTATATAGGTAAACTTAGCGATGTTGTATGTATAATATTATACAGATAATAATCATGTATCTAGTGTATTTAAAGAAATATATGTCTTTAAAGATATGTGGTAACATCGCGTGCGCGCGCGTGCGTGCGTGCGTGCGTGCGTGCGTGCGTGCGTGCGTGCGTGCGTGCGTGCGTGCGTGCGTGCGTGCGTGCGTGCGTGCGTGCGTGCGTGCGTGCGTGCGTGCGTGCGTGCGTGCGTGTATGTGTGTGTGTGTGTGTGCGCGTGCGCGCTGCGTGTGTGCGCGCGCGTGTGTGCCCATATGTGATATTGCTAGTTATATGTTGTGCCCCTGTATGCGCCCTTGTGCATGCATGCCTCTGTGTATGCCCCGTGTGCTCCCCGTGGTTCGTGCATGCCCTGTGTGCCATATGTGCATGTGTATAAACATGATATCATTCCATTAGTATGTGTGCATATTCCAATGCGATATTGGGGCATCAGTATAAGGAGATGAAATAATACCCTTTTTTATTTTATTTTATTTTATTGACACATCAAGCAAAATAAGAAAATTCAATAATAAACTAAATTAGGGACAACATTTAATGACATCAATTATTCTATAAATACGTGAGAAACAATAACTCTTATTATTAATTATCCATTGTTTTTTTGCATCTTTTCTGTCATTCTTAGAGTTAAACGTTTCACTTTTGCATCGTTTCTGTCACGTTTTCTTAACGTCCATAGTATATGCTTCATGTCTACACCTCTCAAACGATAATATAAGAAATATACACAATAATGTCCACATGTTGTTGTCAGTGCTGGTTGAACACGTTCAGCATTATAGGAATAAATACGCGCATGACGCCAATTGCGTACATTTGATATCATTCGTCTGTCTGAATGGCGTCTTCTATAATGATCAAAGTATTCTGCTTTTCCACTCGATGTGTAATAAACTGCAACCTAGTGCTGCTCACCTTTATTACTGGGATGCATGTTTATCACTAATAAAGATGGACGATATTTAATATTTAATATGAACGGGTACATTGTCAATTGGAAAAACTCCGAGGAAGTGTTCGCGCGTTTTGTCGTCACCGAATAATAGATGCTCTATTTCAAATGTATTCAGCATTTTTAATAATCTGTTAATACATTAAATTCTGATCTGATTTCTATCGTGTTATCAAATTAAGCATAGCAAATCATGTTTGTTGTATTAGGTAGTGCTTCGCTAAAATGGAAGACGACTCTTAACGATCCAGTATGTGTAGGGTATTGGTGCTCATAATCAACTAAATCAGGAGTAAAATCCTATGCGAATAGTGCCATTTTTTTCCTTCTGATGAACAGTTGAATGGAGTCTAATATTGTCCGTTGGTGACTGTTTCAAATCCAAAAGTAGATATGAGTGAGGTGTGCGTGTAGCATCCTTATATGCTTCTATTAAATACTTTGTATTACAAGGATATATCTGACTGGATAAAGAGCGTATAGAGGATTCATCGCGTGGATTCTTAAACAATACCATGTAGTCACAGTTAACTGATAAGTTGTGCTGATTACGCGACTTGTGAAAAAGATTTTGTGCTACAAAGATAACACTACAGTTCTCGTGATGAGAACGTTTTGTGTAATAAGTCAGCCACATTTTCATCGCATTTATTCATCAAATCGTCCAGTATCACCAATGTCCTAGAACCTCTGTCTAATTCAACATTTACCCCCTCTTTAAATTCTACTTCTTGCGCTCAATCATTATATCCATCTTGCCACACACCATAGCAGTACACGATCCTCTGTGCAGGGTGAGTAATTGCTGTTGGATCTCTTAATAATGCTTTTATCATTTCAGTTTTACAACACTGCGTTGGACCACAGACAATCATGGTAAAAGGGTGACGTAACATCATATTACAGTCAAGCATTGCCGCCATCACTCGCATATGTAGCAATTCAACTGAGAACGTTTTGTAAATAAGTCAGCCACATTTTCATCGCATTTATTCATCAAATCGAATTGCTACATATGATGTACATGCAAACACTTATATATAACAGCACATTTTACTCCGCTTTGAAAAAAGTTATTTATTAGCTGGATTTTACTGCGGAGAGCAGAAAACAAAGCATTGTCGTTCTGTGTCAGCCGTTCCAATATTCTGAATCGTGCGTGTCTAGCTGCGTGCTATGATAATACATGCGGATCTGTATTTTGACCTGGGTGGGAGGCGGGTGGCTCGTTAAAAGTAATGATTTGTAATGAGATGCAGCTAAGCATATGAAATATCCCAACAGGCATATGATGTACATGACGTGATTTCAACATGGATTCAACATTGAAACAACATCATGTGGCTGATTAGTATATGTTTTAGCCAGTCATTTCAGTTGAAAGTTAAAAAAAAAGCTTTCCTATCTTCGAAAATAGTTCCTTCAATGGTATGCAAACCATTTTAAACCATCAACATAAAATAATTATCACTTTTTAGTGACAATATTAGGGTTGGTATTGTTAACGGGTTCTTAATGTTTCAGTATCATAAATGATGTATTTTTGATAAGATTCGTATGTTAGATCCTCATCACCCATTTTCATGGCACGCGCATGCGATAATGACATAGCAGTTTCTTCAATTACTTTATGAAAACAAATATGTTCTTCATTAACATTAAACTTATCTTTACATGCGTGACATTTAGTCATTCTGCATACATGTTTGTCACCCCCTTTTGGTACATGTACGAAGTAGAGGGGACAGGCCTTTACGATTTTGCGTCCCATTTGCACGATGATGTGTCATACATCGCTCGTTATAAAACTTACGATGACAATCATGACATATTATCATATGCGATGTGACTGTAGAATCACATGCATCGATACCTGATTTAGCAGAGAAACATCGTCGACAGAGTGCTATGCAATCGTGAGTATTACTATATGATCTGTTGCAATGGGGACAGTAATTGTGCACCATAATAAATGCCACGATAGACGTTATTAATGAAATGTGATTATCGCATTCCGAATGTAAAAGATATATCGATGGTAGAGTAGTAGTAGTAGTAGTAGTAGTAGTAGTAGTAGTAGTAGTAGTAGTAGTAGTAGTAGTAGTAGAGTCGCTACCAAATAGACATTCATGTGTTGACTCGGAGTAAACGCAGGTACTAAATTCATTGCCGAAATGTTGATGAAATTTCTACCAGTCATCACTATTAATCTCGCGTTCAGGAATACAACATGTTGCATGATACTCAGGCACCATATGCGTCTGATATGTTTTATTTCGATTCAAATTGTTCCATTCATGTTTAGTGATCTGATTTTTTGTTTGCTCTATAAATTTTATGCCTAAATATAGGCTGCGAAACAGAATGGATATTCTGCACGGACAGGTATAATACATTTTTTGATGTGCTTGTACTCGTCTTTATCATCGCAATGTATATTTAGAAGATTTAAATGCTCACGTCTGATCGCAGTGTGGTGAATATCATGCCAACTGCCAGAGTTGTAGTCCTCAACGCGAAAAAGATGAAACTCAAAGCCATCTGATGGGTTGCATTTAGTGTTTGACTGAATTACTTTTTCAATCGAATCCAAAATTTAATCTGTTGTAATTTTATTCCGCGTCATAAAACCCACCGTGATAGGCATATCCAACGCCGATTGAATAGTCTCAATTCTTACGTGGTCATTTGATTGAACATTGCTATAGGCAATATAAGTATCGAGCACAGTTTGAATCGCGCCTGATAAAAACTCTGAATGAGTTAATGGCGAATCAGCAATAGGATATTTCATAAATGATATGCTATATTCAGTACTATCAATATGGTATTTTTTACTACGGAACTTACGTATAGTCTTCGTCGTTATATAGCCCAAACAATCGATCAGACCACCACCTACCTGAGGTTGAATAGGAGCATATGTGACGTCATTATATAAGAGGAATTGAGCCTTATTGATCGATAGAACATGGTCATCATGTAACAAATATTGATTAAGATCATTATTAGTGTTCGGCACATTTTGCGCGATTTGCCATTCTGTTTGATCGAAGATAGGCACTTGTCGTGTAGGCTCATTTACATAATGCATCAACGAACTGAGGTTGGGTAGAAAAAGTTACATCAGCGAGTGGTAAACAATCAGATATTTGCTGCATAATATTCCCATCCATCGTGATGTCGTTAGGTGTGGGCACGCTGTCATTATCCAACAGATCTAACATATATTGTTCATTATTGATGAATAGCTCTGGGTCAACATGCTGCAAATATTGATCAAGCTCATCATTAGTGAATAGAATGCATGCAGATATTTGCTGCATAATGTTCTCCACATCATCACTAGTCTCGTTTTGTACAACACGTCGTTCTGTCTGATCGAAGATAGGCACTTGATGAGCATGGTCAAGTATGCTTTCACATGGTGTCCGATACACACGCTGTGTAGTGTCATTGTTTAATGCAATGCGATGGTGTAGCACGGATCGACCGGTCGGGTACGAGCTGTACCAGCTAAGCTGGGTACGCGCCGTCCGTCTTGAGTTCGTTCCAAAAGCAACCCCCCCCCCGGGTAGAGCCATAAGCGTGTATAAGCCTATATGGGAGGAATTTCGTAGTAAAAAACCACTAAGTTCGTTAAAGCATGTAATGTGCATGCACGCGTTGGACGCTGTATTGACAGAGCACATGTAGCACGTCCAAGAACGAGTGGCGCTTTTAGTGTGCCGAGTAGGTACATCTTAATCTTTGATAATTGCTTGTTGCCATCGACTCTGGTATTAATCAAGACCAGAATTCGATGAGCTTTTCAAATCTACAAACCGCTTTAAAATCGGTTCAGAAATGGCCGAGAATTATTCTCAAAACGTTTCTGTAACGTCGTAATCGCTTATAGATATATAGCTAAATAATCAGTGATTTGCGTACATATACCGTACTACGTCATCTACACATCTATATCTATCATAATATTTAGATAGATGTGTATACATCACAAAATTCCAGCACGCTGATTGGCCGGATCAGCTAATTTTCATTGGTTGAGGCAGCCAGGTTATGACGTTGCAGAGAGTATAAAAGGGGATGATTTCATCAAATCGAGAGCGTCATCGGCCGGGGGCCGACCAGTCAGGAGCTGCCCAAGCACGGGATCCTGACTGAACAACTGGAGCACCGAAGACGGAATTCAGCATCATCTCGGTGCATCAACTTCCAGTCAGCTTGGACCACAACAGTTTTCGGGCCACCGCACTATGAATAAGATCATCATAGTTTAATCTATTCTTGTTTAATTAATAACTGAATAGGAACTATTTTACGGTGGACACTTAAGGTCCAGCTATGTAATTCTACATGACGTAGAGCCAGCGATGTTCCTCGCTGGATAACTCACCGGATCTGCCAGCCACGCCGAAAAGTGGACAATCAACCACCACACTGCATCTCGTGTGTGATTGTTTAACGTTTTGACCGCAGCCAATTAACTTTGCTCGGTGCGCCACAATAGCTATTTGACGCACCCGCACCGTTAAGCTTAAATAAGTACATCTTAATTACAACTGTATCAATAACCCTCTCTGATAATGGGTTATCTTAGCTTTACAAATTACCGTTGTTGTAACGGGAACTTTCACAACTACAGTATTATTGTTTAGAACTTACTACTTAGTCGGTAGACTTTACTTATAACTATGTTATACTGTCCTGAGATCGTATCGCTACCGTCCTGGAATAACATACAGGAACTCTGTCTTGCAGAGCACCAGCATGCGGAGACAACATCCAGCTTCCAGTCAACGTGTTGACTCGCGTCACAAGAATTGTGACATCCCAATTTCAGTAACATAGTAGCCCGCAACTAGGATTGGCTACTGGGTATTCAAGTAACTATACATGATATATCTTTAATTACATCTTTAATTGTTCCTTAAGTTATTCGTTTAATTATATTTTAATAACCGTATTTTCCTCTGTAAAAGGTACCGATGACTAACAGGCACCTTTCCGGTCTTAGGACTGCAATTTATAAGTTCTTAATTATTACTGTCTATAGTTATCCTTATTTACTGTAAGGTGCTTTAACTAACCGCACCGTATTAGGTCTATCAACCTGTATTATTACTGTTCTAATCAATTCACATACTGTCACCATTCTGTATTTGGTTAGTTAGTATATGGCAAGTAGCCATCAGTTGATATGTTTTGTTTATTTATAGAAAACTTAGGACCGCAGTACATTTAGGAAATATTAGATAGCAACATTTATATATGCATCACTTTTTCCCTCCACCATCATGTTTCATTAAGGTCGCTGTCCGTGCTATTAACTCTGTTTAGCCTGCCATGTTACCGACTAAACCTTACTATTCAGCTCGATAGGATAGGTTTAATATGATTAGAGACAATTTCTTCGTTAGGAGACATATAGTGTAAGTCTCTTTCCCGGTCGTTACAGTAATCTAGCCCTGTACACCGGCAAGGTTGTTAAATTGGTAAATATACCTATAGGGCCTCATATTTGTAAAGTTATTGTCTTTCTTCATGTTCCACTAAGCCTTATGGCTTCTTAATTGCTTGGATGGCCCTACTCACACCGTGGACTGATCCGACCCTGGGAAACTATTAGAGATTTCCGAGCGGTGATGACCAAGGTGCGGTGTTACATACACCTCCCCTGTATCTTTAGGATACTCGTTAGTTAGTGTTATTGCCAATGTAGGAAGCACTGCGAAAACATTATTATTATTATTTCTCTTTATGTCTTTTAGGGTATATCTCCCGCACCGCAGTCCATACTTGGGCAACTTGGATATAAACCTAACGTCAGGTCAAATACTTAGCTCCATAAGATGTGGTGACAGATGAGGTACACATCTCCACCGAACTCGGTACAAATGTCTGGGCAAGATATTGGAATCTGCCACGCCCTTGCGGGGAGGACATTTACGGTGGATATTCGTCTCTCTAATCCCCACCGCAATGACAAGTCAGTTGGAATAATCGGGCTGTGTAAAAAGGTAACCATCGTCCTGTGATGTTTTATGTGGCTACTGAGCAAGGCATCCTGACTTTCACCGAGCTCGGATGTTTTGCAATGCAACATGTACGCTCACTGTATCGAAAGATAGATAGAGTTCCCGCCATTTGCGGCCTAAAATAGTTCGTGTTTCTAAAAAAACCTAAAAGATATTTTAGGCATAGAAGAAGGTCCGCATAAATAAAAGTGGCACCTACTAATTCAGTATCTTGGAACTGGATAAGACGGTGACTTGGGAATCCTGCGGGAATCGCTCGTCTCGTCTTCACTTAAAACAGCACGCAACATTTTAGTTATGGTTTCACTAGGATGGTCTTTTCTTTACAGCACTTTTGGTTGAATACAGAGTAGCCCTTTTTAACCCTCTCTGTCCCTCCGCTTTTGCGGTGGCAGCATTTTCCTGTAACGGAGGCCTGCGCGAGGCACTTGCCTCTCACAAGGACCCAGTGACAGTGGCCCGCGCGAGGCTACTATTTCTCACCCAAAGACACAGCATCAGAAGTAATGCCTGCGTGAGGCATAACGCCTCTCGCTACTAAGGATTCTCTTTTCTTTCCTTTTCCTTTTCAGCATAGAGGTATACTAACTTATATTAAGTTAATTGGTGATATCGTATGCGGGAGCTTCATTTACAGGGGTACCTCTGCGGACCTGCGAGTCTGTGTGGTACCTCCGGTGATTCCACGTTTAAAGGTTCATAGGGCTGTCTCTATGGTATGTATTATTTGGATATTATTGTATCACACAAACTTGTACGGTTTGTATAGATATATTTAATTATTTTAATTATTTAGGTCACCCTTTCAAATCTTGTAAGTCCATAGATCACGAAATTTCTATGGACAGGCATACCGGTGACACAAACTCATGGGCTGGCACTGTACAATTTAATGTTAGCGGCGATGGTCACATGACCCCACCGGAACGATTGAGTTCCGCTGGCCTTAGGAGCCGTTCTTTGTTTCTCGCTGGTCAGCGTCGTCCAGAAACCGTAACCCCGAGACCGGGAGCTAACCTGCAACAACCTGACGCGACCTGGCGAGCTACAATCCTCGTTGGTCATCTGCTGTAAGATTGCAATAATAGCATTCTCCTGTTCGTTTAGTTTATAATCCATATTTGTGTGAATAAATCGATATCCTAATGCTAAATGTTCAAATATAGTTCACTACTCGCTTTAAGAAACTATCGAGAGAATAAGCAATATTGACAACTTCTTTACACATTAAACTCTCTTTATTTATTTTGACACAATTTTATTAATGTCTTCAATCAATTTTATAGCATGTAGCGGTCGATACATGCGTTTATGTTAAATCATATTGCTTTTATACTAACTAGAACCCATGTTGTTCATGCAGGTGGTCGATGTGCGCTATTGTTCATAAGTGTCGGCTTGCTGCTATTGTTCATGCAGGTGGTCGATGTGCGCTATTGTTCATAAGTGTCGGCTTGCTGCTATTGTTCATGCAGGTGGCCGATTAACCCATTGACGTACATCATTTTTGAAAATGTTATTAAATGCCTGCCACTTTAAAGAATCTCCTTAAATACGATAGATACATGATTATTATCTATATAATATTATACAACATCGATAAGTTTACCTATTACCTGTGTAACGCTCTGATTTTTTGAAAATTAAATGACTGGGAACACATTTTGATTATATTTATGAAAATTTAATAATTAAATGACTGCCAATTTAAAGAATCTCCTTAAATACGATAGATACATGATTATTATCTATATAATATTATACAACATCTATAGGTTTACCTATTAATACGTTAAACATGACAAGGGTGCACGGGACATCATTATTCATCAACGATGACGGACATTGTTCGACATCAAAACAATAACGCACAGCCTACACCAATAGTGTTACACTAGGTGTGTGCTGTCGGCCATTGTTTTCGTATTGATCAACTCATCACAACCTGGCAGATACACAGCAATCATTCAGACAATTGAATAATTGCACTTGACCTCCTGACATATACACACCAATCATTCTGACAACAGAACAATACCACGCAGATGCACACATGACCTACACCACCTCATTACGCATTACACCTGTCAAAACCAATTAAAAACCCATTAATCAAATTAATTAGCCATTAATTAGCAATGTCACGTATGAGTGATTTAGAACAATAGCATGTCGCGAGTCCCTGTACTACTACCATCACCTTCTCTCTATCCTGACTGCTCTTGATTCTGATTTTATGACCACACATATTAAAATATAGCCATCAGATTCTGATTTTCCAGCTCCTTTTATACTACTCGTGATATCACAGCTGGAGCGCCACAACCAATCAGCACGCGAGTTTCAGAGGCAGGGAAAGCGATTACGTGATACACCATCCTCCCCATTCACTAAGTACATACACGCGCTTATGGCCTTTTGAGAGCTATTTTGAGTGGAATTTGAAGGTTTAATTAAGGATAACTCGGCCATTTCGGGACCGATTTTAAAATGGTAAAAA